>JAOQGH010000019.1:7404946-7467425 GCA_025769975.1 Gallinago jamesoni | reverse complement strand
TGGTCCTGATATTAGAGGAGGAAGTGTTTGAATATTGCCCAGCTCTCTTGAGCCCTCTTGTCTTCCAGGTCCCTAGCCCATGGGATTTCACCTAGTAGTTTCCTGAAAAGGACAAAGTTAGCCCTCTTGAAATCCAAGGTTTCAGTCCTGCTTGTTGGCTTTTGTATCTTACCCACAATCCTGAACTCTATCTTTCCATGCTCACTGCAGCCAGGGTTGTCCTCAACCTTGAGGTCCACCCCCAGTCCCTCTTTGTTCGTCAGTTCTAGGTCCAGTAGTCCCTCTCCCCTTGTTGGCTCTTCCATCAGCTGGGTTAAGAAGTTATCATCAATACTTTGGAGGAACCTCTTAGACTGTATATTCCTGGCTGTGTGGAATTCCTGCTGTGTTATTCCAGCAGACATCTGGGTGAATGAAGTCCCCCTCAAGAACCAAGGCCTGTGATTGTGAGGCTACATGGAGCTGGTTGTAAAATGCCTCATCCACTTCTCTATCCTGATCAGGTGGTCTGTAATAAACACTCACAATAGTGTCCCTCATATTGACCTGCCCCTTAATCCTCACCCACAGGCTCTCAACTCTCTCATCTGACACCAGGGAGGGTTTTAGGGACATCTCCTCACTCACTATCCATTCCTTGATATAAAGGGCAACACCTCCACCTCTCCTTCCTCTCCTGTCTCTTCTGAACAACCTGTAGCCCTCAATAGCCACATCCCAGTCATGTGATTCATCTCACCAGGTTTCAGCGATGACCACTATATCATATCTTTCCAGCAGCACAGTAGCTTCCAACTCCTTCTGTTTGTTGCCTATGCTGCATGCATTGGTGTAGAGGCACTTCAGCTGGGCTGTTGGCTGTGCTGCCTTCTTAGGGGAATACCCTCTGGAGTGTCTGTCAGGTGTTTCTCTGTGCACTGCTTCTGCCCCGGGAGCTCCTGGCATATCCCCATAAGACTTTGACGGTAGTGAAGGGTCATCAGCTTGGCTCAGGGAGTCAGGCTGAAGGCCCTTACTAGTGCTCTGTCCCTCCAACACTGGTGTGGTACTCCAAAGCTTATCACTCCCCTCCCCCTTCCCATATACTTTAAAGCCCTGTCAATCAAAACCCCTATCTCTTTAGCAAGAACCCTCTTCCCCCTTTGAGAGAGGCACCTTCTATTAGGTGTCAACAGGCCTGGTGTTGTACAGGCAAATCTATTGTCAAAGAACCCAAACTTATGGTGGTGGCACCAGCTACGGAGCCATGTGTTAATTGACTGAATATTTCTGTTCCTCCCAGCATCATTACCTGCTACAGGAAGGAGTGATGAAAAGATAACCGGTGCCCCAGATCCCCTAACCACCTTTCCCAACTCCCTGAAGTCCTTTTTTATTGACCTTGAGTTGCAGTTTGTATTTTCTTCTGTACCTACCTGGAAAATCAATAATGGATAGCCATCTGAAGCACGCACTAAGCCAGGAAGTTTCCTGGTGATGTCCTTAACCCAGGCTCTAGGGAGAAAACAGACCTCCCTGTGTGGAGGGCCCACCTGGCATACTGGGCCTTCCGTACCCCTTAGGAAGGA
Organism: Gallinago jamesoni; assembly: GCA_025769975.1. Lineage (NCBI taxonomy): Eukaryota > Metazoa > Chordata > Aves > Charadriiformes > Scolopacidae > Gallinago > Gallinago jamesoni. Next base: position 7,465,857 of record JAOQGH010000019.1, on the reverse strand, counting down.
GTCACCCACAACTATACCTCTCCTTTTTATCTTTGTGGGTGTGGAAGTGATCTGAGGTGTACACTTTATTGACTTCTTTTCATCTACATTTTCACTCAACTGACCTTCCTTAACCAGAGCCTCGTATCTGTTTTTGAGAGGAACTGAACAGGGTGCAGTGGGCAGGGGGAGAGTTCCTCTGTTCCCTTGAGCATGAACTTTACTTTGTTATTACTTAGGCTTCCATCCTTAGCCTGACTGGGGCTGGATACAGGACCCTCTTCCTCTCGTGGAGCCCCCCCTGTTTCTTTTTCCCTAATGATGGTGTTTCCTCTTTGTGTGCCTTAATGCCCCTCAGTCTTTCTATTTCCCCTTTAAGCTCAGCCACCAGGCTGAGCAGATTGTGGACCTGCTCACAGTGTGCACAGGCCTTGTCTTCACTGTCCTCCAGGAGCTACAGACTCCAGGAGTCACACTTCAAGAGTGACAGACATTCCCTGTAGCCTGTCACTTGGACGGCTGCGTGTATCTGTGGCAGGTTAGCTTGGCAGGCTCTGTTCTTTTTGACTGTGGCTCCAGACCTAGTGGAGACTACCTTGTTTTCATTCCTGCGTGCTTGCATTCACCTGTCCTGCACTCACTCTTCCCTCACCACGTTCCAGAGAGGCCACCACTGCCTCATGGAACAACTGACGGGCTGCTCTCCCCACCTTTAAATCTCCATGCAGCTCCTGGCCATGCGCCCTCCACGCCTGATTGGTTGCCACGGACTTCCAGGTTCCCACTGGGGCTGGGGCTGTGAGTTGGGGGTCCCTGAGCTCAGGGAAACCCCTCTGTACAGCACGATCTGACCCTCTCCTTGAGCTTACCTCAGTTCTCGTCGCTGCTGCCACTGCCTCCCTGAAAGTGCTATCAAAGTATCCAAAGTTACGGTGGTGACACCAGCCTCACAGCCATGTATTGATTGATTTCATCCATCAGCTCCTCTCGGCATCATTGCCTGCCACTGGAGAGAGTGACGAAAAAATCACCTGGGTCCCAGACTCCTTTACTAATCCTCCCAACTCCCTGAAGTCTCTCTTTATAGCTTTTGAGCTTCAAATTTCTGTCTACTCTGCACCTATGTGGAATATCAGTAGCAGGTAATAATCTGAGGACCATACTAAACCAGGAAGTTTTCTGATGACGTCCTTCACCCAGGCTCCAGGAAGGCAACAGGCTTCCCTTTGAGGAGGGTCCACCCGGCATATTTGGCCCTCTGTCCCTCTTAGGAAGGAGTCCCCAACAACAATAACCCTTCACATTTTCTTAAAGGCCGTGGTGGTTATCCAGGGTATGATCAGGGTTCTTCAAACTATTTTGTCAGAAGCATTGGACATGTGCATGACTTTGGGGCCTAAACTTTAATGACATAGATGGCTCAGTATCCCATTTTAGGACTGTGAACAGTTATCACAGAATGATTAGAGTTGGAAGGGACCTTAACAATCATTTAATTCCATCCCCCTTGCCATGGGCAGGGACACTTTCCACTAGACCAGGTTGCTCAAACCTTCACCCAGCCTGACCTTGAACACCTCCATGAATGGGACCTCAACAGCTTCCCTGGGCAACCTGTTCCAGTGCCTCACCACCCTCATAGTGAAAAATTTCTTCTGATATCTAATCTAAATCTCACCTCTTTCAGTTTGAGACTATTACGCCTCATCCTATCAATACATGCCCTTGTGAAAAGTCCTTCCACAGCTTTCACGTAGGCCCCTTTCAGATATGGAAAGCCACTATAAACTCTTACTTATACCAGTTAAGTTTTTGGCCATCCAAAAGCCTTTTTAGGTGCTTCTGGCTTGTATCTCCAATGTCACCAAATCCTGTACCCAGCGTTTAGGTTCACTGACCAATCACAATGTTAGCAGAAGTTAAAAGCTTTTTTTTCAAGTAATAGCTGTTTTGTGGAACAGTCTAATAAAGTGCATTTGGAGATGTTAATCTTGCCTAGCTTCAGACATCTAAAATTTAGCTGTTTAGTCTAACCTACCAAAATTAACCTTACATACTTCAGTCCATGGCGAGATATTAAGACCGTAGAAGGCAATTCAGCCCTTCTCAGAAACTTGTTTTAGGATGGACAAATTGTGCTCTCTGTCTTCCTCTCCCTCATTCCCTTCATCCCTCACTCCCTCCCTCCTTTAGTTTAATCTGAAACTAAATCTGTTTCAGATTATGTAGTGAATTTAAGAGACGATTCTCACCTTTAAAACATACAAGTGTCCAACTGAAATCCATTCTATGCCTTTAAAATTAAATGGTAAAGCTTGTTGCAGTTCTTTCTTCTTATTTCTCTAGATCTGATATTTTTTGAGGATGTATTTCTCCAAAAGCTATTCTCATTTATTGAATTATGAATAAACCAATATGTAAAAGGTCAGCATGTCTTTGTGATTTTGTAAAACTAAGCAAAAAAGAACTCATGTCCCAAACCAGAAACCATAATCCTCTCTGCAAAACTAAACCTGCTCCACTGCAGCTCTTTCCCTCCTTCTCATCTCCCAGTCGATGGTATACAAGCTTAACACAGAGAACTTTGCTTTTCTTATGTGTGATCAGAAACTGTTCTGTTTTGGACTGTATCCTTGGCCTTTCTTAAACCTACTGTAGAGAACAAGTCATTGCATTACCAGGACAACTAGCAGATTAACCTCCCAGGCCTTTGATAGTTCTAATTTTCAGCCTTTCACTATGTCAGGTTACCTGAAGGCTTTATGGAAATGCTAACCTAGGGCATTGTCATATTAATCAATGATGTGCTACAAGTCAAGGAAGATGCTGAGGGTTCTCACAAAATAGCTGAGCTGTTGGGCACATTTCTCTTGGACAGAGATTTTTTTAGTGACATATTGGTGGACTTCTGATATAAACATGGCCATTTTCCCCCTTGTACTTCTTTGCAATTTGAAATGGTTAACTATGGAAAATATCCCATCCATTTCAGGTGAATTTCTTACATGTCTTCTCCAAGGGAAAAGGCTGTGGATAGCTTCACAGATTAATTATTGAATTCACATTCTGCAGGAGCACATATCTTTAAAAAGGATCCTACTGCTTACTGCTAGTCATCTCTTCATTCCTAAGCACTTGCCTTTTGTTTGAATACAATGACTATTTCTGGTTGCAGAAATCAGTACGAGCTGCTAAAGAGAGGTATTTCTGTTATGCAGAAAGCCTTGCATCATAGGGTCACCTATTTTGCCTTATTTGGTTTGGGATTTTTTTTTTTTTTGTACCATTTCTGTCTGAATATAAGTGATTTTTTTTTTTCCCCTTTTATGTTTATATGGTATGTGCTTGAGGTTAGAGATTGTCTTTTGATATCTGTTCAGACAGCACAGTGATATTCTGGTACATAAGAGCTGTTCTTAAATATTGTCTTATCTGTTACTGAGAAGGTGGAATGGCCATATTCATTCCTTAAACAACTAATCAAAATACTTAAGTCAGGGAAATTATTATCCTCGTCTCCTTCTCTAGTCATTCAAAGAGTATATGTCTTGTGTGTCTTCTTTCTCAAGGGAATATATAATGAATTTGAGCCCACAATGTTCCCCACAAAGGTGTTTTCATTAGGTATCCTGAGTTTGGATGTTTGCTTTCTCTCTATGATATTTTAATGCTGCTTTCTCCTCATTCAGGAATTCCTCTAAATGGATATTAAAATAACATTATTGATTAAAGAGACCTTTTGTTGAAAGTAGGAAGATTTGGAAGTGTTTATTTTACTTGCTTTCCCACATCCCATAGTGTGTGCTTTATGAATGTGCCCCTGTTCCTATAGGTGTCGAGAGCAGTGCCTTGTAGTAATAACCATACAATACGGGGGAACACAGTACAGAATATTTTGGCTTAAAATTGCAATGAACAGAGATTTTATACTGACCAATAATAATCATAAAAGTCATGGTCCACCTAATGTGGGAACACTTGGTTAGTTCTAGGACGTGAATTGTCTTAATAGTAGAGAGGTTGGGAAAATTAGCCTTATTGTTAACATAAATAAGTTAAGGTTAAATTAATAAAAATCAAACTTTTCTTTTTCAGTATTTACAGAGGAAAATATTTAGTTTCATGCCTTCTTCAGTATACTTTAAAGCCTCATGTCTAAAATGTTTCTTTCCTAGAGTAGCCTTAGCACTTATTAGGATAATTCTGTAATCAGATGAAGCACTTCTGTTGGGTTTGTTAAAGTAAAGAATGAATCATGTCATTAATTTAGTTTTTCTTATTCATTTGGGGTGGGTTAGAGTGAATAACAATAAAGTTTTTGATTGACTTGAACAGAAATTTTGAGAAAAAAAAAATAATCAAAGAAACCAAAACATCCATGTTCTTGGATTTTATTTTGAGATTTAAATACCCTTTTTTGGTGTGTGTTAAAGAATAGTCCTTTTTTCAAATAAAAGTTCTTTAAAATTAAAATATACAAACCATATTTTCAACAGTTTGTTGCAATGCACTGTTATTTTTACAATTGCTTGACAATCCAAAAAGCAGGTTTCTTAACAATTAAATAACAATTACTAGCTATAATAAACATATTTTTAAATAATCACCCATTCCCACTTATAGTAAAAAAGAAATTGTGTTTATCAAATTTGCAGAATCAGGAAGCACTACTGACTCCAGATTTATCAAGGTCTTCAAGCAGGTTTTTGTATACTAGATGCCTTAAGCATATGTTTAATTGCTTCCCTGAACCAGAGAATCATGGCTTGTACCTGTTCTTTCTATACCTGCATCAGCACTGAAATATAAACTGTAATTCTACTTACAATCTTTTGTGACACTGTCAAAGCATGAACAGGAAGTCTACAGGTATTTTTTTTTTCCCCTTGCCTGCAAACAGTTTTCATCAAAAAAAGGCAGAATCAAATAACTATCCAAAATAATGCAGATATTTGTTTATCTTATCCTAAGAAGAAGTAAAACACATATTTATACACTCTCAGAGATACACAGAGATGTGCTAAAGGGATGAAGTGCTGCCTTCATTGTAAACGACACAGAAACCAAATGGATTGCTAAAAGCAATATAGCCTCTTCTCCCTCCACAAGGGGAAATGGCTGTAGCTCCTGTATGTTAGCTGTCTAGAAAAAACTTTATTATGGTTTCTCTGTCTTGCTCTTTCCCCTCCTCTCTCTCCCCCCTTTTCTCTTTCAGTTTATCAGTTCATCACATAACAAATGTGACGTTTCCTCCGTATATCTCCTTTTCAGATTTCATTGACCTATGACCCATAATGTCCCAATTTGCTTCAAGTACTTTTATTTATGCCATTCCTACTACCTATACATTTTGATCTAAGAAACAGTATTCTCTCCTCAGTGCCTATAGAGCACACTTTGCAGGTACCATCAGTTCAGAAAAAGCAGTCACCCAATATATGAGATTGTGACAAGGTATAATGTAATGGTAGTTATGTGAACCTCCAATAAACTAGTGGTACTTCACAGATTACTTGGAGAGAAAGTCTTTTAGCGTGCTTGAAGAAGTATGAAATGAATTTCATTTCCTTCTCATTTGCCTTGCTTTTGAAAGGTTTCATGCAAGATATGTGACCAACTATTATAGTACTAATCCATCCATGACAGAGCTCAATTTTCCCTGAGAATTTACTTCTGAATGGGCTGCAGAAAAACTTGAAAGCTCAAAATTAAAGTACATCGAACAGAGCAACCACTGAGCTGTGGGCAGCTGTCTGTCAAGAAAACCAGTTGGAACAAAAATGTAAATTGGATTTTATTTTTATTTAGGTTTTTAAAGCAATCCACAGAAGTAAAGTTTTACAGCCCTGTGTGTAAACAAGAGCAACGAGATGGAAGCAATGACAAGCTGCTGTTGTTGTGAGCTATTCTCATTAAAGTAAATATAAAAAAAAAAAGAACCATGGGTTACTGACAGTTTTAAAACAGAGCACTGTACTGCATTTGGTCACCCATTAAGAGCAGAAACTCTGTGGTAATTCAGGCAGTGATTTTTTTTTTTTCCTCCCATGTCATTAGGCAGATATTTTGGTGTGCCATAGCCGCAATTCTTGAACAGAGTCCTGAGAGTGGCTAAAATGGATTTTAAAATGCATAGTGCAATTTAAGGTCGTAGTAGATCCATATAGTGCTCAAAAGAGTGAACTAAGCCCATTACTGTTAAGGTGCAGACAAGGCTGTGATGGCACAGTGATGTAGTACTCACCAACTTCATGATGGAGACAGTTCGCCTTACACCATATGGTGCAGATAGGAACCCTGCAGGAAGTTTCATGTCAGAGGACAAGGGTGAGAGGGGAGATGGATGGGACTTTTGTCAGAGAACGTGGAATGTTCAACCCATTCTACAACAGGGAAGAGGCTCCGTAAAGGGATTTTAAATGTGACTTCTTTAATTGATGACAAAAGTTGGTCTAGCTTCAAATACACTGTGAGCAAGACAAATTAACAGGAGGCTGATTTCCCACACCTGCTTCCCATCTCATAGAGATATTACAATATGTGAAAATTAGGGTGAGATTTCCATACTCTTGACTGTGGATGGTGGAATGTAGATGTTTCTGTGTGAGGTAGTCACCATGGCCTGGTAAAAGGGGAAAATCAAACCTTTTTATAGCATGCTTCATTTGACCCATCTTAGATGTGCACCTGAGATAATGATTGTCCTAAAAGCTCTCATTTTTCTTCAGTGGATGTGAAGGGGTCTGGATGAGTAGCTGATATGGAGATGTCTACATGTAGGAAGAACAATCTCATCCTGATGTGTATCCTTAACAATGTAATGATACTCACCTTGCAACTGCCTGTACATGAGGACTAATTTCTTCACAAATATTGAGAAACTTAATCTTGGCCTAAAAAGCTCTCTATTTTGACTGTGAAAAGAACTATTTTTGTGGCACATATGATTACATTCTACTTCTGCCCTGCAGCAAAACTGCAAATATTTGTGAATTTGCCTGAGGCAAAAAGTCACCGTTTCCAAAATTATATGTTGTCTTCAACATCTGATATTCACTGCCCAGGAGAATGAAAGGTGAAATGGAAGGATACTTGGTGAAACCAGAAAAACATGAGATTTCCTCCCCTAGAATAGAATTGCAAGTAATAGGACAGATCAGTAGAGCTGCAGCAATTTATGTTAGTTGAGAATATAACCCAGAACTCATTTCTGAAAAATATTATATATTTTTTCAATAAATGTTACAGCTAATGTAAGCTAGGAAAGGAAAATATGCCCATCCCCTTGCCACTGTATGACATGGAAGAAATATTTCTGAAATATTTTTCAGTGCTTTGCCACGTACATTGTTCTCAGACCTCTACAGAAAATTTTCAAGGTGTTGGCCAAAAGGAATCTCACAGCAACTATGAAATTGTTGTCCATAAAGTTGGTTAGTAATACAAGAACTTCATGGGAAGGAATGGACTTTTTGTGCAGTTGGTCCACATGTCAAAAAGCATTTTATGGGCACCAGGCATGTCAAACTTTTTCACACTCAAGTTGAAATAATTATTGCCAGTCCCATGACTGATCCCAAAATATCTAGGAGATTTAATGAAAACCCTTTTGGTTCCCCCCAAGTGATTTACATGTTGTCCAGTACACAGTTACACTTATCTGTGTTAAATTCTAGATACTTTTCTGTACCTAATTTCATCCTATCACAGTTCTACCCATGTCATTGAATATGTCTTGTTGGGTTTTTTCTATGTTTTTTTCTTTTACTAATACAAGGAATGGCAAGTTCACATCATAGCTATATTATATTGCCTATTTCAACCTGCACCACAGAAGACCCCACCACAAACCAGAAAATAAAAAAAAGGAAAAGCCAAAAGACTATGGTAATTAAATAATTAGTAAATGTTTGTCACAAACATTATCCTTCTTTTACAAATTAAGCATTTCCACAGATATACTATTCATTTGTATTTAAAAGACATAAGTTTTCATGAAAGGTGCTCGTGGCTCATGCTCGTGGCTCGTGGCTCGTGGGTTTAATAATGTAAAGGAAAGGCATCTTTATTAAATCAGAAGTTAAAAATTCTATTTATTTTTAAGACTCTGAGGTCTTGGAAAAGATATTATGTCTCTTTTTGTTTGCAGGTAGCTTACATCATTTGCAAAAAAGTTGTTTCATTATATGATAAGGTATGGTATTATTAAAAGTAAGTGTATTCTGCCTGAGCGAAACCATCTACATCTCAAAATATTTGCTCTTCTTGAAGAGAGGATACCTCCTGCTACTTTTTCTTTAAGGATTCTTTACATTTAATGTCAGTGTTGCAGGATCTCAGCTATCAGTCTCTATCAAATGCGACAGTGTTTTTGCTGTAAAGGAGAAGATCTTGCCAGGTCTCCAGAAGGAACCATGCCTTAAGGATTTACTGGCAAATGATGGTTTAGGAGCTGCCATGTTGCATCAGTGTTCGTACATCCAGCCCATTGTCCTGCCTTCATTAGTGGCTGGTGCAGGGTGATGCACGATACCCTGCTCCTGGAAAAGTGTTTTGTAGGAAAAGTGTTTTTGACTTCCCATCCCTACTGCCAGACTTGAATATTTTGTCCTCTTTTCTATTTATACTCCAGGATGTGGAATTTCATACAATGATTTCTGCCTTTGGTGAGTTTAAGTACATGAAGACAGAGAAAGGCAGAAAACAAAGCAGCTCTCTTCAAAAAAATTAAGTATACGAAGGAAACTACTTCTGTCTAAAATTCCATTTATTTGAATAAAGAAATAAAGCTATACTATTTCCTTGTAGAAACAGACAAATAAACAGAAATTCTCTCTAAAACTTGGCCTTCTGTCATTGTATGTTACTGACATCCACGTACAAGTTGGGTGACAGATCATAAACTGGTATAATTTTTGCCAATTCTAAGAGGCATCATATACATTGCAGAGATAAAACACCAGTTTTTTCAAAGTATTTGCTTTTCCCCCTGCCACCCCTGTTTTTTTTTTTTTTAATATGTCTTTCCTGATATGAAATAAGATTTTAAGCACACTTTTAGATTATTGATATTTTAAATTACTAGTCTTAAAGTATTATCATTTTCCTAATTGTGCACTGACATGTTTCAAACAAAATATTATTTTTTTTCAATGGATTTTTTATGAAAGTTTTAAGATCTTCCCTTCACAGATTTTGATCCAATTTACATCTTTCTCCCTGCTTCTTCAAAGAAGAGGAATTCTCCAATTTATTGGAAAATAATTGTCAATTATAAATTCTTCTAAATGTCTTGAGAAATTGATCATGTCATTAACTCTTTCTTTTACTCTATCACTAGGGAAAACTCAGACCTTCTTAGACTGTAAATGACTGTGCTTACGAGTGTAGGATATTAATAATTACTTACCAATGGCAAAGAATTTTGAAATGCATTAGTTAATGGAGTACCTGTAACAACAGTAGTGTAGTGCATTCTCCCTTTTCAATCAAGAGTGGTTATATGTTTACACACATAGGAAAAAGAAATATAAGTAAATTGGTATATAGATGTAACATAATGTGTGTTATTTTGAGGACTCTTCCCAGCCTAAATTACTCAAGGTCTAATAACAGCCATCCTTTCACTTCTGTAGGCACCAAAATACATAAAATTAAAAAATCTCTTTTTAGAGCCTAATGGAGTTACATTTGAAGCTTAATCACTGTGCTGTGATAAAATCTTGGTGTAATCAGAACTGGAAATAAATGTGAAAAGCAGAAGATTTAGCTAGATGCAAAGTGGGATTTCCATTTTAACTACACAAAGAGGGCCAGGTTTGACTATGTATGATCAGTATTGTTAGGCTCTTCAGAGTAAGGGCCAATATATATCATACTGCCTTAGCTCCAAACACAGGTTTCTCACTAATTTTGACACAAGCTGCTTTCAAGGAATGTACTGTATGACTTGTGATTTGGAAACTTCAAGATGAAACAACTTGTATATTGTACATAATAAATCACTTCTGAGAAAAGATAAAAATATTTTCTTGGGGCTTCTGCCATTTAATTAAATACCACATTTCTTATTGCATTAATAAAGAATAAATGTAATTTAAATATTATAAAAATTTGCTGAAATACATTCCCACAAGGAAAGTAAAAGTGTCAGCACACTATTTTATAAACTCTGGGAAAAAGAACAAAAAACAACAACAAAAAACATCAAAACCCCCAAATCAGCTGGTAAATATAATGTGAATTTTGTCCTACATTATACTAGTTGATACTTATTGTGATATGGCTAGAGAATGGGGTGGAGATTAATGACACAGACCACTTAGGTATATAACTTGCTGAGGTATTTTAAGTAAAAAACCCAAACAAACAAATAAAAGTTATTTTCATTTGCATGGATGAATGCCTTTGAAAATTTAGTTCTTTCATCTCTTTATGTATCATTTCATTGTGTCCTGTAAAATGGAAATGTTGTATTTCTCAGTTTTGTGTTCTAACAGAATAATTTCTGTGTTTAAGCAGCACTTAGAACATGAGACTTTGGATTTAAGACCTTGAGCTACTACTATGATGAAAATAATTTCTGAGTAAATACTTGTGGGAATCTGATACAGCCTTTGTCTCCTTCTTTACCTTTAATTGAGCTGGAAAAGTAGGATTACTTATCTTTCAACAGAAACTTTGGGAGTTTTTTTTCCTGCAATATCTTTTCATATTTTTGCTCATACATCAAAGCAAAGACCAGAATATTTATATTAATCATAAAAATTCCTTCAGGTCTTCTGTTACTACATACACTGCAAAAAGAAAAGTTATTTTGTTTTCTTCTATTCATCTTTTTTTTTTTTTTAATCAAAGCTTTATTCAAGTGGCTAAGCTTTCCCAGCATAGAAAAATAGACATTTAGGGAAACATAATTTCAGAATCCATGGTTTTATTTTAGTTCTTACCTATTTGCAGTTTTGAAGCATGTATTGGTGATGTATTTAGAAATCTACTGATAATTGCCTATTGAAATGAGACTGAAAAGAGAAGGAAGAACTTATAAATATATATGACAGAAGTAGGGAAGCAGGAAGAGGGAAAAGAGACAAAATATTAATACCAAAAGCAGCAATAAAAAGGAAGGACCAGGGGAAATAGGCAGCTCATAGGAATGCATGCTGGGGCTTTTGTTACAGAAGGAAGAGCCTGGAAAACAAACAGAAACATAAAATCTGCGCTCAGTGTGTGCCTTTAAGCTATTGGCATTAATTAAGATTCTATGGCTTACAAACAATTATGACATAATTAAAGTAAGATTCTTTCTACAGTAAAACAATAAGAAAAGACTTTTAGAAACCGTGGGAACTATTAAAACGGCACATCAGTACCAAAATGAGCAATATTTACTAGTATTAACACTATTAAAATGCCTTTTGAAGACAAACTTAGGCAATTATTACTCAGAAAAAGCTCACACTTCGAGATATAGAACAGTGATAATTAAATCCCTTTCTCTATATATCTCCACTTTTGGTGTTTGACAGAATGGAGTCTTTAAGAGAATCTATTTTAATGGTCTTGAATTAGCAAGATTTTCAAACAAAGAGAGTGCACTTAGCAGGAGGTTGATATCTACTGAAAGCTTTATTATTGGTATTATTATATAGGTTAGGAAGCTGTTTTAAAGGCCCATTCTACAGAGACATACCCATGTTGTCTAAGTACTGTAATATCTTGCAAAATTTCAGAGGTTTGATATTGTGCTTTTAGGCTGAGTCTCCACTTATTGCAGGAAGTTTGGAGCACTATATGAATTCTTCTTAAGATTATACTATTAAGATTATGAGGGAAAATAGATTACTTCTACCTTTAAATACAATCTTATTTTGTTTGATGTCAGACAAAGAAAGTAAACATATCACTTAAGCTTTGAATACAGAAAACATTGGGGAAGGAAAAAACTATAAAAAATACTATTACTACTACTACTACCGCTGCTGCTGCTACCACTACTACTACTACTACTACTACTACTGACTAACAGGTAAAAGAAGCAGGAAAGAATGAAAGAGTGATTTCAGTTGAAAAGAGTGGGCTGTTTAGTCCAGTGTTCAGAAGCAGAAAAAATCAGATTTCTTAGTCATTATCCTTTGCATTGTTCATTATCCCATAATGCTCAGCTTCGGTATATAATTGCATTAGAAAAGGGAAAATATTTTTCTCATCCCTATTTAAAAATATATATATTTGTTAGAAATTCTTATAAAGTCAATGGAGTGATTCGTATTTGTGATTGACAGTGGATGAACGTCTCTATTGCATGTATTATTACAGGGGATTTGACACTAGGTGCCGTGGTATGGTCTTTTCACAATAAAATTGAGTCCTTGATGCTGTTTATTCATTCTGCATCAATTTAATTAAAGAAATGTGCAATATCATTTAAGTAGGTCAATGCAAATTTGTGTTATATAGAAAAGAAAAAGGTCAAAGTTTGGTATGAATAATAAAATTTTTATTACATTTAACCATAAACGAGAATGAAATAAGTAGATAAGAATATTTATAATAATAATTAAAAATAAAAAAAACATGCTTCTAAAGTTAAACTTGATGGAATTTCTCTAGCAAAATATTTTTATATTAATAAGCATGATTCATGGAAAATAATGATAAAAATTGTTCATGGACAAGTCTTTTGGTCATACTGATTTGAATTTTCCTGCCTTTCCAGACAAAGATGAAGTGATTCATTTCATGTCAGTTCCAAGTCAGAAAATATTAATCTCAGCTGCCCTGGAAGCAGTTGTTGTAAAGTCCATGACAATCTTGGTCAATCTTATGATGAGTTGGCATCTTCTGCTGAATTTTACATCACATGAAACATTTTCACCCTGTAGTCCCATTCATGGCAGATTTACTCCGGATACAGACCTGAATCATAGTTAGGTGAGACATCCATTTTGAAAATCTCATCAGAAATTACCTTGACTCAAGTGGATCCTGGCCAGTTTTGAATAAACTGACAATCTGATACGTTACAAAGCATTTTAATAGTCTGATGGTTTGCTTCAACACAAAACAAGATACAAATACTATGAATGAAAATTTTGATTCTTGTCATTTATATGCTACGCTGTTTCAGGAATGATATCTTTGTCATGACACAGACACTGTACCCATATCAATATAATACAAGAAAATGCCCTCACTCTATAAGGATTTTTAAATCTAATACTGAGAGCATAATCTCTTGCAAAAACAGCTGTCTGAAACTGGCTGACTTTAATCAAAATGTCCTATTTCAACACAAAAGGCTAGATCTGCTGTGCATAAAGCTCAAGTGAGATTGGTGGCTCAATCAGCTTTGTATTTCAACTTAACAAAACTGAGTAAAGCCTTCCTTGAAATTAATGACTATACAACTGCAATATTAGCCACATACTATTTCACAGGAGCTAACTCAAGCACTTGTTGACCTATGTGGATCCCTGTGTTTTGATCTTCCAGTCATAACAGAACACACTGGCATTAGCTTTTCAGATCAGCCCATCCTGTCTTCAGAGACCAAAGCCTCCTGAGAACTATTCCAGCACCATGTGTTGTGATGTTTTTGCCCTTTACAGATATGAAAAGCCTTTGTTTCCGATCTGTTCCATATCTGTGAAATGTGGAGCTTCCTTACTCCATCAAGGAACTTGGTATACTAACATATTATTACTTACCACTATGTCTTATCTATCATAACTCTTTCTTGCTTAAAGTGTTAATCTGGAAAAAAAATAGTGGACCTACTTTTCTTTTCATTTATAATTAGGAAATTAGCTAAGTCAGCAAAAATACTGCTTATATATAAATTCGTCTAAAGACTAATAGTTCGTGTCATCACCTTAGCAGCAGACTAAAAAATGTGCTCTACTTAGCTTTTCTTTTTTTCTTTTTCCTGGCTGAAACATCACATCAAAGTCCTGAAACTCTTTAGATGGCTGGATAATTTCCCAGGTGCTCTCTTTTCTTATTGTAGAAGGGGAAAGAAAAGCATCTTGCAGTTAGTTCTTTATGAAGTAAGGTATTTCTGAAAAAAATTCCATTGTAGTGAAGACCATAGTTTTGGCCGATGATAATGTGTGCTGTCTGGATCTAAAATAAATTAATCTACAAGGTTCAGATAGTGGGCCATTTCTAAGTCAATGGTTATTATCAGCAGATTAAGTATAGAGCCTTCACTGAAATACAGACTGCATTAATAGGCTACCATAAATTGGGCATACTATAAATATATGTCTAAAGATCATACTACTTAAATTTATTAACATTAAGGTCTACTCTCAATTCTTTCTTTGCAACAAAACTATTCATTCTTTTGTCCTACCTAATGCAAGGAGATCTCTTCAAGCATTGTCTTAATGTATATTTAAACACCAAAGTAATCACATGACCTCAGAAGGAAGTTGGTCTTGTAACTAGAATTTTATGGCCATAAAAAGTATTGAGGTGTTTCTGATGTACTAAAAAATATACTTCAAAAGACTGCACCTTTCCCTTTTCTGTGCACTAGCAACTTTAGCTAATGACAGCACAAGAGCCAGAACTTTGTCATTACAGTGTTATATGGAACAAATGTCACATCTGGGTACAAAATTTCCCTGTTGTTTTCCTGCTCATATTTTCTATTTGAAGTCCACTTGCCAAGATGGTCAGTCCTCATTAGAAGTGTCCCATTTAGTACCACAACCAAATAAAAGCAAAACCAAACCATGCTGAAACTCTTCTTACATCTCCCCCTTTATGTGGTGCCCAGAAAATGATGTGCCAGGGAATTTCCGCCCTTGGCTTCTGAATTTCATTCGGTACCTGGCTCATCATTCTTGTAGTAGAGTATATTAAGACATACAGAGCAGGAGTACATTAGCAATCATAATTTCTTTCAGGTACTAAAGGCAGTTCATTTTGTTGGTGCAAAAAGCCTGAGGTGTTAAGTAGGTGGTATAAGAGCTGGAAAAAGAACCACATAAATAATTTAAAAAAAAAAAAAAAATTAGGTATAGCTACATGGAGGTTTAGCAGTAATTTCCATAAATGGTCATCCTGCATATTGGGTTAGCTGATGTGACTTTTTTCTGTGATAAACCATAAAACCTCAGATTCAACCATTTTCATAGCTAATGTTTTGCATATCCTGTAATATAATGTATTTTTTTAAATCACTACAGATGGGGAAATGCAATGGCTCATGAAATTGGTGAGGGAATATAAGGTCTTTGGATCAAATCTGCTCTTACACAAGTATGACTTTGTAGCTATAAGATTTCAAACCAGTCCTCTGGAACAAGGCAAACCTTAAACCTTGCAAGAAGGTCAATAGGAAAAAATAAAAGAAGAAATACACTTTATGCTGATTCTCCTTGCATTGGTAAGCAGCAGAGCTTCAGCCATTTCTGGAACAAACTGAAGCCTGGTGAGAACTTTCTTTAGGTTCCCGGCAGAGTTCTCTGAGTCACATCACTTACCAGAGGTTTCTTGAATGCAGTTGACTTCTGTCTTGCCTGTTCTCCTAATCCAGGGGAGTAAGGTTTGGATGACAGGCAGATGTATGTCACCTTGGCATGACTAGTGGTTATCGTGTTAACTTTAGGTTGAAATCAGTTAGATTCCCTTTGCCTGAGAAACACCACAGATACTTACTGCGAACCAGGATCTGGTTCAAACATGGGAAGCAGATTTTTTAATGCTGGTTTGTATCTGAATACAACTGGGTCTAGTGGCCCCAAAGGGCATTTTTTTTGTTGGTTTTAAGAAAAAGAGGTGACATTAGACACTGTGTATTCTTTCCAAAGCATGTATCACACTGCATTATAACTGGTATCTTGGCTTTCCTCATGGGAGCTAACAGAGTTTCTAGTACATAAGAATTCCTTCATTACCAGAATTGAAAGCTATATATAAAGGCCAAATATTAGTTGCTACCACTATTTTGCCTTATCATATGTAGTAGTATCTTTTAAAAGCGTTTCTAGAAATTAGAGAAATTAGAGAAACTAATTATAAAACCTAATAGTGGCTACTGAGAGGTCTTTATGAAATCCTTTCCACAGTCCTTTGGCTTGCAGGCAGATATTAATGTTAACAAAAAACATGCTTCTGTAATTAGTTATAATTAGAGTCCTCTAACACTATGGGCCTGACTGAGTCCCTTTGAAGTCAAAGGCAGTCAGCTAGAGGAGAGAGTTTGCATCATGTTGTAGCCCAACAGAGAAGTCAGCTTGCAAGCCTTCCCGCACATTGGTTTGCAAGCCTTCTGTGCCCCGTGGCTGGGAAACTATCAACTAGCCCTGAGGAAAGAAGAACACAAATAAGTAAATAAGAAAGAGCTGTGAGAAAGGAGAGAGAAACAAGAGATGAAGGTAATATCAACAAAGATTAATGCACATGTTTTTATCCTTTTGAAAACAAAGTCTGAAAACCTGCTTCAGTTGTCCTAGATCATGTAGAACCTACAGCATACCCTCCAAATTTCATGGAATCATAGAATCATAGAATTTTCTAGGTTGGAAGGGACCTTTAAGATCACCTAGTCCAACCATCAACCTAACTCTCACAAAATCAAAAAAACCACATCACTAACCATGTCACTAAGCACTATGTCAACCTGTCTTTTGAATACCTCCAGGGATGGTGCCTCAACCACACCCCTGGGCAGCCCATTCCAATGCTTAATAACCCTTTCAGTGCAAAAAAATTTCCTAATATCTAATCTGAACCTCCCTTGATGCAACTTGAGGCCACTTCCTCTTGTCTTATCACCTGTGACTTGGGAGAAGAAACCAAACCCTGCTTCTCTACACCCTTCTTTCAGGTAGTTGTAGAGAGCAATAAGGTCTCCCCTCAGCCTCCTTTTCTCTCAGATGAATAACCCCAGATCCCTCATCATTTCCTCCTAAGGCTTGTGCTCCAGACCCCTTACCAGCTTCGTTGCCCTTCTCTGGACCCGCTCCAGCACCTCAATGTCTTTTCTGTGGTAAGGGGCCCAAAACTGGACACAGCACTTGAGATGGGGCCTCACCAGTGCTGAATACAGAGGGACAATCACCTCCCGAATTTTACTCACCATGCTGTTCTTGATACAGGCCAGGATGCTGTTGGTCTTCTTGTCTACCTAGACACACTGCTGGTTCATGGTCAGCCGACAGTCGACCAACATCCCTGGGTCCTTTTCTGCCAAGCAGCTCTCCATCTTCCCCATCTTCCCCAACACTTGCATGGGGTTGTTGTGACCCAAGTGCAGGACCCAGCATTTGAACTTATTGAAACTCATCCCATTGACCTTGGACCATCAATCCAGCCTGTCCACATCCCTCTGCAAAACCTTTCTACAACTCCAACAGGTTAACAGTTCCACCTAAGTTGGTGTTGTCTTCAAACTGACTGAGGGTGTACTTGATCCCCTTGTCCAGATCATTGATAAAGATGTTGAAGAGAAACGGTCCCAGTACCGAGCCCTGGGGGAAACTACTCATGACTGGCCACTGACTGGATTTAACTCCATTCGCCACCACTCTCTGGGCCGAGCCCTTCAGCCAGTTTTTAACCCAGTGGAGAGTATAACCATCTAAGCTATGGGCAGCCGGTTTCTCCAGGAGGATACTGTGGGAGACTGTATCAAAGGTCTTACTAAAGACCCAATAAACATCATCCACAACATTTCCCTCAATTACCAAGTGGGTCACTTTGTCTTAGGAGATCAGGTTTGTCAAGCAGGATCTGTGCCTCATGATCCGTGCTGGCTGGGCCTGATCCTGATGGCTGGGCATCCTTCATGCTCTGCATAATGGTACTCAGGATGATCTGTTCCATGAACTTCCCAGGCACTGAGGTCAAACTGACAGGCCTGCAGTTCCCTGCATCAGACTTCTGACACTTCTTGTGGATGGGTGTCACATTTGTTAGATGCCAGTCAGCTGGGACCTCCCCAGTTTGCCAGGAATGCTGTTAAATGATGGAAAGTAGGTCAGTAAGCACTTCCACCAGCTCCCTCAGTTGCCTCAGGTGAACGCCATTCAGTCCCATAGACTTGTTTATATCCAGGTATTAGAGCAGGTCCCTCACTACCTCCCTTTGGATTACAGGAGCTTCATTCTACTCCCCATCCCTATCTGCTAGCTCAAGCATAGAGAAGTTTAATATCATGCAGCTAACTGCAATGTACTGTTCAGAATGTTATATTTGAGGAAGAAAAAAAAAAAACAACAAAGGTGGGAAATGTAGTGTTATACAACTGCATTTGTCAACCCAAAAGAAACAGGTATTTCCAGATGAGAAGAGAAATTTGTTGTTGAAGAAAGGCCACAGGTCTCTTCCTCCAGGTGTACAGAGCAACATAAACCTTGTTACTGAAGGAGCAAGCATTCATCATTCATTTAAAAAATAAACAAGGGGAAAAAGCAAAAGGCTATCTGAAACAAAGCAGTCTAGAAAATGTTGATAGTCACCAGTTTGATTCAGTTAAACAAAAAACAACAGCTTCTGTAATAACTGTCATTACTTTCATTAATACACATGCAAGGAAATCAGAAGGGTTTTTTCACTATGCAAAATGCACACACACATACACGTGACAAGTTAACAAGACCATAACCCGACCACTGGTATTTTAACATCACTGCTTAGGAAAAAGCTGGAGGATCAGTCTTGAGTTTCCACTTGAAATAATGAGGCACATCACTACAGAAAAAAAAAAAAAAGGGAGAAAAGAAAGGGGGGGGGGGGGAGGAAGGAGGAAGAAGGAAGAATTTTTATTTACCCTGATTTTAGCTGAATAAACAGAAACTGTATGAGACCACAATGTTATCCATACTGTAGTTTTAAAAGATGCTAAAATTTTGTTCCCTAAAGATTTCCACCCATCTTCAGGAAACTGGAGGATGCCTGAATATCTTATGCGAGTTTTCCAGTTCCCGTTTCACCAAATGTTCTAACCAGACTCTCCTGGTTGCTGAAATTTATGAAATGACTAATGATTTGTACAGACATATCAGAGACATTAACTCAGATACTGCAAGATGTGTGAGTATCCCAGCTTTAAATGGGAAGCTGTAAAGTCCACTTTGTGCCTGAATACATGCATGGGAAAGTAGTTTAAGTTTGAGCTGCTGTGAGCCACTATTGCAATAAGTGCTGGCGTTTATTGATTTCAAGATAGTTTATGCTTCAAATAGCTATGTGACTGCAAGGTATTCCTAGATCTTATAATGGCTGAAAAAGTGTAACTTCACCACAGCTATTCCCAAACTGTTTTGTCCAAGCACAGCTGGCAGAAGAGGGGACTCTGGGATCATGCACAATCAAGTACATTTTCAGGCTGCACAGTGAGCTGGAAGAAAATTATGAGCACCCTAACAGGGTCCACAGCACAGCCTAACATCATCCACCTCTACTGTGCACACAGTCACCCTCAGGCACACCTTGAGGTATGCAGACACCATAAATTTCACCAGTAAACTTTAATTCTTCTTACCTTTATCAGCAAATTAATCCAGCCAGGCTGCTGGACATACCTGAATCCCAAAAAACTACTTAGCATCCCACAAGTGCATTCAAATGAGATGTATTTTAAGGTCGTCAAATGTAAGGTTTATTGACATATTTTTTGTGTGCATATGCTTTCAATATATACATATAACAAAATGCCAAATATGTATATGACATGCAAATGTATACTGACATACAAACAAATAAACAATCATAGTTACATATAAAATGTGAAGATGAAACAAAGGCATATTTACAAAAGGAAGAAGATCCAAACTCAACAGCTCAAACACAAGCTCTTAATAAAGGTATAATGGTGTGAAAAGTTCATGTGATTCCTGAACATGCAGTCAGTAATATGCAGTAACCACCAGGTGTGATGCTTGTGGTGGAATGCTCCACCTTATTGCCATATCAAATTTTTAGAAGAAATGTTAAAATCAGAGAAGATAACAAAAAAAAAAAAAAAAAAAAAGGAAAAGAGGCATAATGCAAGGTGGAGAAAATGGAATATTGTTACTCCAAGGACTCAGACTGTTAAACTTACCTATAAGATCAAGAACTGTCTTGCTTACAGCATATAAATACTGCTATGAGAAGGCATTTGAAGAACTTAAAAGCCCTCAGAAAAAAAGACTAGACAAGACAACAGTCCAGTTCATATTTTTTTCCTAAAACATAAGGAAAAAACCAAGACTACGGAATTCAACCATTCCTAGTAGCCAGTCAACACTAATGGAAGGTGATGGAAAAGATGCATCCTCCACTTCTTATCCCAGTGCAGATCACCACCCATTTTTGCTATCCCTTACTTATCTTTCTCAGTAGCACTACTTTAACAAAAATCATCTTAACTTCTGAGCTTAATTTTATATTTTCATCTTTGCTGAATATCGAGCTGGCTGTGGGATGGGGTGTCTATTGCCTTTAAAATGTTTATTTTCTTAACTTGGGGAAATATGTGCACAACTGCCCCTTCACCCTTCCAGTTCTGTCTATCTTTCTCTCTCACACAAAGATATGAAAACAAAATCCTATGTTAAAATAACATCATTAAGGTTGCAAAGTCAAGCCTGCAGAAATTAGAGAATGTGAAAATGAAGTTTTCCTGTGAACCTTAATTAGCTGAAGGTGGCAGGCACCCTGTGGAAAAAATAGCATGTGATCGTGTAATTAAAGACTGTGCCATAATGCCCCCACACAAGGGTGCCAAATTAATGTTGCGCGGGCAAACTTAATTCGAGCATTCCCTAACTTGTTTTAAGTGCTTGACTTTGCAACCTTAATAATGTTCCTTTAATGCAGTTTTGTATGTGTAATTTTAGACAGAACTGTCTTAAAGAAGCTTTTCGTCTGAAATATTACTCTCACTGAATCTTATTTAGACTTTTTATTATATTATCATGATTTCATGGCATTTTAATTTATATTGCGTTATTGGACTGTTAACTTACTTCCACTACTCAATTAGGCTGGTAATATTGTTTCACTTCTAATATGCTTCTCTTGCTATTCAACATATTATAATTATTAGAAGGCTATTTATATTTACCTAATGCCAGTTAAATAAGATTCTGTGTGTCACCATGTTAGCTACAGACCTTGACAGGAAAGAAATTATCTTAATGCAGTCATATAAACATGTTTATAAACTTCTGAAGCCTATGTTCAGAACATAGCAGTACAAATAAAAATAATAAAAAGAAGGGCAGTGTAAGACCACATTTAACATAAATATTGATTAGACCTTTGATTATTTGATGCCATACATTTGAGAATATTGCATGCATGCTTTTATTGGTATCCCTTGTAACCTCTTACAATGTCATGACAATTTAATAGATTTTTGAATATTGAATACTTCTTATAAAAGCTATCCTTATGATTCTACCTTTTACTAATATCTCCTTGTTGTTTGAAACAACATCTCTGAATTCAGAAAGCTATTCAAATCAGAACTCATTGACACACAAACTCAGAAAACTGCACTTACTTTAATGGGTGTGCTTTTCTTGAGATATTGTTAGCTGGAGATATCTCAAATGACCTACACTAGCATATGGTTTTTAAAATGCCTGCTTCTCTTTATTGATTACATAGAATACCAATACAATAAGTTAGGTAGTAATTACTGCTGGGATCCAATCTGATCAGTCTTGTTCTGAAGATTGATTCCTAATGGACCTCATCCATTAAATGAAAATATTGGGGACAGCCCCTTTCCCATTAAATCTTTGCTCAATGGTTTAGACAGTGAGCAAGTCTATCACTATAATTTTTTCAGTCTGGGTGAGGATTGCAAGCAACAGCCAAACAACAAAAAAACCACCCCAAAAACAGACCCAAAACTAAACCCAACAAACCAAGCCCCCCAAAAAACCCTCAGCAAGTTTGCCGATGATACCAAACTCAGTGGTGTGGTCAACATGCTAGAGGGAAGGGATGCCATTCAGAGGGAACTGGACAGGCTGCAGAGGTAGGCTCGTGCAAAATGTATGAAGTTTAACCAAGCCAAATGCAGGGTCCTGCACCTTGGATGTGACAATCCCAGGCACAAATACAGGTTGGGCAGAGAACGGCTAGAAAGCAGCCCTGAGGAGAAGGACTTGAGGGGTGCTTGTGGATGAGAAGCTTAACATGAGCTGGCAATGTGCACTGGCAGCCCAGAAAGCCAACAGCATCCTGGGCTGCATCAAGAGAAGTGTGGCCAGCAGGTCATGGGAGATGATTCTGCCCCTCTACTCTGCGCTCATGAGACCCCACCTGGAGTACCGTGTCCAACTTTGGAGTCCTCAACATGGGAAGGACATGGACCTGTTGGAACATGTCATGGCAGAGGCCATGAAGATGATCAGAGGGATGGAGCACCTCTGCTTTGAAGACAGGCTGAGAGAGCTGGGGTTGTTCAGCCTGGAGAAGAGAAGGCTCTGGGGAAACCTTATAACAGACTTTCAGTATATCTGAAGGGAGCTACAGGAGAGCCAGAGAGGGTCTGTTTACAAGCAAGTGTAGCGACAGGACAAGGAGCAACAGTTTTAAATTGGAAGAGGGGAGATTTAGATGAGACACCAGAAGGAAATTCTTTGCAGTGCTGGTGGTGAGGCACTGGAACAGATTGCCCAGGTAAGTCGTGGATGCCCCATCCCTGGAGGTGTTCAAGGCCAGGCTGGATGGGGCTTTGAGCAGCCTGCTCTAGTGGGAGGTGTCCCATATGCCCATGGCAGGGGGGTTGGAACTAGATGATCTCTAAGGTCCCTTCCAACCCAAACCATTCTATGATTCTATGAAAAAACTTAACCAAAAATGCTTCTTCCACCTTGGAGGGCTCTCTCATGACTTCTGCAGATTTGAGCAGCCTGGAATGTGACAGATCTTTAATGAGGAGGAAGGTGAATAACTCTCTGAAGCAAGACATCCTGAGCTTCTATGTTTGATAAAAGCCAAATATTTGGAAAATACATTGCTTTCAGGGCGACACCTGCAATTTCAGCATGGTTCAGTTTGCAGATGGTTAGGATCCCTTCCTGGTATTTATGTATGCACAACATATTGGAGGATCTAGTCCAAAAGTTCTACACTGTGCTTTTGCAGTATTCAAGTCTCTCATTTTTAATATTAGTTGTCGTAGTGTCTTCAGGAATTAAAAAGTGATCCAGTCCCTCCCTGAGGTTTAAAACATATGCTGCATGTATAGGTAATAATATCAGGTGCCTTCCTCAGTAATCAATTAACAAAGCTGTACCTATTTGTGGGTGTATGTGAGTGGGAGCTTAACTCACCTCATTTTGCAGCACAAGTTAATAGCTTTCTTCCTCTAATTAATTTTGCTGCTAGTCTGAACTCTCTGTAATTGGAATATCCAAAAGCAAGGATTAGCAGAGTTGACCAGACCATTGGCCTGTTTGGTTTAGGAGCTTGCTTCTGAAAGTGGACAGATATAAAAGTTCAGGAAGATGATACCTGAAACCCTGCAATGAGCAGCTGCCATATAATGTCCTGTAAAGCCCATATCTTCCTCAAGCTTTGTGTGTTTGCTTCAATAACATTGTGCATTGAGAGACTTTGGACTTGCAATAGTCCAGACATAACTAGTTCTTCACCAGAATCCCAGTAAGTACTCTTTTGTAGACTTACACAGCTTAAAGGTACGTCTGTACTGAATACAGCTACAGAACTGATCTTTCAAACTTGGATAATTTAAACTGATTTAAAGCCTAATTTAAATTTTAGGCAGTGCTTTCTTGGATCTCCTTGGGGATTCTTATGGATATATACTTTGTTAGCATTCAGCTGCTGTGAAGCACAGGAACTTCCCAGTATCTCCTCAATAATGAGGTGCAAGAATTCCAAATACTGGAGGGGAAAAAATGGTAATCTGGGATGCAGGTTAGCTGTTTGCATCACAAAAGGCAATCCATAACTGTCATGTGCCAATATTATAGAAAGAAGAGCAGAACAGAAAGCAACTGGCTGAGACATGGCCTTCGCATTGATAACCATTTTTTCCCCTGCTTCACCACAATTTACATTGAGAACGCTCCTGCAGACTCCGATCATCTCATTTCTGAGGTGAAGCTGACTGTACTTGCTGGCATCTGTGTTTGACCCTAGTTTGGCAAAAAGTCTTAAACCTTTCTTTTTTAGAGGTCTTCAAAAGCCTGAAGAACAAATCTGAACTCCACATCGAAAAAGAGGCAGGTCGAAGGAAGATCATAGCTCCTGACTTAAAGAGGAATTTTTTTTTCAGCTTTGCTGCACTCCTTCCCAGCCCCATCCCATGGCATCAGTAGAGGATGTTTTCCTTTCTTTCCCACTAATCATCTCTGACATGTACTTGGCAATCTTGTCTATAAGAATCTGCCTGTAATATTCTAGGCCAGTCTCAAGGAGAAAAAATGCAGATACAGCATCTTTGAATAGTAAGACCTAAAGACTTTTTTTTTTTTTTTTTTTTTTAACTGCTGCTTTGCTGTGCAATGTTTTAAACAGGGATGGAATGAAGACCAAAATCAGTGGATAAGAAAGGTTCATTTGGTCTGAGGCAGGGTCAAACTGATCCCTAATAAGAAAAAAAATAAAAAAATCCTCCGTTATTTTTTAACGGTAGGAGGGAGTCTCAGCTTAAAGTTATGTTCTTCCTTTTATGACAGGACTCTGTCCAATTGTCACTGTGTGAACTGTTGGACAAAATTCTCTACTGTGCTTTCAGTGGGGTTATGAGAAAGGAGAATTTAGCTCCCTGTTGATAGATGGCTGGCTGTGTATGTAGGAGGGGGTTGAGAGGAGTCTGTTAATTAAATTTGAAGGCGAGATTCTGCTCTTTGCAGCTGAATTAAAAATAAAATACCAATTGAAGTTTAATTACTGTCTTTGCTTACTTGTGCATTCAAACTTGAAAGATGACTTCACACTCTGGTTTTAAGCTCCTGTGGCTCAGAGATGATTATGGAGTTTGAGTGCTATGTGACATACAGTCTTATCAAATACCCCATGCTACCACAGAGGCATTTATGCAGCTGATAAGGTAGGAAGCAAGTGAAGTCTCTGGGCCAAATTGGGAGGGATGTTACCGTGCAGCATGCAAATAGGAAGGAGGCCTGCTTTAGGAAACCCCAGGCTCCCATTGGCTTCAGTTGAAGTAATGATTACTCATTAACCAGTAGCAGTTATTCATTACTGGTTAACTATGAGATAACTATTGCTGTCCTGCAGTGGGAAAAAAGATTTAATTAAGGCTAAATAAGAGGAAGAAAACCTGAAAAGACTTCTGAAATAGTGCCTTCTGCTCTCTTGGACTGTGAAACAGGGATATTTTATGGTAAGGACTGCAAGGGAATAGGCTGGATCAGTGTTGCTCCTATTTGGAAAGGGAGAATGTGAAGGGGTATAAGATATGTTTTTATATTAACATTTACGTATTAGTAGCATTTCTAGTGGTGTACTTTTGTATTCCCCTTTCTTTCTTCCAAAGCACAAGACTTCTATTATTTTTAACATCACTGAGCATTATTCTGGAAGTGTCCTATACTGCATCTGGAATAAAGCAGAGGGGGTTTTTAAGAGTCTTAAGGAGTTTTAAGCACTCAAATAAGGAGAAAAAAAGAAATACAAGCCCCAAACCCCTCTGAGTCCTTTTTATGAAATTTTTACCTGAGGGTACTGCTGTGTTTGAGTAAGGGTGTCAGAGCTAGTCACACACACTTCTTTACTCCCTCAGCAGCCTCTGGCTCAATGCCTCTCCTTTTTAGTAATTCATTGGAAGCTTAGATGGAGTTGGTGGCCTATAGCTATAGTAAATCAAACTAATTACGTTTGCACTAAAACTCAAAATGTCTGCAGTAGATTTCCCCCACCCTTTTTTTTTTTTTTAATTTAAACTACAGACTGTTAATACATCTTCACTTAGTCTAAATTATTCCTTTAATGTAAAGCTAAGGTGAAGCAGCTGCAGTTGTTCAACTGCAGCAACTACAAAGTCTGAATACCACTTACAATGCTGAATTATTATGATGCCTGTTCTTCCCAGACCCTTAAAATGGCAGGAAGACAAGCATATGACTCTGACAAACATGATGCAGAAGATATATAACATTCTAGAAAGCCACCTAGAACCAAGACAAGATCCACTGGTGAGTCTAAAATGACAACAGAGGTCCATGTTTAGCCATATAGATCATGCCCATGCGAACTATTCAGTTCATCTTTAAGTATCACACATATCCTTGGCTGCATAGGGAGAAGTATGGCCAGCAGGTTCTCCCCCTCTATTCTGCACTGGTGAGGACACAACTGGAATACTGAATCCAGTTCTGGGCTTCCCAGTTCAAGAGGGACAGAGAACTACTGGAGAGAGTCCAACTTAGGGCAACTAAGATGATTAAGGTATTAGAGCACCTCCCTTAAGAGAAAGGGCTGACAGAGCTGGGGCTCTTTAGCCTTGAGAAGAGAAGACTGAGGGGAGACCTCATATATATGTTTACAAGTTCCTAGATGTGTTGAAGAATGATGGAGCTAGACTCTTTTCAGTGATTTCCAGTGATAGGACAAGGGGCAATAGGCATAAGCTGGAACATAGGAAGTTCCACTCAAATATGAGGAGAAATTTCTTTATGGTGAGGGTGACAGAGCACTGGATCGGGCTGCCAAGAGAGGTCATGGAGTCCCCTTCTCTGGAGATTTTCAAGACCCGCCTCGATGTGATCCTGAGTAGTATGTTCTAGGCAATCCTGCTTTAGCAGGGGATTTGGACTAGATGATCTCTAGAGGTCCCTTCCAACTCTGTCAAATCCATGAATCCATGAATATTTAGCAAGCAGAACTTTCCAGCATTCATTGACTCTGATAGGTTTGATTCAGCTGTACACAGGCAGATGTTTGTACCACTTCAGCTGTGATGGGGTGTTCTGCCTGTTTGTCCCCGGCTGCCAGTCCATGAAATCACAGTTTCTGCACTGTGGATGTCCCAGCAGTTACAGATCATCTGTCAGCTACTTGGTTGGCCCTTGGTGACTGGGGTGTTCTTGGAAATGCCAGACAGCTACCTATGAGCAGCTGAACTGAGGTAATCTGTGACTTACTCACTGGTATGAAAAACACTCAGGTGTAGGAACCTGAACTTGGAATATTTTTAACTTGTGCCTTCAATCTCACCCCTCACCTTCACTTCTTTGGGCATCTTTTGGCCAGCGGACAATCTGCTAAGGAACAGAGACACACAACCTTATTCTGTCTGGCATTTGTAGATATTTAAGACTCAGCCACTGGTTGCCTCTGTGGTAACAGCCTATTCTTGCAGTAGGCTTTCACATATTTAAGAGATCTGGGGTCCTTCTTTTAAGGCAAAACCATAGTCTGTATATCCAAAGTTCATATTCAAGGATTATTCCTCTTACAGACATCTTCTAGTGTTGCAAGTAGTGATATCACAAGTAGTGATAATAACAACTGGATAAATGGGAAGTTGAAATGTAGTTTTTGAGTTCCATCATTATTCAATGGCATTGTTTAATTTTCAAAATAGACAAGATAGTTCAGGGGTAAACACAGTCCTTTCAGGGTATCAGACTAATCAAACCCAAACATTTCTGTCCTTCAGTGAAATAGTTAATGTTTGGAGACAGGAAGATAATGCAAATGAAAACTATTATGCAGAGTTAGTTTAACGATACGCAATTTAAAACTGTAGCAATTGTTTTTGGTCAGTTTCTTGCAATCTGCAAGGTAATTTTTTTCAATTTATTTGGAATTAGTCAAGTGCACTGTTGAAAAGGCAGAGTGAATTGATGTTAAATAGTTTTTGGAAGATGTAATTGTCTGATGATTTGTAAATAGCCAAGCTTATCAAAAAAGTAATTTAAATGTTATGCTGACAATTCTGTTCAGTTTGGTGTACTCTGTAAACTTGTGAATCCAATTTTTAGCCCTCATTAGCATCAAAATTCTCTTTGCACTGCTAAATCATTTCAGGTATTTCATGTGTGTGCCCAAAGCATCTGGTGTTGAACTTTTACTGATCCTTAACCAGCATGGAGGGCATGCATAGTCAAGTTGTAATCAAAAATACTTCTGCTTTCTAGTCACCATAATCTATTCTGTTAACAGAGAGGAGAACTTAACCAGTACTAGTCATTTTCAGTCATGCACCATAAGCCACTGCAATGACTTATCATTCAAAAATGAATGCAGTTTTTTTTAAATTCAGGTTTTAATTGCATAGCACTTTTTCTCCATTTGTCATTATTTTCTCTGATTCATAAAATGTGAAAATTTCCCTTCCCTGTCCTATCCTGCCCTTATCTTCCCTTCCCTCCAATAGTTAAAGAAAAAGGGAAAAAAAAAAAAATACAGGTCACGCAGAACTCATAATCAAAAAGTATTTGACTCCAATGTGTTTTCAGAACTAGCAATATTTATACTGTGATCACATGAAATTATGGGTAATGGAGGATTCATTCTTAAAATTATCCATTCTAATTGCTAACAACCATTCAATTTTGCCTGATATTTCTGCTTTCACACATTCCTGCGTGCATTCCAATGTTTTATTATATCCAGCAATGCTGCATTAAAAGAATACCAAAATATGAAGGTAAACACAGAAATGTAGGAAACATCAAAAAAACCCAACCAAACAAACAATTTTCCTCATTTCATCTTAATTAATCTTTCTTGCATAGTTACATTCTGAAACGGGTTTTATGAAAAAATCATGTCCCATTTCTGCTATTGGACTTTTCTTGGGTCACCCTGCAGCTATAAGTTGTTGTTCTAACACAGTTAGAAATAAGCCGAAGGAGGACTGAAAAAAATTGTAAAACATAATGTGAAAAGAGTTAAATTTAAGAAATATACATCTTGGATAAATATGAAAAGGGAAGGATGTTGGATGACCCTTTGATCTGGACTCACAAAATCATCTTGAAAAGAGTGACTAAAAAGAAAAACCCCACAAACTTTTAACTGTCTCTCTTAAAAGGTAGACTGCTCCTTTCCAAACATAAAAATAAACCAAAAAAAACTTTAATATAAAAATACTATTCACAAAAAGTGAAAATACCAAAAATTCTAGAGAAAGTAATCATAGTCTGTAAATAAAAGTATTTTAGTTAAAAAATCACTGAAAAAAACTGATACTGGTGGTTGAGGCCCCTTCCCTGGACAAATTCAAGGTGAGGCTCGATGAGGCCCTGGGAAACCTGGTCTAGTTGGGGGTGTGCCTGTGACTGCAGAGGGGTCGGACTAGATGACATTTGAAGGTCCCTTCCGGCCCAGATGATTCTATGATTCTAAATATTTGGACATGTATGCAGTGCATATGTGTCCACCTGAGTTAGTGCCCCTGGATGTTCTTTTAGTTCATGGAGAGAAACAGACATTTTGAAGAGACAATTTTTTTTTTTCTGATTTAGAAAACAGACTAAGGAGATGAAACATACTTTATACTGTTTATTTTATTACATCTCTTTATTACTATGAAGGTATTTGTTATCCCATACTCTGAAGAGTTGTCTTGGTGGAGGTATCTGTATGATAAAGCTCTAGAGTTAAAAGGCATATGTGTACCCTGACCAAATTAAAGAATAATTTAAAGCTTATAACCATTCAGATAAGTTTAACATATGAAAAGTAAAAAAAAAAAAAAAAAGCAAAAAAACTGAGAGTGGCTTTGGGGTAATTTCATTGCAATCTACACACACCTTCACAGGAAAAACATTAGCTAGTAAAGTGCACTTCCATTTAACAGAGAAAGCACTAAAAAGTGCAGGAGTCATACAAATTCAAGTAAAGCAGACATCTTTAGCAGTGAGAAAGACTGAGGCAGCTGTAGGAGAAGTTCATGATTCTCCATCATGAATGTCTCCACATCAGGAGTGCAACTTTCTTGGTAAAGGTGATAAACGTATATAAAGGGTTAAAAACAGGGATAATTTTGTTGTGCAAAAGGCTAGAGAGTCTGATAGCAGTTTATAATAATTTAGAAAATAAAAATCCAAGAATCTATTTCTTGCCCTTTTTCTTCCACACAGTATTTTCTTATATATTATAACAAGTTGGTCCAGAACTGTTTATTGCTCCACATGCACAATATGTACTGCAGCGTCTTATCCTGTACATTTAAGAAAAAGGCTTGTAGCCAGAAATGAGTCCTTATCATCTAAATCCTAGGTAAATTATTCACTATTCTGATTTCAGAGCACCACAGCCTGGTACAACATCTCTTAAGATCACACCCGGTCTTTCCAAAGAAATGCCACTGCTTCAGGGCAGCACAAGGAACAGAGAGCAGCTCAGTTTGTTTTTGTTTTATTTTTCAGGACTATATTTTAATTAGAGTTGGCTAAATCTTCCTTCCTGTCTCTTCTTTCTTTTTCTCTGTGTTTCTCCATTCCCCCCTCTTGATGTAGTAGAAGGAAAGCGCATGAACCACAGGTATATATATATATATATATATACTGCAGGCATCACTGCTCTGCTGTTATGTTCTACTGCATTGAAGAAAATGAATCTTTTCAAACAGGTGAATTTTCCAACAGAAATGGACCAAACAGACTCAGTTCATTGAATAGAAAATGTAATGGTGATCTAAACCTATTACCTTCAATGGAGTCTGTGACATTTTCTTCAAGCATATTGATCTGCTGGAGAGAGAGGTGGGGGACTGAGGGAAAAAGGGAACTTTATTTTTTTACTTACTCTGTTCCGTCAGTCATTGTAATGCTAGTCACAATATATAAAAGGCTCGTAGAGTCAACAGGGCTAGTGTTTTTGTAGGAGCTGCAATAAACACTTGTGCAAGGCAGAATTAAAAAAATGCTTCAGAATCAACTCTAAGTATATTTTAAAATTGCTAAGAATAAACTTCATTTTCCCCTGCTCCCCTCCAGTATTTTCTCTTGCACAATTGTCAAACTGACTTCAGCCAAAAGACACCCAGAGCTTGTCCAATGTCCATTCTTCTTTTGTAATCTGTAATATATTTCAGCTAGTTAATCACATTTCTCCCCATGCATATCTCTTTTCTACTAGGCTGTTAATAGAGACTGAACTAATTTCAAATCTTATTTAACCTAATTTAGATTGGCAACATGTCTGTTAGGAAGGAAAAAAAGAACAACGCCAGATTGTTTCTTGTATATTTTCTAGGATTTTTTATTTTATTTTATTTTATTTTGTTTGTTTGTTGTAGAAACTTGTCACTAGAGATTAGTAAAGGAGCAGAGAATTCCACCTCATTACAGAACTGACATTTCTGCTGTTGTAGTTAGGGTTATGTCAGTGTTTCTATTATAATGTAATTCTTCTGCTTTACTGAATAAAATGGCCTCTTATTTGGAAATTTTTACATAAAGAAAGTGAATTCAGGTTTTGTTCCTCTACTTGTGTCAAGAGATACGCCATCTTTCTATTGTATAAATCCATTTTCTTATATGATGCAAATATTTTTGCATTTAGGGAATATTAATAGGACTTTTGAACTATTACTTTGCAGGGAACATCACCAGTAAAGATAGAAGATGCATTAAAATTCCTTGGCAGGATCACTGTGCTGGTGAATTTCTTTAATATTAACATAATATTGAGTCCATTTATTTTGGCATTATCTTAATTTGATCCATTTTGCACCTTGCCCATGGTATATATATTTTTTTAATTTGTACCAGCACATGAAGCGATTGCATTTTGTTGTAATCTGAATTTTATAATCTTGCCTATTACTTACAAGCAATCTGCTACTGCAGTTGTTCCTAGGTGTTTTTATAAACTAATTTAACATCTGTTTGTACTATGCAACTGTATCAACTTACAAATGGGCAATAGAACTTAACACTGTTGAGAATTACCATGCAGATAGATGGAATTGCATTAGTAAAAGTAAAAACCACTCAGTATTTCATTGTAACTTCCTAAATAAGCTTTGTTATCAAGATTGTTTTATTTTCAGTAGGGCTTCTGAATTGAATGGCTTGGTTATTTACAATAAAGTATCAGGCGATATGTTTTATTTATAAATAAATAAATAGACACTTTAAATCATAGTTAAATTGAGTTTCAAAGTTCCAAACCATTCTTTATCCATAATGTGATTCTGGGATCTGAAGGCATATATACAGTTCATGTTAGCAAGCTAACAAATGTAAAGTGGGAGTTAAAAAATTGCTCTGAATCATTAGAAAGATTTAATTAAGATACAAAACCTGAAAACTTGTCTGGGCTGCACTGAGAGTAGAATTTACCCCCCAAAAAGTATAAGCCCAGAGTGCTGAGTGTATGTGCTACAAACAGGTCTATTCAAATCTGTTTACTCTCCTTGGCATATGTAATAGGAAAAAAACATTGCCTAGTGCTGATTATTTCTTTGGATCCCTATCATATAGTGTTTCTCTTTAAATATTGGCCAAAGCTGCTCCTGCTACATGTGTTAAGAATTGTGTCATTAGCAGAGGTAAAATAGGAACTCCTAGATGTCCACTAAGATTGAGGTCTTGTTTACCAATGTGTTACATATGTAAAAAGAACAAGACCCTGCCCTAAAGAGGTGAAAGGAGATAGGAATTCATTCCTGTCTTTTTGGAGATAAGGTTTGATGCACAGAGAAAGGTACTTTGTCAAGGGTCATACATGTCTGTAGGGCAAACAGCAACTGTAATCCCTAAATTCATGTGTACTCAAATTCAAAGTCTACAGAACAGGCACAGAACCTTCAGAAGGCTCAACTCAGCCTACCACATTCCCATGATCCTACATATTGGCTAGTGAGAATTCTCAGTCTTCAGGACTTAACAGACATCAAGGGTAGAGTTCTTTTGGAGCCAAGACAGGGCAGGCAGCTGGATCAGCTCACAGATCTAGCACAGAAACAGAAACAAAATGTTCTGGTCAGGTTTGTCTCTAACAGTCACTGTAAAAACCTACGACGAGATTTTATTCAGCAGAAAATACCTGCTCTGTGGTATTTCCCCAGATAAAGGAATTTACTGTATTGGTGTACTACATCATCATTGACCAGGTAGCAAAAAAATAATTCAAGGGCAATTTGGGGGAGGGGTATAAAACCCAAAGAACACATACTCTTTTCTTGAATTTTGCCTTTGACCTTTCATTGCTGACTATTGCCAGAACAATAATACAATGGTAGCTCAAGGTTTGCTTTAATGACGCTGTTAAAGTTCAAGAAATAGAAGGGAGGGTTCTTTTTTTTTATTTTATTTTATTTCCCCTGTTTAACTGAAGAGAGATAACACAGAGGAACAGGAAAAGAAGAATGTAACAGAAGACATACACACAGCAAAAAAAGAAAAAGGGGGTGTTTGGGAGACCATTCTTTTTTATTTTCCTGTTGATTCCTTACTTTCTATTTGTAAGGATGGATAAACACATCTTTTTATTTTATGGGAAGATACATGTATATATGCATTCAAGTCATCCGTGTGATAAAGCTAAAAATGGCTGTGGAAGAATGGGAATAATTTCTAATGATATTGCTCATGTAACATGCATGATCTTTTTTAAAATATTCTTAAATAAATACTAAATTAAATGCCTTGAGACAATAGAAAATGTGCTGAATATCTCCAGCTGAGAGAATATATCCCTTCAAAGAACTAAACATGGCATGGAAGACCACCCATCACTTTAGAAAGTGTGACAAGCAAATGATATTCAGGAAGTGGGAAAAACAGGAGCAATAGCTAAAAATTTGGCAAGATATCCAGCCATTTCATATAATGGTGGTTTACTTTTTTCCCCTTTGGCCAGACACATTCTCAAGCTATGAGAGAAGTATATTGTCAGACTATGAGACAAGAACATCTCCAAAGTATAGGGAAATGCAGGATTAGAAAGAACAACAAAACAAATGATTGCTAGTGACTGTATTGGTTTTAATACATCATCACTCTGCTTTCCTTCTGCATGTGGAGATGTGACCATGAAGTATGGGCCTCATGCAGCCCCATTTAACATCAGAATTAGCCCTGTTATTGGCAGGGGTTGGATGGCCTACTGAGGTTTATTCCAACCCAAATTGTTCCATGATACTAGAGATACCTGATACCTTCCATGTCTCCAGAATGGATAGTAATGTCAATGAAGATGTTGTGACAGGAAATGTCAATCTTAAAACTGATATCAAGGGCAAGGGGACTTGATTGGCATGTACAGACTTGTCTGAAGTTCATGCTGCTGCTAAGCCACTAATAAGAATAAAGGCATCATGTATTTGCTATGTCTTCTTTTAATGTAGACATATTCTTCGTCTTTTGCTCTCTAGACTTCTTCCTCTTCAGAGAGTAATGGTGATAACCGTCAACTGGTCTAGCAAACCAAGGCACTTCTTAGAGAGGCATGTGGTGTGATCTTTTACTATAATGGCACAGATTGACATGCAGCTGTAAAACACATTGTGAGATAGTTCACTTGACAGTTCTAGAGAGTAAAGGGTGCATTTGTCACTTTGATCTCTGTTATTCATAGTGCAATAGTTTGTAGAACTCCTAGTCATTGACTGGAGCCCAGTTACATTAGATGTCTGACATTTCTGACATTACTTAACTGTTTTTCCATCTGAACTCACGAAGAAAGTATTTGTCACTGTTAATGAAACATTAAAAATCTGACAGATATATGCATAATGCTCAGAAAAATATAACAAAATTATTGTCCATGTGCAATTGTGAAAAGCTTTAAAGTCTGTACTAAAACAGTTTGGCATCAAAATGTCCATTTATTTTTTTTTATTGAAGTTTTTCTTTGGAATGGATTTGATGAAATTTGATGAAATATTTACTCAGATAATGTTCAAGTGAGTTATTTTGACTTTTCCATTTCGTTCTAATAGTGTTAAAACATTATATTCTCCTAAAGGAAAAATATTTTAACAAAGAGAAACAAATAAAAATTTATTTCTAATGCGGATTTTTTTTTCTATTAAAACATTAATGTTAATCCCATATGGTATAGATTTTATTTGATAACAGTAAGTGTGTAAATATAATTACTATATGGATATACACATAAAGATAATCTAAGCAGGCTGAACTAAATACATCAACATTGTAAAACAGAAATAAAATTATTTAACCATCTGGAACAAAATTATTTGACTATATGGAAATGAAATGTTTCCACATTAAAAGCAAGAAAAAACATTCCCCCCCTCCCCCTATACAAATCCAACCTTTTGTTCTAAACAGATTGCTTTGCACATTTTTCCCTCCAATTTCCTTTTAGGGGAAAATAGCTTCATTTTTCTCAGTAAATTCCTAAAAAGATCTTGGAATATACTATAAATGTCCCTATGATTAAGTAACTGTTTGTCAGATTATGTAAAAAGGAGATAGACCGTCACATTATGATATTCTGATTTATCTGCTGTGTGAGAGAGCTCATTGTGGCACAGCCTTCATCTGCCAGTGTCTTTAACTACAGTACTGGGTGGTGCTATGTCCAATGATTTTTACAGAAGAGTCATATGCTGTCAAGTCTGTAAAAACCTAAAAGTACTATAGCAACACGGCCCTGCATTTTGTCATGAATTATGCCCAATTCTCCATAACATTAGATCTTAATTTAGTGAGGACCCATTCTGGTAAACTTTGACTCCATTAGCTCTGCTTCTACATTTAAGAAAGCCTTCTTAGATTCCCATGGGACCATTGAGCTGGATATGCACCAATTTCTGCTCCAGTTTCTTACATATTTTCCTGAAATTGATGGAATTACAATGGAGTCAAGTGACTAAAGAGAGAATTAGACACACAGGAACTGTTCATATGAGTGAAACAGCATTGAACTTTTCAGACAAAGAAAATTATGATTCATTGAATTAACATCCGATTTCAAAATATCTGGATGGATGAGGTCCCAGATTTTTATTTGCCTGGCTTATAAATAAGAACAGCTCTGAAACATGGCCAGAAACCTTAGTCTAAATGATCACAGGCAAGTTTCAAATGAAAAACTGTGGGAGGAAGCTTCATTGATTCAGAAGTGTGCCTTTTTATTGTGAAAGAAGAAAGAAATGGGTCTGAAAGCTGTAGGGATTAGCAGGAAAGAAAAACAGAACCCACATAGACTGCATACAAAATGTTCAGAGTAATAAACAACAGTGTTATTAGCAAATATAAAGCCTGTGATAAACAATATGTGATGTTTCATTCACTTTAATAGGCAGGAACAGATAATTGGGACAAATAAAGTACTGAAAACTGTCTCTAACCACCTTTCTGAACTGCTCTTAGAACAAGTGAATCAGGTCCTGGCATGCTGCAGAACTCAGCAGTAGCTTTGGAAACCAGCTTTTGTGTTTCACTAAAAGAGCATGTTCACATTGCTAATGGAAAACAACAGAAGATAAAGATGATGGCTTGAATTGTCAGATCTATTTTTTTCTTCCTCTTTTTTTTTTGCTTTTTCTTTTTTTTTTTTTTTTTTTTAAGTGGTAATGAGAAGACAAGGAGACAATTCCACATATCCGTCAAAGAACTTGCAGGACTCTTTGGAATTTATTTCTAACTGTAGATGCTTTTAAAACTAAACTAATGATATTTGTTTTATCTTGCAACACTCCTCTCTGCATGCCCCCACATAGAAGTTTCTGCATGGAATAGGTCATTCTTTTTTTTATTTTCATCATTCCATCTGTCCTCATCTTTCTTCTTTCTTTTTTCTGTCTTTTTTTCCATATTATTTGAGAACCAGCTAGAGATTTGCCTGGCACTAAGAGTTCTAAGGGAAATGCTGGAATTGTTCTAATGCATTTGTGTCTGGGCTATCCTCAGACAGCAGGGGGGCTTTGTCACATCAGCCATATTTTAAAGTTATGACAACATTAATCTTGACATTGAATCATAATTACTCCTCACCTGGGGTTTGATGTACCCAGAATTGCCACTTGCTGCTACAAGCAAGTGTTTCATATTAACAGTGATATAAGCCCAGGTAAAGTGGGAGTATAGGGGACATTCGTCTTGGCGATTTGCTAAAGCTTTTTATATAGTCTTAATAATGTAAAATGCCAGCCTAGATTTCAGTAAACTGCACACACTGAAATGCTACTGCTGCAAATGCAGTGGTCTGGCAACACTGGCTGACTTGCAGATGAAATAGATAGTGTCACTGCGTAACTTTTAAATGAAAGAAATATTTTTTCTGCTGCACTGACAACTCAGATCAAATGACAAAAAAACTGTACTCTGAGCAACAATTTTGCATGTGTGTGGAATATGTTTTGTCACTCTTTTCGTCATTCTTCATTCACTAACTTGCTT
The DNA here is from genome assembly GCA_025769975.1 of Gallinago jamesoni. Taxonomy (NCBI): domain Eukaryota; kingdom Metazoa; phylum Chordata; class Aves; order Charadriiformes; family Scolopacidae; genus Gallinago; species Gallinago jamesoni. Next base: position 7,428,598 of record JAOQGH010000019.1, on the reverse strand, counting down.
TCAAGAGCTGTGCCAGTTTTACCTTAACTAAGGTTTTTTTTAACTAAGGTTTTTTTTAACTAAGTTTTACCTTAACTTACCTTAGACTCCAAATATTCTTGTTGTATAAGCACAGCCATGAAAGCATGTAAAGAAGTGAGGCAGGGAGATACTAACAAAATGGCAGGGGGATGGGAGTGAGGGTGAGGAGCAAGTGGGGTACTAGATTAAAGCACTGGGTTTTGAACTGCATGAGCTGACTTTGAGCTACTCATCACAAAGTTCCTCTGTGACTTTCAGCACTAAATTACCGATTTGGCACATTTCACCTAACTTAAAGAATCAAAGTCATACCTAAAGAATAGCTACATCTAAAAACTTGTTCTCCCTGGGTTTCTTCTGCAGTCAATTGACAAAGATGGAGAAGTCAAAAGAGTGATTCAGATTACAGGTGGCCTGACTCTCCCTCTATCAGGAGCTTAAGTGACTAAGCATGTCAGCTAAACACCTCGGCATAACGCAATGCATCAAAAACTTAGGACCCAATGGGATATAAGGACTTGAGTATCTAATCTAGGACTTACACAAAATGTACAGTAAGCACTTAAACTGTCATCCTTAGCTGACCCCTAATGTCCAAGGAGCTTAAAATCCTTTGCCACCTGACTTCTTTAGATTAAAGTTCCCCAGGTACCTATAACAGTATTAAGGTTTGGCAGGGATGAGCAACCTAACTCATACCTAATATTGATTACAATGCAGCAACTAGGTTTTCTTCTGCTCAAGTCTCCTGGGGGATCTAATTCTAGAAGACAATCTTAAGAAGGCCTAATAAGCATTTATAGTAATAGGGATATCTATGCGTGCATTGGTTTCCACCTCTCTTTTCAAGCAGATTAATGGTTGTCATCTTTTCTTTAAATTAACATCGTACTAGTTTAAGCACTTTGCGAAGATGTGAGACACATGTTCATTTCCACACTTTAATGAGGATCAAACAATTTCTCCATCAAACATGTACCAAACAATAGGATACATGCCATTCCAGCTTGTAGCAAAAGACAGAAAACACTGATTTCCACTTTATCTGCTGAAGTTATAGTGTTTAATAATATGAATTTTGGTGGTGATGACAGGGGATGAACACAGAGGTGGAGAGAGAAAGAGCCAAAAGGAACACTGTAAAAGGAAATTTAGGGCAGTCAGTGGAGGCAGGGATAAACCGCCTTGCACTTACTGTGCAGGCACAGTATATTTTCCAACAGTGTCTATAAATTAACATACACACTGTATGTTTGCATTCTAGTTTATTCTGCAGTACTTTTTTTGCACACTGGTACCCAAAGGATCTGAAAAGTTAATCACAGATCCAATAAGAGAACTGCCTAAACACTATTTGTTCTGTTCAGGAGCTTGAGTTACATGCTTACACTTTGTATTTGGTATTTAAGTAAGATGTCTGAAAATATACTCAGTTTTGCATCCTATGGTAAGTCAGTACTGTGTCCAAACCATGAATCTCCATCTGTAATAAAGTGATTTTCATACCCAGCAGAGTAGAAAATATGTATGAAAAGATATATCTTGTTCAGAAAACAAAGAATAATTATTAAAATGCCTAAAAGAGAGACACCTAGTTGTAGTCACACAACACCGTGATTGCATTTATAACCCTTAATGACAGCCAAATCAGCAGAGATGTTTTCTTTACCTTACAAGTCGTTGTGTCTGTCATGTGACTCCACATATTTAAAGGGAAAGCTCTATTCAAGGGTCTGTTGACCCAGGTGAATTAATAGTTTGGGTCCACTTTCTAGTGGACATACGCTTACACCATAACTGGCAGTATAATCTAAGGAGTAAGTATAAATTGATGAGCTATTTCCATGATTAGAAACAATATTCCTCCATTATTCTCAAGAGATGTTGCTGGGATGTGAAGAAAGGCATTGACAGAAATCTAAGTCAATTGTTAGAATACACCAGTAGTACAACCATAGATATACACATTAAGATTCGTGTGTGTGTGTGTATAGACACACGTACACAATTGTTGCTCCAATAAACTGCCCTTTGCATTGCTTTTTATGCTAGTAAAACATGGATGTAAAATACCACTCTACTTAGGGAAGCAAATAAGTCAGACTACAAACAATAAGGAAAGGTGTTGATAACCGTGACCTTAAATGTTCAGTGGTAAAACCCAACGATAAACCATATTAGTACTTGTTTGTGCCTTACAGAGAGGCATAAAATCACTAAAAGCTTGTGAGGTTATCTAGTGAATATTATAAGAAATATAATTAATAAGAACAGAAATCTCTGAGAAATTTGGATTTTTTTAAGATTTCTAACTTTATTGACCAATCTTAGCTGGTTTATTTGGATAAAAAACTTCTGTATGTTCTTAATTATGCCAAGTTTTGAAAGACACATTTCACACAGCTCATATAGACACATTTGAGAAAAAGGTATGAAAACGTTGCCTTACACAGGTAACTTCCTGAGGGGAGATGACTTACAAACCATAAAAGGCAAAGAACAATTGGACTTGTGTTTTTCCCATGCTTACTTGAGAAGTGACAGTCCAGAAAAAAAGGCAGATGAGATGTTTCGCTAGGAAGTAACTTTATCCTTCTCAGATTCACACTGGTACTCATTAGCTTTTTGACTAAAGTTTTGCTTTGTTTTGTTTTGTTTGTAAATATTGTGCTTAAAGAGAAAAGGAACATCCATGCGATATCAATTTTTCTCTTCAGCACAATGTGTTTGTATTTTAAAGAAGAACTGTGAAGTTTTCAAAACCCTTAAGTCAGCTAAAGAAGAATATCCTATAGAAGCACTATGATAGATAGACAAGATCCCCATCTTTCAGATCATCATTTCAGATCTGCACCATTACACTGCATTACCCCAACCATCACCTTATGTTCCCCAAATTTACCACAAATTCCCTCAAGCAATGGGAAGTGTGGATAACAGCAAACTTTTGTATTGAAATTTATGCCCCATTGTATTGCCTTAACCAGATCTTTCAGATGGTCCTTCAATTCTGTTTCTATTATATCAAAACTTCAAAAGCACAGAGTTACATTTCTTCACAAATTGGATGAGATGTGGAATTGCTGTGATGGCAGCTGAGCCACCAGAGGTTGTTATACTTGTCTCAGTCAATATAAAATGCCACTCTCTCACACACATACACTCAACTTACAATCCACAGGAGAATGAAAGAACTAAAAATGATAACCATATGCATATCTTATGAGTGTTTACATATGAAAAGTCTCCAAGGTATTCAACAGAAATATAAATATTGGACATTTGTTATATATACTTAAAAATAAGATATAAAAATATGCTAAAGCAAGCAAGGGAAATTTATCAGCCAATTTAAGGCTTCATGACTAAAATAAAGTTCCTGCTTCTTTTCTTTGCCATTTCCCTTTCTGTGTGTATAAATCAAAATATGCATAATAGCAACAACAAATTAATATAATTCTTGCTTGTAAAGCTACTGAATCAATTTTTTTTAACTGTTTTAGGAGGCTTTTGCCTTGTAATTTTAAATAGAGAAAATTCTTGTTATTAGAGATAAAACAAGGTCCCAAATAAAGGTTTGAACTAGATTTTTGCTGGCACATGTTTGATACCAGACATGTCCTTACTGGTTTTAATGAAACCAAATCCTAATTTATACCCCTTAAAATTATGCAGAATTAGACCTTTTCATCACCAAAGAGACAGTTGTTCAATTCATTCTCAAACTTTTTCCTTTTTTTCTTTTCTGTTTCTTGATTTAACACAAGTGTTAAATTTAGCACTTGAATACTAGTGTTATTAGTTTTACGTAAATTAGAAAGGATTTTCCTCATAAGGACAGTTTCTGAAGTACTGAAGTCACTTAAAACACTGAATCCCATTGACTTCAAATTAAACAGTAATTGGACAAAAGATATCAAACACTTATGAAGAAAGGCTGGAAAGCTGACCTTACTCACATAAGAGTTCTAACAACTACTCTAGGGAACCATATTCATAATCTCAGTGGCCAAAGAAAATTAATTTAATGGGAAGGAAAGTTGTCAGAGGCATGCACTTGCAGTGAATTTCATCTTGGCATGTTACATTTTCACCTACCTTTGAATGGTCAGAACGACAAGGTTGCTATTTCCCTAACGAAAGGGAAATGTTATATTTTCTGCATTTCATGGACATGCTCAGAAGAGAAACTCACTTGATCATCTCTGATTATTTTTTGTTCTTAGTCACTCAGCTTAGAACACCTGTATTCAGAACTTTTCAGTCACTGCTTTTCATGTGTATTAAATTAATTTAAATAAAACATCATATATACAATGATGATGACTCTTCTTTAATGATTAAAACCATGAAAAAAACTCAAGTTCAATGTTCATGAAAGGTTTTTAAAATGAAGAAGCCACGATTTCCATTCTCCTCAATTTTTTGAGAAATTGAGAGATTTCCAGAAATATCCATTTCATTTTGATGGTCCTATTTTTGGGTTGCTTAATATGAGGCAAAGAGACCTCCTCTGAAAAATGAAATGTGGAATTTATCTCAGAACTCTAGGCATCTAGATTTGACCATAGAACCATAAGTGGGAGTTCTGCACTCCTAACCTCAAAGCTGACACCTATGTGTGCAGATGAGTGCCTCTCCAGTCTCTATTAACTGGATCAGCTGGATTGACACAGCCGACAAACTGTAGCAGAAGCTTATTCAGTTCACACACAGTTCACACAAGTACCAAAATTTTAGTGTCTAAAGACTCCAGATGTTTTTGAATTTAGCAACAGTATTCAGTTGCCCAAGGATCACATACTAGCTGAGGCTGGATGGGACCTCTGGAGACCACCTGGTCCAAATCAACAGCAGGGTTTAAAGCCTGGTTTAATTCCCTGCTAAAGCAGGTTGCTCAGGGTTATGACCAATGTGTTTTGAACACACTGTGATAAACTTAGAGAGTCTGAGTAGCAGTTCAGGAGACGTATGTGTTTCCAACATGCCAATTTTATGAAAAATGTAGAGGTAGTTCCATGTCTAATTTGGGGCTGACATGGGAGCCTATCACAGGAGGGACAGAGTAGGGAACTGACGATCAGATTTAACATAATTTAACATAATAATAGATCTAACATAGTTTGCCTAAAGCATTTTGTGGGTTTGTATACTCAAAAATGTGGGGTAATCTGGTTTTACAATGTATTGAATGATACATTAAACAGATTAATACAAAACCTTCAGCCTTTGAATGTATAAACTTATGCAATTATACCTCACAAACACTTTTTATGCTTCATTTCAGTCAACTCTAACATATGCATTATTTTATCTTCTAAGGTATCTTATCTAACTATTTTATAAGGTTTTTCTTTTTATTTATTTGTCTGATCTTAATTCAAAAGAAAATCAGAACAGGTTTTTTAACAGTTGAAATATTTTCAAAGTAGACTGAATCAGTTTTATAAGTCAATAGTAAAAAGTTAATAATTAGTCATTGGTAATTAAAACTTATACAATACAGTCAGCCATTTATTAATAGTAAACCATGTGGTTGGTTGAACACAGATTCTAGGTGTTTTGTTTCGTTTTATGTTTTTCTTCAAAAAACTTTACAAATTGATCCTAGGCTGTTATAAAACCAATCTCTGTTGACTACTTTATGAATACATGTAAGTTATTGTGTACTATTTATGAAATACATTTTTAAGGTGGAATCCACGTCATCTTACACTAAAAATAATAAAGTCAGGTGCCTGTCTCAAATCATCTATTTTTTTCTGTTTTAAAATGAAAGAAGCATCCATGGAAAGACAAAAACAATGTTAAAATTGGTGTTTTCTTGGGAATTGAATGTTCTCCCAGTACCTAGTGGGGGAGAGTAGACAACTCATTTAGAATAGACACCAAAGTTTTAGAAAATTAAAACTAGTGTAGATTGATCCAACCACTCACGTTGGCTATTATTAATTTATGATTTATGATAGGAAAATTAATCACATGTTATTGATTCTGGATTATGAGTAGATGAGTAGGTTGTGTTTAATTACTTCTACAGCATCCTTTATATCTTTTCCAACCCTGGAGAACAAGAATTGTCATTAGATATTGTCTTCTCATCTTCAGGAATCCCAAGATTCTTATATTTCAAGTATAAGGATTCTCCTACCAGATAGTAAATCAGGTACTTGAAGATTTCTTAAGCTTTTTTTTAAAAAAAAAACAACAAAACCCACAGGTTTATTTGAGGCATAACTCTTCTTCATAACTGCACTAGCACTACTTCAGTGCTGATTCAAAAGAAAAAACTATTATCTTTTGAATCAACATCTCAGCTTTTCTTTATGAATGAAGACATCCTCTTCTGACAAACTTATTTTCCATTACTGTCATCCCTTAACTTACTGCATTTCACAGTACCACACAGTAAAATGATACAACATCCATCACAATTCCTACTAAGCTGCAGCAAAGTCCATAACAATTGAAGTCTAGTTCTGCAACGCAGCTAGACTTTATTACACTGCAGAATTTGGTTCAGACTATAGTTTGAAAAGTGATGGTGAAAAAAAATAGAGTGATTACTAATGAGGTCTCCAAAGAAATAGGTAGAAATACTTAATGTAGATAATTATGCAAACAAGATTTTCATATCCTAAGTTTTAATAAAATTAGATTTAACAAAGCTCTCCAAGGAGGTGGCCCTTAGGAGTTTATCAAGATGAGCATTCTTAACAGAAAAAAAGTTAAGCTTAAGGCTAAATTGAATTAAGGGTGAAGAGCTAAAAAATATAACTGATCTACTGGACAAAAGTTGTGTATAGATTCTCCCTTTTATAGAATAATATTTTAAAAGTGTAAAATGTAGAAGAAGAGGAATTAGAGAAGAAAGGAGATAGAAGAAAGTATTCTTTTTGTCAATTTTGAAATGTGTTTTGTACACTAGGTACAAATACTGACATAATTTCAAGGTGAATTCAGATGCACTGAATTGTCCAAAGTTAAATTAAATCCCATTTTTTAAAGGTGAAATCTTAAGGGACTTAGGCTCCCGTATACATACATTGCATTTAAAATTGAGATTTTGTCTCTTAAGCTGCCAAGGTGCTTCTAAAAAACATTACTCCAGGTCAGGCTAATTCATAATTAGATTTGAAACTACTGGCTGTACTGGGCAGATCAGACAAAATTCAAATTTGCTCCATCTCTGCTAGAATCCCTCCAGGACTGCTTTTCGAAAAAAGGAACAGATATAGTACAGGGTACAGTAAGCTGCCGGGGAGTTCAACTCTCCTGTTTAATGTCAAGTGGAATCAAGGGTCATGCACTGGTTGACTCCTGACCTGTCTTCACATTCCACCTGAGGAGAAACCATGTTCACCTCACACAGAGCCCGAACTTCCCGCTTGCTAAGTTCTTTTAAGCAATGACAGAACTAGTAAGGGTCTCTTGTATTTCTGTCTTGTATCTCATTGATAGACCACACAAATAACAGTCTTAATAATAATTACACAAATACTTATTATCTGATAATGCAGCATTTAATCTGCTGATGAAATCACACTCTTACTCCCCTGTTACTCTCTTATTGTTTTTTTTTTCTTTTTACTATATACCATTTTATGTGTGAGGATATATTCTCTTTTCTCCAATATGCCACTTTTTACAAAGTTGCTTTGTACAGTACTCAAATTTGTAAAGCACTGCCGTCCAAATCCAGCTGCATATTGCTTTGGGCTAGCTGGCATCAGAAAATCTAGCTCTAGTGATAAACTTATTGTGTAAACCATATTAACCGAGGAGTGATGGCTCACAAATATCAAGGCATGAAATATATAGCTGGTGATATGCAGAAGTTACACAGCTCTACTCTTCATTATGAAAGGATCATAAAGGTACTTTTCTAGCCTTAAAAAACTATGAAGTTAAAATGAGTGGAAATATTTTAGATTTGATAGATTTTCTCTCTCTGGAGTTGATATTACTATAGTATGTGTTTTTATGTATTCATGTTTCTATAGATATTTTTTATCAAATGCAATTCTATATAGCCCTCTGAGTTAGGTAGTGGTTTGATTGTCTAAAGCTTAAGGATGGTGACAATAGGGTTGAATGTTTATGGGTAAGAATCACAGGGAAGGCCAACAATGCAAATATCGTGGTGAGCGGCTGTTATAGACCACCCAAGCAGCATCAAAAGGCAGAGTAAATATTCGAGAAGCAGCTGAGAGAAGTCTCACAATAATTAGATAATTAGCCCTTGTACTCTTGGGTGACTTCAACTTACCAGATATCTGCTGGGAATACAATATAGCAGGGAGAAAACACCCTAGGGATTTCTGGAATGTGTTGAGGATAACTTCCTGACACAGCTGGTGAGGGAACTGTGGAGGTTACCCCACTGGACCTGTTATTTGTGAGTGGAAAAGGACTTGCGACTGACATGATGGTTGGAGGATGTCTTGGGTATAGTGGTTATGGAATGATAGTTTTCAATTCTTAGAGAAGCAAGGAAGGACTTCAGCAGAACTGTGGTCTTGGAATTCTGGAGGGCAGACTTTGGCCTGTTTAGGAACCTGGTTGGCACAGTCCCTTGAGAGGCAGTCCTGAAGGGCAAAGGAGTCCAGAAAGGCTGGACATTCTCCAGGACATAAATCTTAAAGGTGTAGGAGCAAGCTGCCCTCACGTGCCAAAAGATAAGCCATGGAGGAAGACTGTTCTGGATGAACTTCCAGCTTTGGCTGGAACTCAGCATAGAAAAGATAGTTTATGACCTTCAGAAGAAGGGACATGCAACTCAGGAGGACTACAAGGAGGTCATGAGATTATGCAGGGAGAAACTTAGAAGGGCCAAAGCTCAATGAAAACTTAATATGTCTACTGTCATAAAATGACAATAAAAAGTATTTCTATAAATACATTAACAACAAGAGAAGGTCTACAAAGAATCTCCATCCTTTATTGGATGTGGTGGGAAACATAAGGACTAAGGATGAGGAAAAGGCTGAGGTACTTAACGCCTTCTTTGCCTCAATCTTTAATAGTAAGACCAGTTGCTCTCGGGGTTACCAACACCCTGAGCTGGAAGACAGGGACAGGGAGCAGAGTGAAGCCCCGATAATCCAAGGGGAAATGGTTAGTGAGCTGTTACACCTGTTAGACACACAAAAGTCTATGGTCCTGGATGGAATTCACCCAGGCATACTGAGGGAGCTGCCAGAAGTTCTCAGCAAACTGCTTTCCCTCACTTAATTCCTGCCAAACCAGGGAGGTCCCAGTCATCTAGAAGTTAGCAAAAGTGACACCTATCTGCAAGAAGGTCTGGAAGAGGATCTGGGAAATTACAGGCCTATCAGTCTGACCTCAGTGCCAGGGAAGGTTTTGGAGCAGATCATCCTGAGTGCCATCATGTGGCACATGCAGGCCAATCAGGCGCAGGCACAGTCAGCATGGGTTTATGAAAGGCAGGTTCTGCTTGATAAACCTGACCTTCTTGTATGAAAAGGTGACATGCTTAGTGGATGAGGGAAAGGCTGTGGAAGTTGTCTACCTGTACTTTAGTAAAGCCTTTGACACCATTTCCCACAGTATTCTGGAGGAACATGGCTTAGACAGGTGTGCCCTGTGGTGGATAAAAATGTTGGTTGGGAGTCTGAGACCAAAGAGTTGTGGTGAATGGAATTAAATCCAGTTGGTGGCCTGTCACAAGTGATATTGCCCACGGCTCAGTACAGGGGCCTGCTCTGTTTACTCTTTATCAAAGATCTGGATGACGGGATTGAGTGAACCCTCAGTAAGTTTGCAGACGACACCGAGTGAGGCGGAAGTGTTGCCCCAGATCTGCCTGAGATTAGGATGGCACTACAGAGGGATCTGGACACACTGGATCAACAAGACCAAGTGCTGGGTCCTGCCTTTAGATCACATCAATTCCATGCAGTGCTGCAGGCTTGGGAAGGAGTGGCTGGAAAGTTGCGTGGCAGAAAAGGACCTGGGGCTTTTGGTTGACAGCCATCTCAGTATGACCCAGTAGTGTCCCAAATCACCAAGAAAGCCAACAGCATCTTGGCCTGTATTAGGAATACTGTGGTGAACAAGACTAGAGAAGTGATTGACCCCTGTATTCAGCACTGGTGAAGCCCCAGCTCTAGTGCTGTGTTCAGTTTTGGGCACCTCACTACAAGAAAGATATTGAAATTCTGGAGAGAGTCCAGAGAAGGGCAATGAAGCTGGTGATGAGTCTGGAGGATAAGCCTTATGAGGAGCAGCTGAAGGAACTTGGATTGTTTAGCATGGAGAAAGGGAGAGGACGACATATTGTGCTCTACAACTATCTGAAATGAGGGTGTAGTGAGGTTGTGCCTGGTCTCTTCTCCCAAGGAAGAGGTGTTAGGACAAGAGGAAATGGCCTCAAGTTGCACCAGGAGAGGCTTAGATCAGATATTAAGAAAAATATCTTCACCAAAAGGGTTGTGAAGGATTGGAACAGGCTGCTTGGGGAAGCGGTTGAATCACCATCCCCAGAAGTATTTAAAGGATGTGTAGATGGGGTGCTGAGGGACATGGTTTAGTGGTAACTAGGCAATGCTAAGTTGAAGTCAATGATCTTAAAGGTCTTTTCAAACCTAAATGATTCCATATACGATTCCATATATTCTTTGCTGTAATATATGACCCTGCATTTTATAATCATACAACATGAACTGCATAGTTTCTTTGTGTCTGCTCTCTTTGATGCAAATATCAATACAGAATTTCTGTTAAAATGCCATTTCTTTTCTGTTTAAACATAATCAATATGAAGGAAAAAGAAAGAAAGGCAGAAATTATATTTTTCCCACACAGAATATCACCATTTTTGTCCAAAGAGACAACTTTGATCATGCTGTCTTAATTCTTGGGTGACACATGGGACAGAATTTCACCCAGCTTTTTCTTCTTAGATCCTATGCCTTCAAGTTGTTCTAAAATATGCAAGTGCATATCAGTAGGGGCAAATAGAGGATTGATCTGAATGATGGAGAAACTCCACATAAAAATATGAAAGAACATACAATAAATCAGGCCCATTCTGAATATTTCAGACATACTGCACATGCACATATTGACTCAATGGCGCATGGATGTGGCACAGAGATCATAAGTCTTCTCTCTGAGGCTTCTGCATGTTCATAAATCCTTGACAAACTACACTTCAGTGAGTGGAGCTAATGGAGTAGGGAGGCAAATTCCCTTAAGCCAACCTAGTCAATCTGTGCTTTCACTCAGATATAACTCTTTCACCTTCATGGCACTGTTTTACAATGCAACCTGTGCCTGAAATGTTTTAGAGGCATTTATTCACGCACATGCACACACACATACACATGGTTGGTGTGGAATTGTAAGGTGGTTTCTCTTGGCTGATTTCACTGAATGTTCTCCCCAAAGATTATGTGCAACCTGATGCAGAAAAGAGACTGAAAAAAATCTTTCACCCAAGTCTTGAATGAAACTCTTGAATTAACTTTAACCAATGAAAAGGACATGAAGCATTTATGACTCCAGGTAGGAACTGTAATTCACAGGCAGAATCCTACCTAAAAAATTGCCATTGGCCATGAGGAGATATGATGCAGGAGAAGTAAGTTCTTTCTTTTGAACCAGCAAAAGCTACATTTTCTTACACCACCATGGGTTTTTTGATCAATAAACTTAGACATACCCACATAAATTTTCCATTGTAACAAATGAAAATCATAGTATTACCACACCACACCACGGTATTAATACTGTGAAGTACTTAGAAAAAATATTATTATGAACAAATTTTAGATTGTATTAATGAGAAGTTATCATATGATAGTTATCATATCATAAAGATAGTTATCTTTAGCGTGGAAATCATCTAACTACCCGAGAGACAGGAATAATGTATTTAACAGATGAGAACTGCGTATCTTGATGCTGATGTTGCAGATAGCTTTGAGATTTAGGCATGAATAATTTCTGTGGATTCCAGGCAAGTTCAATTTTATATCCCTTGCACCCAATTTCCCCCTGGAATGTTGTATTCATCTCAGATCAACTCTTAAAAGAAACATTACTCTCTATATTATTTAAAGTTTCAAGAATCCCTGAAAGAAATAAGTGATCAGGTAATATCTGAAGCCTCACAAAACATGTATTAACTATACCACAGACCTTAACCCTTATTTCACCTTGATTCACTTGAAGAACAGAAGCTGGCAAAACCAGAGAGCTGGATTTAAAGCTATGTTTGCTACAGATGCCTTATTAGGCACAGTTCAGCTACTTGACTTGTCTGATAATGCAGGGAGCCAGGGTTTGCCATACACAGATAATAGATATTCTGAATTGCAGAGCTGTCATGAACTTGGACTTCAGACGAGTCACAGTGCCTAACTTAGGCATCTGTACTAGCAGACTTGAATACATTTTTAAATCTTTTCAAATCTTCATGTCCCAAATGCAAAGTGGAATGATAACATCTTCCCTGAAAGGTCTAGTACAAAACCAAATCTATTAAACTTGCTGAGTGGTTATGAACTGCAATAATCATTAGGACTTTCCAAAACTCTAAAATAGTCAAGGTCCAGGGTCTATTGTGAAACTGGTCTGGTAAAAAACAGTTTCTTGTTTGCCTAATAATAATGAGTTATTTAATAAGTCCTTATTTTCTTGGCATGAGACACTCCTAACCTAGCTAGAGATGAGGAGAGGAGAGGAGAGGAGAGGAGAGGAGAGGAGAGGAGAGGAGAGGAGAGGAGAGGAGAGGAGAGGAGAGGAGAGGAGAAGAAGCCTGGCAGCATGACTTCTCCCTGGACTTTTTTGTAGCTTGTTTTCAAACGGGAGTATTTTTTTTATTATTGGATGCTGTCCTATTTTTACACACTTTTAATGCCCTCCATTGTATGTAATTATCTATTCTAGGCCCAGACACAATGTGGGTGTTTATATTTGCAGATGGAGCTCGCTTTCCAAAAGAGTAGTTTTATTATGAGTTCCCACATAAAGGAAACCAAAGATCTTTGCAGAAGATAGGTGAATACCATTTGGAGGAGTCAGAAGGAAACAGCGCTGGAAACAAAGGAAGAAGGAAACAAAACCAGTGGAAAATTAAGCACTTACCCATATTGGGAGGCAGTGGGGAAAGAAAATAGAGTATGTTATACAAGTACTTATGATTTTATTGTGGAAAACACTTGTTCCAAATAGACACAAGGGTTGGAATTCATTTACAACACACACATCTACATCTGAATTTGTCACACTAAATCCTTCTATGAGGAGAAATAAAAAGTTTTAGGATTCAATTCATCTGGCCTCTCCTGAATACTATATTTAGGACAAGACTTGGCAATATAGGGGCCTATTTTGCTTACTTACTGCATTTTCTGAATTACTTCTGAATTATTACTGCTGGGGGGAACTGGGGTGATTAGCTCAGACGGAGGCCTCTGTACTGTAAAGATGTATAACTAGTCAGATGAAATTTTCTTCAGGGGTCAGAAAAATATGAACATAAAAATGCAGAAGTAAGAGGAGAAAAGTAGGTGTGTTTTTTCACATAATTGAAGGAAAACAATATCTGGAGTCTAGTGACCTGTGTGTATCTTTTGAGACTGTATATATGCATATGTACATATATAATGTCTGTTTTAACAGGTGGTTTTCTTTCAAATTCCATGTCCTTGTGTACATAGGAGCTATTTCTTTAGGGTGGGGTTATGATGAGTAGGGCAGCTATATCATGTAAAAGTGCACTGGAATTTACATTTGGGCTTGTTTCCTTTGCATTTATGTTAATTTTAGTCTCTTCTGATAGCCCTAGGAGCAATTTATACAACTAAAATAATAAAACATTTTTCCCTCTTGCTGAATTTCAGTACCCTGAAAGACAGGAAACCCACAAAAAGCCCAGCTTCCTTGTTATCTCAGCTGCAGAAATTACCACTTGAGGCAAAAAGAAAAGCCTGTGAAAAATGCAAAAACAGATACAAATGATAAGATCTTGAGGTTTATTTGTGTTCCCAGGGAATCAACACATTCAGCCAGAAAGTAAAGAAAGAAAAGAAATAATAATAAAAAAATCTAAACCCTTTCCATTTTACAGGACAGAGACTATTTTCCTTTTGTTTCCCAGTTCACAATAAATGGTATTTAACATTATGCATTTGAGTCCCTTTTTGTTGCATTTTAATCTGGTAATTAGTTTTTCCATGAATCAAATACTTTTTAAGGAGATCAAACTGAAATAGCATTTAGCTTCATTCTGATGAGGCTGAAGCTATGCTTCATTTGACCAAGGGTGTTTAAGAGTTGAACAATAATGTGTAATATAGAAAGTCTTTAGCAGCAACCTTTTCCATTTTAACTAGTGCATAATATTGGTTTTGCAATCATTTAGTAATTATATAAGGAGGACATATTTATTACGAATTATTGATTTTATAATTACTGCTGCTAGTGTTCACATTATTACACAATGAAAATCTTTTAATATACAATGTTCTTCACCCTCAGCTGGCAAGCAGATAGTGCAATGCAATTTACTGAGTAGCCAAGAGTAGATTTTTATCGGCACTTTTTTGCCAACTACCTAAGTGGCTTGCTTTCTGAAAAAAATATTGCTAATGGCACTTAAACCAAGAAGAATGTCCAAACTCTCAAGGTCATTCCTGGAAGATTATTATAGTCAGTCAATGAAGAAAAAGAGAGTGAGAGAGAAAGTGAGAAAGAGAGTGAGAAATTTGTTTAATTGTTGAGTTATTTTACTGCTAATATCACTAGGAATTAAAAGTTATAACTTTAAATTTGCTGTAAGCTAAATAGACATAAAGGGCCGCTATCATACACTGGATCTTGACACATGAAGATATATCTCTTATGAAATTGATTTTTCCATGTGTGCAGGCTGACTGCTCAGTGCAGCTAACCTGCCTGTAGAACTGCAGGGAAAAGTTATATTCGGGGCTAGTGTATAATTGTCAATATGTTTTATATTCTTGAGCAAGGGATTTTTCTTCAAGACATGTACAAAAGAGATTGTCCAAGTGCACGATTTGATTGGGTCTGCAGCTGCTCACTAATAGCTGTTGCTAAGAAACTGTCACCCCAAACAAAGAGGAGTTCACACCATCAGAAATCTTTGGAAATAGAGCTCTCCATTACTGGCATCAGAATTTAACATCCTGGTTACAGAATTTAGACTTGGCAGGTGGAGGGAAGAGAATGCAAGTACCTTCCACAACATTCTCTGCACTTGTCAGGGTCGAAACTTTGATTGGAATTGTGCAAGACTGGATCTCTCTTTCCTACAGACACCCATGCAAATACACACGCACAGACACACTTAAACATAAATGTAAATTTGGCAGTGGGCCCAAGGTTGGATGTGAGTCTTATTTTTATTGCTTGATTGTTTTTCCCTCAGTAAAATGATTTTATTACGATATGGTTGTCAGGTACTCTTTTTGTGAAAGAAAAAATTCTAATAAAAGACATAACAATAACAATATCAGCCTGCTTAATGAGAAGTATTGGTGTTTCATTCCAATATAGACTCCAGATCATCCCAGTTACATTGTATCCTGCTCAGTGTCTCAACAATTATGTATTTACACATACCAACACAGAAAGGAAGCAAAAAAAATCAGGAAATGGCAGAAAGAGATTGCTGCTATATGACCAATCTGATATGTTCTGGCAAGGAGCATACTATAGATTCCACTACAATGTGAACACACATGCAAGAAATCTAAACAGAGGAAGAAGAAATGCGCATAAATTCTTCACAGGCGTTTGACTCTTAAAGATGGGAGGAAAGCCCTGAAACATATCAGTACTGGGAAATGCTATCTTTTCTTTTTTTAAAGAACAAAAAATGAAATAACATCATGCCTGTAGTGGCTCAAAAAAAGTAATACACACACAGAGAATAGAAATAAGAAATATAACCTTTGTTTCTGTAAGTCATAAATTGCCATGAAATTATAAATTAATTGTTTTTCTGAGGTTCATGAAATATAAAGGGATGATTGCAAAAATACTATTGTTGTTATTTAGTCAATGTGGTGGTATTTTTGAATTTGATTTTAAGCTTTGTCAGGTATACTCCCAGGTTGAGACAATCTTGTTCTAATAGTTTCCTGGTAATTGTGTCTGTAACTGAAATAAAGAGTCGGAGGCACATTGGGAGAACCTGATTCCACAGCAAGATGACATCAGCACACAACACTTCACCTTGCTCTTGCTCACTGTACATTTTCATTTCCAAAAAGGGAGCTATGGACTTCCTAACTAGGTCCCGATGGGTTAGAAGCATTCTGGGATTGCTTTACTTTTACTAGGGGAAAATCCGATGTTATAAACAATTGCAGGAGTATACATGATGTATCATAATGATTGGGATATGCTGGCCATGGCAAGTTTCACAACTGGGTGTGCTTCATCATGACAAACGCCTGAATGATGCAATGTAAGAATCAATCCATCTTGACCCGGTGTTAAGATTAACTGGATGGTCTAATGAGTCTTTTCTGTCTCTTATGGTAAAAGGAGATCAATCAATGAAGAAAATCAGATCAGTGATTTAAAAATATTTTTTTTTCAGTGTTTATACCCAGAAGATTAAAATTTTGAAGTCTATGACTCATAATAGAAATAACAAGAAAAATAAAGCTGTTATTCCCTAATATTTTTTTTCAACAAAACAAGTAGTAGCCAAGCAAACATTAGGACATTTTTATTGAGTTATGCTCTACATAATTTTCTGAAATATGTAAAAAACCATAATCTTAAAAATACAATTAACTGGAAATTTAACTCAACTTTTCATAAAATATCTGAAGATTTTTATAAAAGGTCTCAGCTAAGATTCACTCTCTGAAGTGCCTCTTTCTCTCCCTGTTGTCTTTTTCACTCTCCATTGATAACAGAATAAACTGAATATGATAAGTTTTCATATATAATCATTTGAAACCCTAAAAAGCAATGAGTTACAGCTGTGAATGTTCTGTGATGTCTGGGCACAACAATAACAACTCATTTAGTAGCGCAGTAACTTGGGCATTTGAAAAAATAATTTTATCACCACACCTGCAGAAAATGTTCCTGCAGCAAAAACTCATTAATTTCTAGTTTGGTTGAAGAGTATTACATAATTTTCAGAAACTAGTAGCCAGGAACAAAATAGTTAAAGGTAAATTTTTAAGGGAAATTCAATTCCCCTAAGTCTAGACTATCAAAATCAAAAATTGAATCCATGTTTATAATATCAGTTATAGTCAACAGAGACGAACAGTCTGCTTCAGGGTGTGATTCATCCTACTCTGTCTTGGTACTTGTTGTAGGAGTAGATGAGTGTCTGCTGGAGGTACCTAGCTCTCTTTGTTGATTAAGGTAGGGAGTCCAGATGGTAAATTCAGGCAACATACAGGGCTTTTAGACTAATTACCATGAGGTTCTCAAACCTGAGAGAAATAAACACATTATATTTCAATGACATTTGAAAGTTGTGAATGTTATTATTAGCTTGGCTGAAATATACACATTTTTTTTTTTGCCTTATGTGTCCAGTTTTAAATATAAGACCGAAAAAATTATCTAGGGAAAATGCCCTGTAAATGCCAACCCCCTTCAACTGCACAGTATTGCAAGATCTAAACAAGCAAATTACAAAACTATGAAAAAAAACTTTATTCTGCATCTTCTCTGTAGTTTACTCTTCTTCTGTAGTTCAGTCTAGGAGTCCTAGTCAAAGAAAAATTCCTTGCTTGTCTGTTCCAATAAATTATTTTTTTTTTTAAAGGGTTTTTTTTTTTTCTGCCCCAGAGATGTTACAGTTTACGTAAAAGGTAAGAAACATCAGGAATCATAGATAAGTGGAAGGGTATCTGGTTTGTTCAAATTTGTTTTGCATTACAGTGTTTTTTTAAAAACATGTTAATTAACAAAAGTGAAAACAGCTTCCTTGTCTTAAAGTGAACAGCTCTCAAAAAATCCTTTGTGCCTCTTTTTTTTTCTTCTTGAAAATGTCAGAGAATGCAATAATAACAATTAATGATGATGACTGTTGCTTCAAAGCCAAAGACTGCGAGTTTAATAGGTTCATAAGCCCATTCCTTGCTGTGGAAGTTGATTTGTGACATCCTGTCACAGAACTGTCGGGCATTTTGTTAGTGCTGGTACAGAAATACTACTTTTTTCCCTGAAAAAAATAAGTTAAAATAATAAAATATAAGAACCATTTTAAGTATTCTTCAACATTTAGAGGGGTTTCTTTAAATTTATTTTGCAAAAAAAATAAAATTAAGTGCAAACATATTTTATCAAAACACAAAAATACAATACTCTGGAACAGAAACATCAGCAAAGGTAAGTACATGAATAATTATGATTTTTTTTTTTCCATAGAATGCACATCAAACAATTGATCCCCTCTGGAAAAATATTAAATTTACAGAAGTTAACATGAAATTCCGAGATCACTTAAAAACTTTTTTTTCTGCCATACTAAGTGCCAATTGATAAGGTGTCTGTCCATCTTGAAAGCTATTTTCATACAATCAGTTGTCTTTCACTTATAAAATGTACATAAGTTTTATGTAGCTCCTGTTTTAACCAAACACCATTGGATGTAGTTACATAATGGTGACGGGCTGAGATCTCTATCATTCACCCAAATGTCTCAAGGACATCCAGACTTCCTTTAAGCTCAGCTATTAAAGAGACAGAAGAATTACAATCTGTCAGCACAAAAATAGCTAAGTGGTTCTGTTTTGTGTTGTTTTTTTAAAGAGCGCTAAACTAAGCATCTTCCTCCAGTTAATCTTGTAAACTACCTCTTCAGAAAACAAAGCTAACCATATTTAAAAGCTGATTTTTCTCATCTGAAGATTACAAGCCAGACATCAGAGATGTCTTTTTTTCTCAATCAGTTACAGAGGAAGCCAAGACGACTGACAAGAAACCTCACAACTGTATAGTAGTATTGAAATGAAATGTATGTCTTTTTCTACAAGCATTTCTTAATTTAATGGAAATAATACAAGCTGAAAAAAAAGCCTCAAAGCCATCACTTCAGTAGTCTGTAAATGAGTATGATTTCACAGCTGCTGTTTAAACTGAATTTTCAGATGTTTCTTTACCCATAATTCTAAAAGTAAAACCTTGATTAATTCTTCAGTTTTGTCTTAGCAAAATGTTTCACCTTGTGCAAAATAAAATCAATATATATAGGAATAATAATAATAGACACACAATAATATAGATACACTCCTATTTTTATTTTTTTCTTGAATAAAAATGGACTTTAATTGCATGAGAAAATTATAAATTTTTTTTCTCAGGTGGAATTATGATTTACACGCTTACTATCAATAAAATTTTATAAAAGAAATATTTTTTTTTTCCTGAGGTCAAATAAGAAATCAAATATCCTATAATGAAGCCTGTATTTTTCTAGAGACTCAACCACAAGTTATTTGAAGGTAGTTCTGTCATTTACTTTCAGTTTCACTCAACTGGAATGGCAAATAAAGTTTAACATTGCTCCACATCCACTACTATGTATGTAGCTTCTTTAAGAGAATGCAGATGATCTTTTCTAGTTAGCTACCTGCTTTTCATCAATTACTTTATGGCAGACAAGTAACTGGTGAACCTATATAGCAGTCTTAGATTTTAAAGTTAGAAGATATCACTGAGTTTATTTAGCTTAGCCTCATTCATAGCACAGAACATAGGATTTTTAATTCCTGCTGCAAGTCAATAGCAGTGCTTTGTAGAGAATAATCTTTCAGGGAAAAAACAAAACAAAACAAAACAAAACAAAACCCAAAACAATCATGTTAAAAAAAATTTGAGTGATGGAGAATACAATATACACCTTGTCATTTTAACAGTTAATCACTCTCACCATAAAAACGTAAATGTGCCTCCTCTAAATTTGCCTTCTCTACTCACTTTGTCTTTTCTCTTGTCCACTGGATTAGCTCTATATTATTATTATTTTTATTTTTATTTCTATTTTTATGTCATATTTCCCAATTTGGTAAATATGAAAAACATGTTTCTCATCTAAATAAATTACTTATTAGCCACTCTGAAAATACACACCAGGCTTTGATGCAAAACCTACTATTTCATGTCGGCGGCTCTCTAGTGTCTGTTCCATTGTGTACAATAAATCTGGGTTAAACATAAGATAAGCTGAGTTTGCTTAGTCCTCTTTTCACAGAGGTAAACTAATTCAAACAGCCTTGATTTTCTGCAGGGTAGACTACTCCCATGGATAGTTATCATGAATCAGCTGACTTGTTATATGTGATGCCGGAATAACTTGTTCATATATCTGAGTCTAATAGTATCCTTGTCCCTAGATTATTGGAGACAGAGAACACTGTGTATCAGCGGCCTGTATTCTTCATTATTTATCATTCCTTTAGCTTTTGTATCAACTCCAGGCTTTACTTGTAATGATTTTATGTTTTCTTCCACCTTGTTGATAAAATGTTTACTAGCATAGAGCCAAAAATCAATCCCAGGGAGACCCCACTCAGAAGACACCTTATTAGTATTAATTCCCAATTTGCAATTACATTGTGGGACACAGTTATCAACTGTTTGTTTAATAATTCAATGTGATTTGAGAAACAATGGGGTTTTAACTTTAGGTTTTTTTAGTTTCTTGTATAAAGGTCAACTTCTTTAAAGGAGTTACATTATTATTTAACTTCAATACTTTATTGAAATAATCAGTCGTCTCATCAAAACATTGACATGAGCTGGTTTGGAAAGATTTATTTCCAACCTGTGCATATTCACTGGCTTTAATACATTACTTTCCTTTAATTCGTTGTTAATTCAGGCTTGTCTAAAATGGTTCATCATTTTGCTTTGAATCCAAATGAAACTTGTAATTGCTTGGATTATCTTTTTTATTCTTTCTTAAAAGTTTGTTACTATACATCCTTTCCATTATGCTCCTGGCATGTCCTGAAGTTTTAAAGACCAGATTAAATATACTTTAATGATTTGGGTAGCTCCTGAGCCAGCTCTTTAAAATTCTTAAATACAAAATTACAGAGTCTTAATGATTTAAAAGGGAATCTCACATGAAACTAATCCAATTTGAATGGGAAGCATTTCATCATGATGACAACCAAACACTGATTGGAGTTCTTCACTGATCCTTTCTAGATTTTCTATTTCCATTATAGATATTTCTAGCAATCCCATGCCCTACCACTGCAGTGTCCTGTTATCACATGCAATATACACTGTTTTGCAGGACATAATCTTATAGATGGTAATTAATCAGGCAACTTTATATTAGCAGTTACAAACCAACATGTATTCACTAGAAAAATTTACCCTTCATGTGAGCTACATAAGGGAGTTGTAGTATTCCCTGGAGAAGATGAATGTAGTAAGGGTTCCTATCTCTTTTGGCAATTAACACAAAAAATCAGATTGAGAGATGGTCCCAGCAGCATCTAAACCCTGCTTCCAGAGCTTGGCTACCAGCTATTTCCTTTACTACTACTGAAGAAAAAAAAAAAAAGGGGGAACATAAAACTGGGGTGAAAAGGAACCTGTCCTTAATACTATCCATGGTAACAAAGAGATCTTTTCATTACATCTTCAGTTACATCTGATCCAGCCACTGTAATGATACCCTCTACTGTCACTCCCATCCGTTGCTCATCATTTTTACAACTGTGGTAGCTATGCTACCTCTGGTGCTGTTTGCCATCTAGAATTACTGTTGGGGCTGCTTCAATCTCTGTTGTGCTGTTAATAGTAAATTTAGCCATCTGAGTAGATCCTCATATTGGTACTTAATGGCTTCTGAAATAGTTCCCACTGCAATAGAATTACTTTGTTGCTGTCTAAGGACATGAAGAACAAACACACATGCACACAACTTCCAGAGAGAGCAGCTAGGGACCATTTGCAAGATCACCCTTTTTTAACCAGCCAAAGAGCAATAACTCTGTAATCAGCATGAATGTGGAAACCAGCTGATATTTAGATGCATAAATGGTTAGAACATGGTGGGCAAGGATAAGCTTTAACTTCTGATCTTTCACTGGAAGTCCATGATGTCTTTCACAGCATTTTGCAAAAGTGTGCTCTCTTAGGTGAGACATCAGATGATAGTCATTCAGAAGGTCTGGGTTCAATACAGACCTGCAGCTACAATCTTGCTGCTTGCTAACTTATGTTTACCAACAAAATGGACATAATGATGCCTCTTCTACCTTCATTATCTATATAGATCATAAACTTCATTACAGAAGGTTACATGTGGGGTTTTGTTTTGTTCTGGTACTCTGAGTGTGTGCAGCGCAACAGGACTCTGATGAGTTTAACAGGTAACCATACTCAGCTAAAGATATTATCATTACACAACCTTATCATTTCTCTATCTTTCTCTGGACTCTGTAGTAATGCATACATGTGGAATATTTTATGTATCCCTCCCTTCTTACTTTCACCAGGGAAGAAAATTTTAGAAGTGTTTCCATTTAATTGATTTTATCAGAACAATTCTGTTGGGCAATATCTGAAATCATAAACCTCAACCTGGCTGAGGACATGGCACATAGTATGTATAGCCGTGTATTCATTAAGTTCTTCCCAGTGGCTGTGTTCATGTTGAATACCAGAAACATGTCTCAATTTTACACAGTAAATATTATTTAAAACGTCATATAAGTTTTATCAGCAATTAGTCAGGAATCAAGTCAAGCCAGTCATTCCAGATTCTTATTTGTGTAGTATATATATGGTCCTGTCCTTCTTGACTGTCGTTTTCTGAAAACATGCATATGAAAACAGCCAACTAAGTTGTATATGGAGTACAGGAAGAAAAAAAGAACTCTCATTTCATACCATGTTTAGCTATCATTTAAGGGATTGCCTAAGTTGTGGCAACACCTTAATATTTACATTTTTCAATTAATACAGAGTAGTCTGCCTTAATGTTAAGTAAAGAAAAAGAAAACAATTCCAGATTTTTCAACATTTGCTACTATTTATTTATTATTACCATCATCATCATCATCATCATCATCATCATCATCATCATTGTCATCATCATCGTCATCATCATCTACCAGTCTTCTTTTCTGCAACAACTCCGTTTACTTTGAATGGCATCATATAAAGCATTTCACATTACATGAACTGTGCTTCTCTCAACTGTTTTCCTACATGATAGAAAGAAGTATAAATCTTGTCTTCTACCCAAATGTAATGTAATGAATATGTCTATCTAATGGATACAGCTCTACCTTATTTTCCTTTGGGGAAAAATTCATTTACTTGGAAGAAAAATATGAAAATACTTAAAGGTAACATGATGTCACTAAAGAAACACTTGTTCTACTGCTGTACACTGATACATTGTTCTTCTACCATTTTCATTGAGAGTCTATTTTCATATAGAGGTCTGTCTTTAGTCCTCCTAAAAACACAGGAATCAGTTGAAAAAAGAAACAAAACCAAGAAAAAAGAAAAAGAACAAAGAAAAAAAATGAAAAAGAAAAAGAACATGAAAACAAAAAAAGAAAAAGAAAAAAGAAAAAAGAAAAAGAAAAAGAAAAAGAAAAAGAAAAAGAAAAAGAAAAAGAAAAAGAA
>JAOQGH010000019.1:7380380-7404846 GCA_025769975.1 Gallinago jamesoni | reverse complement strand
AAGAAAAAGAAAAAGAAAAAGAAAAAGAAAAAGAAAAAGAAAAAGAAAAAGAAAAAGAAAAAGAAAAAGAAAAAAACAAACAGAAGAAAAAGAAGAAAAAAAAAGAAAAAGGAAAGGAAAGAAAATGGAGAAAAGGTAGTCTACTTGGCTAGTCATGTCCTACTTGTGGCCCTTAGGACACTAGGAAAAGAGTAGCAGATACTTGATCCTTATTTCCACATCGATAAATCCATGTGAGGACAACCTAAGATCAAGAAGAAAATTAAGTTTAATCATGCTTTCTTGGATTATATGGGTTTTGTTGATTCTGCCTTGTGACAAGTACTTTTGTAGATGTTCTGTTGTGATCCATACATTCAGATGTTTCTGTGATGGCTAAGTTAGAGGCAAGTGATGAACAGGATTGTGCCCATAATGGTGGAGGAAGTAAGGTTGGGGGATGAAATAACTTGATCAAGACTAGTTGAGCATGAAACAACAAGGAAAATAAACTACTTATCATGAAAATAAAGAAATTACATTTTTTAATGGCTTGCATATGTGTATAATCATCACTGTAGTGTGAATGAACTTTGTGTTAATTAATGTGTGTAAAAATAAAAAACACAAACAAAAAAAGCAGTGCATCTTCAGAAAAGATATAGAAAGTTAGGCGCAGAAAAGAGAAAACATATTTGGACACACACACACAAATGTCAGCTCTTTTTTAAAACAGAATCATACCAATTCTTAATACATAAAATGTATTTAAACAAGAAGTTATGTAAATGTCTAACTAAAAAAATTCTGTACAAAAAGTAGGAACATTCTACAGTTTATTGAGATGCCTGAAGTACATTACAACTCTACATCCTTGAAAGAGAAGGAAAAAATATTTGCTTATCAAAACTGGATGAGTAGCCCTGATAAAAATTGAATCATTGTCCAGACATACCTGTCCTTCTCCACCAACTACACTCTAGGAAAAGAAGACTTTTAAATTTCAGTTTGTTACTGACCCAATGCCAACGTGAAATGAATAAAAGTCAAAATACAAAATTTGGTTTGATTTCTTCATTAAAGCCATAGAATGTAGAGAAATAATAATATAAAAAAAGCACATTCTCTGGGCTGAATCTGTGCTCTTTCAAGTCTCTGAAGAAATAGATTTTGTCTTCAAAAATATCCACGAATATTGGTTTTCTCATCTTCTCAAAATTTTGACTTCCAAACAGGACCCATTTTCAGTCACCTAACTCAGAAACAGTCTTTGATTTCTTTCTCAGAAAAAATAGTTGATGCTAGCACAAAAATGGAAATGTTTTTATTTATTTAATAAATTGATCATAAAAATGTTTTTACTTTCTAATGCGTTAAATTTAAAGTTTGAAACAATTTAAAATTCCAATTATTTTTCTCATTTATTATTTTTATTTTCATACAGTTTGGTATTAAATTAATCATCCTTCAAAGAATAATTGTGAATTCTAACACCTCTTATTCTAACACCTCTTATTTATGAGGTTAAAAATAGATCAATATAGTGTTTAACTGGAGTATAAGCCATGTGGTAGCCCGATGCCAAGTTCAGGGATGGTTTTGTTTTATCATCAAGCTCCCCAAAGATAAGAGTTAGTTAGATTCTGATTTAGGACCTGGGCAAATCCATCATTCCATTATGAATGTGTCATATACCTTTGAGTAACCTTGACCAAGGGTATGGATTCCTGAAGAATTTACCAATAGCTAAGTTTTGGTGCTGCAATTTTACATCTTATCTATTGCCTCATGGTCACCAGCTGTAGGCACTCTTTTTTCCAAGTGGTATATGCACAGTGGGGTCACCTGTGGAGCAGCCATAGAGCTTTGCTTTTTCACTTACAAAATAGAGATAAACACTTTCTATGAAGTATTTTGACTGTACTCCTACAGAGTATAACTATCTATTATTATTATTCTTATTGATAATATATTTGCTAATGTTTTGAGGAAAATATTTACAGATGTGTGAAGTTCCAAGAAATGTAAACATTTTACTTCCTCTATGAGCTGACCCTTTCTTTCACTTTCCTTCGTTAAAATGAAAGCAATATTAAAACATCTGATCAGAATTTTAGCTGCAAAGAAAATCAAGAGAAAGCAGTCATTTGACTTCTATAGGCACCTTTGAAAATCCCAGCCTGACATCACTACAAATTAGCTGAATCAGAGCAGGGTTTTTCTTGGTAAGTAACATAAGAGTCACAAAACACTTCTGCTTAAGAAATGTTTCTTTTTGGTTACAGAACTCTCAGACTTTTTTGAGCTTGATTCTCAACATGGATTTTTCATATGGAACACTATTTAGTGCTTTGACAGTTAACACAGTAATGAATGATTAAGCAGTAATTTATCAGCTAGAGTGTACAGATCCAATGAGATGAGACAACTTATCTTAAGATTTTTGGCAGGGTGGTTTGGGTTACTATGTTATGCAGAATGAAAAAAAATTCAATGACTTTACTTGTTTTTAAAGGAATTAATCCAACTTGAGATTTTTTCTCCAGTTCCTAATTTTCTCCAGATTTACCTGAATCCAACTACTTGAATATCCAGTATGGATTAGCTCCATAAATGTTTTAGATGTCGTCACTTAATAAAATACAGACTTAGGTATTTAGGTAATTTATCCACTGTGTGGGAAGAATCAGACACCAAAAAAGTAGCCCATAAGGCAGAGAAGTCACAGTAGGAAATGCATGTAGGAAATGTGTGGTAGGAAATATGGTAGGAGTGAAAAGAGACTGTGGTGAAGATATTTCAATCAGTTTTGATAAAAATGTCTGTTAGAAGTGCAGCTCATCCTTGAGCTTGCTGTTAAAAAAATAAATAATAAAAATCTAATGTTAGATATTACAAATCTGAGCAAGAAATCCGCCCTCTTTTACTCAAAAACAAATCAGGAGTACATTACACCTCATCTACCTTTTTTTTCCAATCTTAGGAGAGATAAGGCTCCTGAGCTTCTTTCCACTGACTTTATAGGTTGGCTAAGCTATTTTTAAATTCATAAATTGGGGCACATGAATGCCCCATTAGCTGAACTAAGTCTATGCCAGCTCCCTAAATTTGTCCATAGTATCTCCATGATGTGACCTAGAGAATCCTAAAAAGCCTTCCAAAGGTAGATGCAATCTGTCACCCTCCAGTAGTGTCTGTCATAGGCTGGAGGGAGCCTACATGACTCCTTTGTCTAAATATTCTAGAGAAAAAGATTAATCTTTCCCCACTTTATTAATTCCATGGGAGCTTAATGGAACTCACTAACCATGTCACTGAAAGTTTTGTTGCTTATGTGCATATGCCACAGAAGAAATGCAGATGTTCACAGTACAAATTTAGAAGTCCAAGAAATTTTGCTACCACCATGTGAATGTCTAATAAAGGTGTTCTGAAGGATGATACTTTGGGCTTGTGTGTCTAAAACATCAATTTTAGTGCTAAGCAGTACTTAACTTGAAGGATCAAACAAATCTTCAGTGTACATCTTACTGGTATTAACAGTCTTTTTGCACTTACATGCTATTATGCATCTAATCCCCCCTGACTTGCCTCAAGGTCTGGTTTATAACAATTAGTATTGGCAACAAGATAAACAATTAAAATTTAAGTTATTATTCAATACATTAATATTATTTCAAGATATACTTCTATTAAAGAAGCATTTACCCTTCTATGATCATAGTCCCAAAAGTCATCTTTTTTCAAGAAAAAAAGAAAAAATATCATTTGCAAGCATCCTTCAATGATGGATATGGCCCTAAGTCATTCACTCAGCTGTTTTATTACTTGTCTTTAAGTCTGATGAGTTCAAAGCAGATGTGCATCACTGAATTTTCAATAAAAGGCCACTGCTTGTCCTACTGAATAATAAGAACTGCTAATGACACCAATTAAGAGCTGTAAATGTCATTTACACTTGTTTGTTATTTTTCAAGTCAATAAGGCTATGGAAGGCACAGGAGCCTGAGATCACTTAGATTGGAGCAGTCTGAGGGGACATTTTAATTGAAATATTACATAGAGTAATAATAATAAAAAAAAAGATAATTGAGCCATTACATTTGTGATTGGGTCAGTTGCAGAAGACACTTCAGACATGTATTTTTTCACAAATTATGACCTATAAAGAAATAAAAGTCCAAAACTGGGTGTGGGGAGGGAGAGAAACCAAGAAACCCACCCCAAACTCCAAATCCACATAAAACCAAACCAAAACTCCTACTAATTGCAGAGAATTAAATGGGTTCTAATACTGACTTATTGCTCTACACCGCATTAGTTCATGGATATCAGGTTTGATATATACATTTAAACTAACAGCTGGGATCTAGACCGAGAAAATAATGTTAGTGTGCTATCAGAACAACTAGGACTGATGACTGCACTAAAACTACATTTATTTAATCCTATATTATGGGGGATTAATAACAGGTGTTCTGAATGGAAATTAGTCATCTGGAATCTGATGTGTTTAGTCACAGATCTAGTTCCAGATCTCAGGCTTAAAGAAAGTACAGGTACATGGATTTCATACAGTTTTTTCCATCAAAGCTTTCATTGGAGTATGCCTAAGAACAATCCTTTAAAATTTTCTTGCAAGGAACAGGAAGCAAATGAGTAAAACTGGAAAATCTGAAGCTTTCTAGCCCAAATATGTAGTGCTAGAATAATGAAGATAATTCAGCACTTGACAGTTCATGTATGTGCCTATCCTCCTCAATTCCATCTCATAAATGTAGTCAGAACTACTGCTCAAGTGCCTCAAAAGTTATCTGCATTCCCATAGTACTTGAGTTTCTCCTGCTGATCCTGTGCGAGGTCTCCACAACATATCTTTCTCTTCACTGTTCAACGAGCTGCAAAGTGCTGCCTTTGTAGTCATGACCTTCAAACAAGTAGCTTCTTTATATAAGGATTCCAGGGCTGTGGTCATGGATGCTGTTCACAGAAAAACTATAGGACAAGAATTACATCTGTGTCCCCACATCAGAGTAGGCCAATGAAGGATTTTTGACCTGCTGTATGAGAAACATTGACTAAAACAATTTTCTAGATACATAAAAATAGTGTTTAATCTCTTACCACCTAATTGACTACCCTCTCTCTGACTCACACAATTAATCTCTCTCTCTCTTTTTCTACTTTTCTCTTTATTTTGGGGACTAAGGCATGAGTATGAATTTTATTTGAGGAATATGAATTGGAGGCAAAGCAGAGTGAGGATCCAGACTTTTACTAAAGAAATCTAGAGACAAGTTCCCTAGCCAGTAAGTTGCTAATTAGTTTGGGGTGAAACCTATTTTTCTTTTCTCTTGTTTTCAGGAGAATTCAGTGCTTTGCTGTGGTCAGTAACTAACATGTATTTTCCAGTCTTTGTTACCATCCCACTCTAGCAAAACTCTCTGTACACTTAGCTCAACTAGACTTTTACTTTTTAAGGGCTTTACAACTTCCAAGTGTGGGACCTTGTTTGCTGAATTTGTATTGAAGTTGCTTCTATGCATCTAGGAAACTTGGAATAATTTGATTCTTCTTTCTATTATTAAGAATACCTTCTAGACTTTGAATATCTGTCAAAACTCTGTAAAGAGTTTATTCTAAGTAATGCAGAAGTCATATGTAGAAATTAAAGAATGACATGGAAAAGATTAAATAGAAATTATTGCTGTCTGTGAGCAATAATAGAAGAATCAGAGCCATCATTGGAAACAATCTTATCAATTCACAAATACATAAAAAAAAAGAAAAAAGGAAAAGAAAAAAAAAAAGAAAAGGAAAGAAAAAGGAAAAGAAAATGAGACAAAAGCAAAGAGAAAAAAAAAATGAAAAGGAGAAGGAAAGAAAGAAAAGGGAATGGGAAGGGGAAAAGGGAAAGGGAAGGGGAAGAGGAAGGGAAAGAGAAAGAGAAAGGAAAAGGAAAAGGAAAACAAAAGGAAAAGGGAAAACAGAAAGGAAAAAAAGGAAAATGAAAAGGATTTTGTTCCCAAATGTCTGGCAGCCCAAACCTGAACAGCATGACAGTAAAATGCTCTGATGCATATTTTTCCTTTTTTTTTTTTTTTGTTTTGTTTTGTTTTGTTTTGTTTTGTTTTGTTTTGTTTTGTTTTGTTTGTTTCCCAGTGCTTTTCTGCAGGAAGGAGGGGAAACATGGGAGGGGGGAAGAGAAGAGAGGGAAGGGAAAAAAAAGGCAGACAAACAACCAGATAAACAAAACACTTCTACCTTTGCAGACTACCATTACATCTACATCTGTCTTCTTGTACTCCCACCAACTAGCAGTTATTGAGTGCTTTTCAATTGGCATTTATGACTGCCTCTAATGGCTTGGTTGTACACGAGGCTTGCATATCCTAACTAAATATTCAGTGATTTTTCCTATTCTAATGTCCTTAATTAGATTTATGAACTCTTTACTATGTTTTATGTTGATGAGGGACTGAGAATAAAATCCCGAAATGCTCTCTCTAATAAAATATCACAGCTAACCAACTTGTGCTTTTGCATGTGTTATTTCGGTGAATAATGAGCTTTAAATAATGTTCTGAATATGTTACCAAGGACGGGATAAAGAAATATAGACTGGTGATCTATTACAATACATTAATAAATACACTGGTACATATAGTTCGCTGTCCATAAGGAATAATGGATCATGCAGTAAGAACGAGTTACGGGATAAGGGACTTGAAGCTTCTTTAGAAAGTCTTGAATATAACTATCAATTATATAGAATAAATTAATTTCATGTCATTTCTGTTCTCTTTTGACTTTTTTTTAAATATATTTTTTTAGTTCTTTGAATCTGAAGTAAATTACTGAGATATAAAAGCCAGTTGTAGTATAAGACAGCTTTACCTTACATTTTCATAGTTGGAACTAATTAGCTTCTTATCCTAGATTAGATAGTGAAAATGTTTAAGCAACATAAACCATGATAGCTGTCAGGAAGTAGCACTCTAATCAAATTGCCATAAAACTTGCCAAAAAGCTGGTACCTAGAAATAATTACAAAAAAACTTACTATACCTAATCATTTGTCCAGGACATGAAGACTAAAATGAATTTTTTCTTACTGGCATCAGATCACACCAGTATGAAATCTCTGGGTACTGAGCTTGCTAATACACTGTGTAGGTAATCATGCTTTCTATTCAGGGGAAAGCGTACATTCTTCAGAGTTATGTCCAGCGATAACATATCAACACAGTCTTGTTGACTTCATTAGATCTACTGTGACTGACATCAACCCAGTTAAATAAATAAAAGCATGTTCTTCTGGTTTTTACCTTTCTAGGAGTCCTTCCAACTGTTACAGAGTCCAGGAAAGCTACTCTGTTTTGTGATGTCTTTGTGTGATAAGATAGTGTTATCGTTCTTTATTCTACCAAACAGAATCATTTTACAATCATAGAATGGTTTGGTTTCGAGGGGACCTTAAAGATCATTGAGTTCCAATCCCCCTGACGTGAGCAGGGGCACCTTCCTTTAGACCAGGCTCCTGAAAGCTCCTTTCTGCCCGGTCTTAAACACTTCCAGGGATGGATTAACTACAACTTCTCTGAGAAATCTGTTCCAGTGCCTCACCACCCTCATAGAGAAAAAAATTCTTCCTAATATCTCATCTAATCTCCTGTCTTTCAGTTTAAAATCATTACCCCTCATCCTATCGCTACAATCCCTCCCCATAAAGAGTCACTCCCCATCTTTGCTGTAGGCCCCCTTTAGGTACTGGAAAGCTGTTACAAGGTCTCCCCAGACTGTTCTCTTCTCCAGCATGAATAAATACAATTCTTTGAGCCTGTCCTCATAGCAGAGGTGCTCCACTCCTCTGATCATCTTCATGGCCATAGGTCATTTGTGATTGCCTTCCATCATTCCTCCTTCCCTCTTTTATATGACTCTTGCTGGCTTTGCCAACAGACTTGAAACACTTAAGTCTTTCCACTGACTCCATTGTGCTTTGTATAAGAATCTATAATGATCTGCTCTTTCTGACAGAGACCATATTTCACCATTTTCTGAATAGCCAGGTGCATGCTGGATGTTGATTAAAGCACGTTGATGCTTCTGAACCTGCTACTGCAACTGAAATGGTCTTGTGAAATAAAAGTGACATACTAGGGACAGCGGGTAAAAAAACTTCTGAGAAATTCCTTCATGAATGCTAGAAGGATATATATTTTTTTTTTGGCTCACATTGAACCATATACATATACAGAGCAACGTGCTTCTTTCCAGTGTTGTTAGTAACTTACAGAAACATAGTTTTATTATCACATAGCTCAAGGGTTCAAGTGTCTGATATCCAAGTTCTAGCTTGATATACAAGTGTGATGTTCACTTTTATGCAGAAATTTTGTGTTGAAGTGTGAGACAAAGAATGAGCAAAGGCCATGAAAGGTAAAGGTTAAAACAGAGCCAGAGTGTAACTGTTAAGACAGAATGTTTATGCAAGGATTCAGAAGGAAATATGGTAACACAGAAAGTTAAAAAAATGTAAAGTAAATTTCAAAAAATCAAAAGGTAGAAACCTAACATTACTGAGGTACTTATAAAAGCAATTGAAGCTGATCTCTCCCCAAATGATAGAGCAGAGGCTCTTCAAATTTCTTTTTTTTTTTTTTAGCTATTAATGTTTTGCTCATTTGATCTTTGTATCTGCTGCACCTATTAACAAATAAATAATTACATCTAGGATTATAAAACAAAATAATTGAAAAATTCAGGCTGGATCTCTGTAGATCTGGTCCAACCTTCTCTTAAAGGAAGGGCCTTCGATCAAGAGTCCTGTCAAACGGAATTTCCAATAAGGCAGATTCCACCACTTATCTGTGATGCTTATTCCAGCATTTAATTGTTCTCACTACACAAAGGTTTTTCTACGGCCCTTCATAAATCAGGTTCTGCAATCCTTTAGCCATCTTGGTTGGTGGTTCTATTCTGGAATCTATTTTTTCAGAGCACAGATTAGGGAAGCAAACTGATACTGAACATAGTGTGCCAGGTGTATCCAAACAGGTGCTGAACAGACTGTTCCTCCATAACTGCTGACTATGTTCTTGCTCAGGAAACAGTTTTCTTTCTTAGCTGAAGATCACTCTGCTCACTTATGTTAAGTTTGTGTGCCTCAGGACCTTTTTGTCCTTCCAGCAGAGATACACCTAATCAAGGAAAACCGTAGGCTGTTCTGCTGCTGCTTCTGTACTAGAAGCAGGATTTTAGATTTATCTCATGTCGAACCATAGGACAGCTCTTGGTGGCCCAGCTTTGTTTGTACCCTGTGACCTGTTAGCTCAAAAAGGATGTTTCCTAAGTTTGCAGAATCCCCAAGAAAGAGTTGTGAGAAATACAGGGAGTGTTGCTTTTCTTCCTTGTGTAAGCTTGGATTACATAAAAATCCACATCTACCCATCATAGTTGTGTTAGCATGAAATATAACCATAAAAAACAGACCCCAGAAACATATAAATGGTCATCTGGAATACTCTCCTTTGGAATAAAATAATCTTGTAGTAGAAAAAGTTTTTGAGTCCATATTGTCTAGATTTTGACAATTTTTCTTTTACTGTTCCGAGATGACATTTAAAACCAAACAAGCACCACATGTTTAGAGCCACATTAAAATATTACACTTCAAAGTGTTAATTTGACTTCAAGTGGCATGTAAAATGGGCAGTTATTTCACAACAAATTGCAATTTGGCACATCAGAGTTGGACAGACTGAAATATCAAGACTATTTTAGTTTCTGGTTTTGCTTCTCAGGCAATATAGAAACTCTCCTTTTTTAGGGGCAAACTCTCCTTATAGAAACTCTCCTTATAGTTTAGGGGTGACCTCTGAATTATTTTTATAAAAAAAGACCAAAAAAAACCAAACTACTTTTCTCTCTGTGCAAATTTTCAGTGATTTCAACTCTGTCCAAATTTGGAGTGAAAATAAATGTCAAAGTACTGGAACATCAAAACATTGGACAGAGATTTTATTTTCTGATCAGTTTTAATATGCACGTATAGCAAAATGCTTCAAAGCAAGACTTTGTCATTTTTAAACCCAAAATGACCCACAAGAACTCTTGGAAAATATACAGAATGCATCAGCCTTCATGTTTAAGGAATCTTTTATAATATAATCTTTGGATTTTTTCTTAGACTTTATTGGTAGTGCCTGGAGTGTGACAAAAATGGTTTTGCCAAGGAAGCCGCAATTTATTCCTTGTGAAGATTTCCTGACTAAGCACAGAGGTATAAGTAAGACCTTTGTAATCTGTGTTTCTTATATGAGGTTTGTCCTGCTCTCAAAGCACCAACTCTATATTTATATGTATATAATATTAGAGCACTAGTCCTTGAATCAATATTTATAAATGAATGTTAATCTTTTATAGAGGATTCATTAACAAAATCAAAATTTATTATACCATAAAAGTTAGTCCTGAGATACTATATTAGCTAATCTTAGAGTCCCAACTGACTCTGTATACAGTGCTGATCTGTTACTGCAACCTGAATAAATATCCAGAAAATAATGTATTTTCTCTGTTTACTTTTCCTTAGGATAAACAGTGAAACAGTAAAAAGAGGCTAAGACTCAACAGGGGATGCAAAACAGACAAGCTGCTACAGCCTACATGGGAGGATATTACAGATTTACAGTTGTTGTTGCAATGGCTACCAGCTGTGCTTCTGGAATGAGCAGGTTTGGAGGCCAGGAGTTTTTAATACAGGAGAAAGTTTGCCTCATATGTTCACTCCTTTACATTTTTATTTCAGCCTTCACTTCAAAGGTTTCAAAGAAGAACATTCCAACAACTCCAGTTATTTCTGTTGTTCTTCTTGTTAACTGCTCTGTCAAAATCTACAGGCAGGTAGAAGCATATTAAAATTCGTGTTGTTAATATTTCAGATCACTGTATTTGGTCACGGAGGGTTATCTGCCTGCTTGTTTTGTGCTGCATTTGCAATGACAGGGAGAGAAAATTCTTGGATGCATGAGCTCTGCACACCAACCACACAAACAATGCATTTTACTGAACCTGGTGAGTCAGGTTTCTCATGCCCTGGCTCTAGAAGCTGAAGAAGTTGTTGGGTTTTTTTTTTGTTTGTTTGTTTGGTTGGTTGGTTTTTTGTTTGTTTTTTGAGGGGATGTGTTTATTCCCATGAACACACAGCCCCCGCCAAGAACTACTCAGCCTCCAAAATACCATCCCTTTTTACAGTAAATGAGACAGCAGCCACTCTGAAAACAAGAGCTTTCAATCAAAGAAATGTCTTCAGGAGTATATCTCCATGTATATGGTAGCAAGTGACAGCAAACTCAGATGATGTAATAACAGTAATTCTGGCATTTTATCACTTCCGAGGGCTTGTCTTGACATAGTTCATTGCAGGTAATGAAAAAAGAGTTCTGAAAAAGCAAAGAGAGGGAAAAAAAAACCCAGAAACATGGTTATGCTGTGCTTATGCTGACAATCTCACATTTTACACAGCCCTCAAGCCCTTGAAGTTAAGGAATAAAGTCAGGCCAGGTTAGGAAGTCATCCTCTGTATGACACATATTCACTGATAGCTTTTGACTTGCAATTCAGTACTCATCCAGACTTCCACCTGATCAGAGTGTACCTGGGTTGCCATGGGTTGTCACATGGTTGCATGACTAAGTTTTCTTTGCTGGGAAACTATGATGTTTTGGCAGAATTACCCAGAACTCTTCCTAGTGGCACAGCCAGATCAGCCATTCCAACTCAAGAACTTGGAAGCATCTCCAGTTCCCTTAGAGATCACTGTCCTTGAAAGCCAGGAAGAGACAAGAGTGAGACAATTTATCTGCTGACTGCTATCACAAAACAGAATGGATAAACCTAAAATGTTAGATTCCTCTCCAGTCTCTGAATATGACCATATTCTAGTGGACAGAAACTTGTGTTACCATTTTTCTCAGTTGGACCAGATCTATCCTGCACTTGATATGAACAAGATTATTACATCCTAAGATTTTATCACAATAACAATATTAAATTTAATATATTTTTTTTAAGTAGAAAGCAAAAAAAGTCATCAACAACTTCCTTAGTAATATTTTATCCACTTTCCCCTAATTTCCTCTCCCAGTCAAACATGAAGAGTCTTTCAGGACTATATCTTTTCAGGAGACAAGATAAGTCAAATTACATTGAATTTATCAGTATCAGATGATTTTTAAAGTTATTCTGAGAAGGAAGACTGGAGAACCAATATCTGACTACTAACGCAGCGTGACTGCTTTAACTGTCGTCTGCTCTTATTCTGCAAGATACTGGTTCTTTGTCCTCCATCTGTTGTTGGTTACTGCTTCCAGTATTGTTCTTATAACTAATCTGTGAAAATAACTATTCTCTAGTTCTTTCCCTTCCCCTCTTTAAAAACTTGGACAACTCAGACAATCTTCAGGCATTCTCCAGTAGCCCTTTCTTTAATGAAAAGATCAGCTGGCTGTATAACTTTCTTCAGTGTATACTGCCAGCTAATGGCAACTTTATTAGGTATCTGCAGTGAGATGATGAGCCACCTGGGAGTATTAACACCTGGATTTACAGTCACAATGGTAGAGCATACTGAAGTCCTTCACTATGCTGAATTACTCAATAATAGCTTTTGGAAACATAAATAATCAAGAAGCATCATTTTTGAAGATAAAAGCCAGGAACATGTCTGGCTAATTGACCATGATGGAGTTATAATAGTGAAATACTGCACATTTTTTGAGTAAAGTTCTCTATCAGGCTGCCTATACCTAAAGCATTGAGGGTTGGCAACTCTACCAAAGTTTATGGATAGTGACTCTTGCGCACTGCTTCTGCCAATAAGATGCACAACAGATTTAACATTGATCTAATCTGTTGCAATAAGCCGTGGCAATCTAAGAACCACAAAGGTAATGTGAAACAGGAGGAACTGAAACAAGATTAGCTCATGAAGAATGCCATCAAGATTGCTAATTCAGTTTGTGTCAAAATCCAGGAAAGGTCAGATCCTGGTAACAACAGAATGTTTCATCCTGTTTCTTTACATTCAGTTAAGAAATTGTTGAAATCTATTTGTGTATTTTAATCCTTTTACTCAACTGATTAGGAAAGTGCTCAAGGTTACAAACAGATATAACTGCTCTCTTGCAAAGAATAAATTTCAGTGTGAGCTCTACAACTCAGCTGAGTTGAGACCTATATTTACTCGAGTTACTTTAGAGGATTCAAGGCAGTGAATAAACACAAAATATAAAACTATAAAAGACTCTATGAATATATGAATATATTTTAGTTTTGAATTTTATGTGCTTGAGCAATGGTTTTCAAATGGGAGGGTTTTTTTGTTTGCTTATTGTTGGTGTTTTGGATTGGTTTGGGTTTTTTTGGGGGGTTAGTTGTTAGTAAATTTGATTTTGTTTTTAATTTCCAAAATTTCCACAGAAACAAAACTGTAAAGATTTTTTTGAAAATGAGCACCCCGTTGTTTTTTACTTTTATTCAATTTCTTCTTCCACTTTCTCTTTACCAACACATAAATTTATATATTTTTTTTTCTCTGTAAATACCAATATTTGGGAATTTTAAGAAAAAAAAATAGAAAAAAAAGAAAAAGAAAAAGATCACACCATGAATAGCTAATTCAAAACTTCAGGGAGTAGAGAGTGCTTCAACATACATAACTAATATCACAGAGAACTTATTTCAGTAACTATTTTCTAGTAGAAACCACATTTTACTCACTGCCTCATGTAATTAACTGGTAAGATACAGAACCACTTCTTCTCTCCACAATTCAAAGAGTTTTTCATTATACATACAAAGTGAAACAGTATCAATAGAAAAAATGTAAGAAACCCATGCTGAAGTATATCATAGCCTACTAGTTAGCATGCAACCTCACAGGTCCCCATTTCTCCTCTTCTGCACCAGAGAGGAGGATGACTTTAATTCAGGCTGTTCACAATGCAGGTAAATGCCCTGAATGGTTCTGAGGGACTCCGTATGCCTCATGCCAAGGTGCATGTGGTCTGTCCTGTCAAGATTGATCCTTGCAGACAAGACCACCACTCTGTCAGTTCTCCAGAAAAATCTGACTCTGGTGTAACTCATGTTCCTGTAACTTCATTTATTATGCAAGGGCCATTCAGCAAATCAAGTACAATTTGATGGGGGAGCTGGAGACCAAATGGAGATGAGCAAGGAACACCTCTTATGAGGACAGGCTGAGACACCTGGGTCTGTTTAGCCTGGAGAAGAATGAGAGAGGATCTCATCAATGCTTATCAATATTTAAAGTAGGGGTGTCAAGAGGGTGGGGTCAGACTCTATTCAGTGGTGCATTGTGAGAGGATAAGGGGTAACAAACGCAAACTGAAATGTGGGGAAATCCATCTGAACATGAGGAAAAACTTTTTTATTTTGGGGATGATGGAACGCTGGAACAGGCTTCCCATAGATGTTGTGGAGTCTCCTTCTCTGGAGGTGTTCAAAACCAACCCGGACAGATCCCTGTCCAACCTGCTCTAGGTGAACCTGGTTTGGCAGGGGGGTTGAACCGGATGATCTCTGAAGGTCCCTTTCAACTGTGGTCCTGGTCAGTGAGAAGGGTGGAGGGAGCTCCACAGAAGGTTGTGGAGGAACAATGAAGCCTGTGGCTGCCTTAGAGCATCAAATAAAGCACAAATGCTTTAGAAATAGAAAAGGAAAAATGGAAAAATGAAGAAATGGAAAAATGAAGAAATGGAAATTAACCCTGTAACTTCAGGCAGGGCTGAACAGGACACACAAATAATTCCCAAAATGTTTACAGAAATTCGCGCTCACTTTTGCAAGCCCTTGCTTTTTTCTCTACAGCACCCATGGTTACAAACAACTCCATAGCACTGTTTCCCAGGAAAGCCATGCTGTCACCCAGTGACATACTCCTGGTAGAAGTTCTGATTTGAAACAGTCATGTGCTTTAAAGCCTTAACACATCTGATATTTAGAATCATATTTCCTGATGTTCAAAGCAGTGATCTGGACTTTTTCATCCTGTCAAGAGCACTTACAAGGAACCATTTGGGCACAAATGAACTAAATATGTGTAGGCTGAGGGGAGAAAGGTTGTAGTAAATTAATTAGAGCAACTAGGTTAATAGGTATTCTCCCATATACATGCAAGTGTAAACCAGACATGACACACTGTCTTGGGACTTAGTGTTTGGTTAAATGAGGCAATGTTGAATGGGATTTGAGAATGTGGTGATCAGATGTAGAAGCAGAGGAAAAAAAAAACACACTGAAGTGGGATACTGCAACCAGGCTAGAATACTTGCTGTAAACTACAGGTACTGGGGAAGTAAGCCAGCGACAGGTGTGGGTGTTCTGGAAGGGCAACAATTACAGAAAGACAGTTACCTATACACAGGGCTCATTGGAGTGGTCATGGTAAACATTGTATATTTGTTGGTGAATAAAATAATTATATAGCAACATTATACCCCTTTATTAATTAATAAGGCATAAGAAGTTATAAGGCATAAGAACTAGGAAGTGCCTGGATTTCAGTTAACCAGTTAGGGCATTTGCAATTTTAATTAAGGAACTGGACATGAGAAAGACAAGCAGTGCAGAAATGGCTGAAAAAAAAGAATTAATGACTACAAAACACAAAGCATGAAGCTTTTTAGAACTGGTACCATTTTCTTGCTTTCACTGCCAACCAGACAGATAAAAATTTGCTTAGATGAAGGCATCCCAATTTAGACTCAAGGGACCTGAGTGTCTATTGGAATCAAGACAATCTAAAAACAGCTCTGTTCTGCTTCGAAAAGGTAAATGAACCTTCTGCGGAAAGCAGAAGTGTGAAAGGTTCA
Source organism: Gallinago jamesoni (assembly GCA_025769975.1). Taxonomy (NCBI): domain Eukaryota; kingdom Metazoa; phylum Chordata; class Aves; order Charadriiformes; family Scolopacidae; genus Gallinago; species Gallinago jamesoni. Next base: position 7,388,965 of record JAOQGH010000019.1, on the reverse strand, counting down.
GAAGAAACCCATTACAAGCTTCAGCACACACCTGTGACAAGAATTGTGCCTCTGTATTTGCAGAACACAGTCTCCCCTAGGGATGCCAACTAACCTGTGATGTTAAAACATGGCATTCATTTCAGCTGTATTACTTCTTCTCTCGGATGGTGGTCTAATTATACCCTGTAACATTTTTCCTAAAATAAATGAAGATTTTTTTTTTAGCATTCTTATGAACAGAATTGTTAAAAGTTGCTGGTCAGAACATATTTTATTAAGTTAAATTGAATCTTACTATGCTCTTTTCTCAAAACAGAAGTATTCTATACCTGTGCATTGGTTGGAAGAAAGTTTTCTTCAGAATAAGTTTTATTTTTCATTTAATCATATTTTTTTTCTTTTTGTCTTTGAAAGGGAGAGATTGGTGCCTAAGTTCTTTTGGACATGAATCCAAAACCCAAAATCATTCATTAGGAAAATAGATGTTTCAATACAATGTGAAAAATGAACAAGTTTCGAAACCTTGAAAGTTGCCTCAAAATGAAAGTGTCATCCTGTCAACAGCTCCAATTCTTTAAATTGTTTTCCCTGACACTTAGTAGAGCTTCCAATAAATGGACTTCTTTGATCTTATCTGAAGAATTATATGTCAAAATTGTGAAGTTCCTTGCTAACTTTCACTCTCGCTTTCTGTCTTGCTAAATAAACCTTTGCAGCTTAAGTTTTGCATGTTACTTATATTAGTACAGAAAATCAACATTGCAAAAATCAATCCCGCAAATAGTCAACAAGAAATAATATCTTAATTGCTACCAGAATTTTATGATACATCCATCCACACACAGGCATACCCACACATTCACAATGTTACATGTGCTCACTGCCTTGGTATAATTCCCAACCTGCCTCTGCTACTGGGGTAAACCCACACCACCAATCCAGTCAGTGAAAGGACATGTTTCTGAAGAGCTGCCTTTGATAAGCAGTACCTGCTGCAGATCAGGAGCTGTGCTTTTTGTTCTTCAGACTTCACATCTTTCACAAACTTTGGAAAGCTTCCAGAATAAAAGAATTCCAGGAGTTGTTTCTAAGAGTTAAGTAAGGGAAGCCATTTTCAAAAGCCAAAAACTATGCAGATACAGAAAAGGTTACAAATTCTAACATAGCAGTAGGTATTAGTCTTATAAAGCAGAATTACACACAATCACAGAATGGTAGGGGTTAGAAGGGACCTTTGGAGATCACCTAGTTGAACCGTCCAACCAGACTATGTTCATCTAGAGCAGGTTGCACAGGAATGCATTCAGGTTGGTTTTTAATATCTCCAGATGCAGAGACTCCATAACATGTCTGGGCAGCCTGTTTCAATGTTCTGTCACCCTCAAAATACAAAAAAAAATAAAAAGAGAAAAAAATTTTCCTCATGTTCAAATGTATATTTCTAAGTTCTAGTTGGTGCCCTTTGCCCCTTGTCCTGCTGCTGGACAACTCTGAATAGAGTCTGGCCCCATTCTCTAAAGAAATTATTTTCTTTCAGAAAGTACTCTCATCTGACCATCACTAAAGGCCCAGAAGTAGAAAGACAACTAAGATAAAGCAGCTAGAGAGATGCTAGACTTCTGGAAGAAGAATATCTGTATTAAGCTTTTAGTAGTTTTTCCCACGTGCCAAAGACTTCATGCACGAGACAGGATAGAAGAGTGTTACTGATTTTTATATGCACAGAATTTAAAGTAAAAAGGGGACAAAATTCAGTCATTTAATATCAAAAATTAAAACTCAGATTAAAAAAAAAAAAAATTATGAATGGAAATAAACCCAAACACTGTCATCTCACTGCCTCTTTGTGGTTTTCAATTTTTGTTTAATTCTGCAGTATGAAGTCTGAAATAATCATTAAGACCTGTCCAATTTGGTCATTAAGCTTCATTTCATGTTTTTTCCATGTCTTCTGGCTTCGGGATTCTTTATTTAGAGTTTGTCTGGTATAGACAAACTGTGTCACTTTGCCTACAGCATCAGGTAATGAGCAGTGACTTTATTCTAGAACAACGTAAAAGAGTCATAACACAAATTGTTTTCTTGTAGGGATCAAGGGCCTGAGCAAATCAGAGATCTTTTTATGTTTTCAGTACACAATTTTCAAGTCTTCTATTAATCATATATAAAGGGAGAGTAGGTAATTTTTGCAATTGACTGCTTCTTATTAAATGTAAATGAATATTTGTATATGAATATTCATGTAAATGAATAAATTTACTTACTGTAAATAAACATACAAAACCTGAAAAGCTTTTGTTCCATTGACATTTTAGATACATAAACAGTAGTTTGTAGGTATGGAGTGGCTCATGCACTTTAAGTGTTTCATTTTCATGGCATATCTGTCCTTTCAAAAAATGAATGGCAGTGCATATAGATCCTAGCAAAGCTCAGAATGGAGCTCAAAAATGCCATGGAACCAACCTCCTAATTGTAGTTAGTTTGGTTTTTTTTTTTCACTTTGTTTTCCATGCAATAGAAGGTTAAATGAATCCAAACCCAACATCTATATACTTGCAAGATTCTAGTACCAGATTTTTGCCTCTATCCTGTCTAAAATATTGTAACCAAGCAACTAAGCTCTCAGTTTATCTAACCAGTGCTATAAAGTCATCATTTTGTTATATTAGTTATAAACTGATATCTTTTCCTCCAGCAGATTTTTTTTTTTCCATATGTACTTTTTCCGAGCAAGGATGAGTTTGACTGGTTTCCCTCTAGAAGGTACTGCAGGATGCAAGATATTCCACATCTTGATACTAGCAGCATTCAAGCATTATTTATTTTTCACTTTAAAAAAACAAATGGAAGCTTGTAAAATTCTCACTAGTTCCCATATAGACATAAACAGCCCTTCCTTCTCTCAAGGTTTTTATCTTAAATCTATGCAGTTGCAGAATTTAGCAATTTAGTCAAGTTGAAGAGTTTAGCAGAAAAGTCAAGGGAGTGATAACGGAGAGAAAGAGAAAGAGATGTAATAAGACTCGGTTTGAAAACGAAGAGGTAAAAGGAAATGCTTAGTCTAGAAGGTTAAAAAAAAGGCTCAGTGAGGACAACTCCACTCAGTTTGGCACCGATAATATAGCTGGCTTGCCACCTTATACGTACCAACTTTCAGTCTGTGAATCTCTTTCGAGACATAATGCTTAGCACTGCAAATCATACACTGAAAGAACCTTCAAATCTTTGGAACTTATTGATAAAATTACCCTTCTGCTGCTGAGCTGAATGAAATGTCCATTGTTTGTCTGTAAACTTTGTCTGCAGTTGCAAAAAAAAAAGAAGAAAAGAAAAGAAAAAAGTATTAATCCTTGCAGCACGTACCATGTGCCTACTCTTCCTCTTTGGATCTAACTAAGCTAAGAAATTCATTTAACCTTTTAGTGTCAAGTTTGACGGACCCAAGGTGACACTGTATTTTTTCATTCTGCAGTATAGTTTATGATTGCAATAAACCTGAAGGAAAAATTGATGTTGACAAAGATTATATATATATATTTCTTCTCCTCCTGGTAAGATGGAAAAGTGACAAGTGTCACTTTTAAAAAGCAGTAGCCTCACGTACAGTCTAAGGACAAGGTTAGTCATCAATCATGTCTTTTCATAAGTCTTCACTGATGAGTTTGACTTTGGACCTGAAATCTTTGAACCTTGTTTCAGCTTTTGTCCAAGAATCATAGATTCATTCATTCATTCATAGATTCATGGATTTTTAAGGCCAAAAAGGACAATTACAATCATCTTGCGTGACCTCTTACATTACATAGGCCACAGAGTCCAAGCTTTCATTCTCCCTACCCCTATTTCTTTCACAAATGATTTCACATTGTTTTTCTCTTGTACTCAGTTGCTTACTAAACCCATTATGCTGCTTAAAACTTGTTCAGTAATGCCTCTGCCTCTGCTTTTTGTTTAGGGTGTATTCTTTTCATGAATCTCTCGCAGAATAAATCTTACACAAAGCAGGATCCTAACAGCCTACAGCAACTACTTGTTAATCACAGAGAACGTTACCCCAATATCTTAAAAAATGCACATCATAGAATCATAGAATTGTTGAGTTGGAAGGGACCTTAGAGATCATCGTGTTCCACCCCCACTGCCATGAGCAGAGACAGCTCCCACCAGACCAGGTTGCTCGAAACCCCATCCAGCCTTGCTTTGAACAGTTCCAGGGATGGAGCATCCACAACTTCCCTGGGCAACCTGTTCCAGTGTCTTACGACTCTCACAGTAAAGACTTTCTTGCAGATATCTAATCTAAATCTAGACTCTTCCAGTTTAAAGCCATTACCTCTCATCCTATCACTACATGCCCTTGTAAAGTCTACTAGTTTTCATCAGTACAGACTGTCTTCCCTGACCTTAAGTATTCATCAACTAATCTGTTGAAACATATCCATTTAGCCAGTGTTTTTCTAGAAAACGACTTTGTCTTAGTAAATTAAAAAAGTAAAAAAAATGATATGATATCCATATCTGACACTTCTCCAAGCCTCAGTCTCTCATTTCTCTTTCTTTTTTTTCCTCTTCATCTCTCAAGTCTGTCTGAGTCTGTCTGTTTCCTCCTCTATCTGTCTCATAAAAGTTTAAATGCAAAGGACTACTCAGTTCACAGGTAAAATAAATTGTCAGTGTGTGTCTAGTAACTGTTCATAGCCTTTTATTCCCCCCACCCCTCATACAAAAATTAATGGGATGCACCAATCTGCCACTGTGTCCTTGACACGTAATTTGTTATAAATAATAATACAAATGATTACAGGGAAAGCTACTACTGCTAGGAGTGGATCAGTTTGCCAGCATGGGGATAAATAAGACAGCTCTCTCTGTGGGTGACTCTGTCATCACGTTTTGTACTGGCGCTACGCAGCAGGCTTAACAATGTGAGTCCTGTCATGGCTAGTCTCAAAGTTTCTTCAGAGAGAAGCTGGAGGGCTAAAGCCCTTTTTAAAGAGAAATAACTAAAAGGAGTTAAAAATAAGTGGCTCTCCGATAGGCCGCTGTGTCAAATGTATTTAATTGCCCACAAGTTGCGTATCTTCCCTTCTTCGTATTATTGCACAAACCTGCTGTATTTCTGTGGTACAGCAGTTACTCAGGTTTTATCTTCTACAGAGACAAGCGGTAATTTCTTTTATAGGGAAAGGGGAAAAAAAGACTCATAACAGAGAAGGCAATTACAGAAACAACAGTCAATGTCAAGGATGGGAGAAAGGGTTGATTTGTTATTCAGGTGTAAACCTGAGAATCAAAAGTCCTGGAATGTATAGCAGTTTTGCCCCATACCTGTGCAGGTAATTTACTTACACTTAGCAGTAAACTGGAGAGATTTACAACTTTGAAACTGATTTCACCTTCTTACTTATTGATATGTCCAAATTGCTTATATTGTGGTACTACTTAGGAAACCTCATTTAGATGCAGCTATGAAAGTTGCTACACAAACATCATGAAATAGTAAGTTAACAGAACAATTTAAGAATTTCAAGTCCCCTGGTTTGTTGGTTTTTTTTTTTAAATTTATGTTTGAACAAAATACGCATTTTCTATGAAAACATGTACGAATTTCCCACATCCCTTTGATGAACATAAGAAATGTGCTACGGTATCAGAAGAGCTGAACAGAAGATTTGATAAATCATAGAAATCACTGGAACATGGAGTGCCAGGCAGTTTATACTTCACACTTCTTCCACTGATCTGAGTTATTTTTTTCCTGAAAAAAAAGCTTTCTTTTTGTGTTTCATAGTATACTAGAAAGGATAATTTTTATTATCTCATACTTTTTTTTGGGTGGATGAGCTATGTTGTTCATAATGAACCAAGGCTTTGAGTAATGCAAATTTCACCAATCACATATCATTTAGTGCATTATAGAGACATAGTCTGTTGGAGGAGTACATGCCATTGGAAAGAATAAGTACCAGTTACCTGAATGGTTCAGACTCCAGTAAATGAAGGCATGCAACATGAAACATACATTTCAGATTTAATAACAAAAAAAACCTCAATCAGAAAGTGATTAAACAAATCTTTCACTCCAAAAGAATCTTTCCAGAAAACTACATTCCATGCAGGTTTGTTTTGTATTTCAGTTTTTCAATTCCGATTCATGACAAAAATATTAACATTTAGTTACCTGTATTGCCCCAGAACATTAAATTTCCTCGTCTTATTATTTATCTTTTGTATTGCTAAAAAGCCTGAGATTATCCATCAAGACAGCATTTATGTAAGCATGGATAATAGTCTGCTTTTGCCACCAGCAGTTTGCAATTGAAATAGGTTGTATTATCAGGTTATATTATCGGCCACAAAATTTAAAAACCCAAATTATTTTCCCTTATAGAAAGGACATAATTATAATCAATGGCAGGTACTTTCAAGAACAGTGTATCCTCCACTGCTCAAACAGGTCTCGCATTTCCCACTCACACTCACAGACACACATTCTATTATACAATGAGAACATTCTAGGTCTAGCAAATTGTTCTCCAAAAGCAGAAATGTATGGATTTCAGTGAGGTTTGCAAGGCAGGATCAATGTCATGAATCACCTTTAACCACCGCATAATGGAACATTTCCATTAGAGAAATGAAGGAAACATCTCATGGTGAGTGACAAGGTTGGTAAAGTGAGAGCATCAAATCAATTACATTCATTAGTAGAGCCAGCTAGAGGAATTTTTTTTTTATAGGATTGCAATAGAAATGGCAAAATATTTTGCCATACCAAGAGATTGTGTTAGCATCTTTCCGCAAAATTCTAAAAATACGTATTCCACAGTCAACCCCAACCCCTTTTTAAACGCTAACAAATGGAAAACAGATTTTCCAAGGAACCAATAGGCATTCACATTTGGATCAATGCAACCAGGAGCTGCAGATGCTTCACCCTTCAGAAACTTGTTGTTTAATTTAATTGTTTGCTGCCTGCCTTTAAATCATTGCATCAGAAAATCTTGATCAACATTTATATGCAACTGTTGTTTATGTTTTCAGTTCCAGTTTGATTTGTAGTATAGGTAAGAGTTCTAAAATAAAGCTAGCATGTACCAACAAACTTTATTACACTGTTTGAAATATTGCTGTAGAAAACAAGACTTTAAGACAAAAGAAAAAAAAAAAATTGTAAACAAACTGACAGTAGCTGTGTTAGAAACTAGTTTCACTGAAGTACATCCTACATATGAAATTAAAAAGTTTCTCCTCGGTCTCTAGGGTTGTCCTCTAATCATTTAACTCATTTCTACTTCCAAATCTGTTTCCTCTCTATTCATGGGCAATGGCTGCATAAGGTTTAAAAAATTAGAAGCCTTTCCAATTGGACTTAAAAACTGAGAGCTTTGATCTGCAGGCTCCAGATTGTTGTGAAATTTAGTTCTAATAACTGGATGGTCTGACTGGTACCCTTATAGGAACTCTAAGATATTGGAAAATATTATGAATAATACAATGAGACTTTAAAGTTCAAATGCTCTAAAGTAACCAAGACGTACCTTTGTGTTGTTATATAAAGATGAGCTGCTTTGTTGAAGCTGCCATCAAGGACGTTACAGAGAACAGTGTTATGGGAGACAATACAGCATACACAGTGCCCTTCATCTAATGAGTAGTTGCTGCAAATACTGAAGTGGAGTGAAAAAACCACATGTTTGAAGCACGTGTTTGCTTCATACCCTGATATCTGAAATAGTGTAAATTTAACTATATGATTATTTTAACTAGATTTATAACTATATGATTAACTCTATTTCTTATTTTGTTACTTTTATGTCCACTGTAAAACATTCCTTTAAACAAACAGCTCTTCTTTTTTTCTCCCTGTTTTCCCCATACATTTTCATTTGTGTCATCCTTCCAAGCAAAGTCCTCCCCTCTCTTACCTCCCCCCCTATTCCCCCCCAGTTTAGTTTAGAAATAAATCAATATCTTTCAAAAGTGGAAGGTATGTGCACTCAAGGTAAATAGCAAAAAAACTTGACTGTGGACAAGTCAAATGTTACAACATAATAAAAATAGGATGAGAAGATTAGTGTGAGAAAGAAGCTGCTAAAGTTTCTAAAATAAAAGCAGAAATAATAAAAAGTTTTTCATATCCATCAAACACAAGAAACTTGCCAGAGAGTTTATGGGATTTACAAATGACCAAGATGTAAAAGAACCATACAAGAAAGATAATGTCATAACACAAAAGAAAAATGAATTCTTCATATCCATGTTCACTGGGAAGAAGTGAAATTCTGTTGCTTCTCTGTGTTTGAATGTCAGTCTCAAAATGAAGTGTCAGCAGAGGAGATTTTAGACATATTGATAAAAAGTAACAAATCATAGGGACTAGATATTATTTACCTAAGAGTCTGAAAGGAATTAAAATATATAATTACTGAACTAACTGTTTTCTACACCCTACTGCCTCAGGATAAGAGGTAAGGGAGAAAAAGTAGGTAAGGGGGTAAGGTAAGGGGGGATGGGGAAAAGATAAAGGGAAGGGAAGGGAAGGGAAGGGAAGGGAAGGGAAGGGAAGGGAAGGGAAGGGAAGGGAAGGGAAGGGAAGG
>JAOQGH010000019.1:7362910-7380280 GCA_025769975.1 Gallinago jamesoni | reverse complement strand
AAGGGAAGGGAAGGGAAGGGAAGGGAAGGGAAGGGAAGGGTCATTTAGATGTGGTGTTGGGGGATATGGTGTAGGGGAGAACTTTGTAGAGTAGGGTAGATGGTTGGACTCAATGCTCCCAAGGGTCTTTTCCAACCAAAATGATTCTATGATTCTATATTCCTGAGGGCCATGTCTTCCCGTCTTTTGAATGCCTCCAGGGATGGTGCCTCAACCACTTCCCTGGGCAGCCTATTCCAATGCCTGATAACCCTTTTGGTGAAAAAATGTTTCCTAATATCCAGCCTAAACCTCCCCTGGCGCAACTTGAGGCCATTTCCTTTTGTCCTGCCACCTGTTTCTTGGGAGACTGACAACTACCTCACTACAACCTCCTTTCAGGTAATTGTAGAGAGCGATAAGGTCTGTTCTCTGGCTCCTTTTCTCAAGGTTCAACAACCCCAGTTGCCTCAGCCACTGCTTCTAAAATTTTGTGCTCCAGACCCCTCACCATCTTCGCTGCCCTTTTCTCTATATGCTCCAGCACCTCAATGTCTTTTTTTTTTGTAGTGAGAAGCCCAAGACTGGACACAGTACACCAGATGATGCCCATGCACATTGGCCTCACTAATGCTGAGTATGGGGGGACAATCACTTCCCTAGTCTTACTCATTACACTGTCCAGGAAGCTGTTGACCTTCTTGTCCACCTGGGCACATGCTGGCTCTTATTCAGCTGGCTGTCAACCAACACCCCCAGGTCCTTTTCTGCCAGGCAGCTCTCAAGCCACTCTTCCTCAAGTTTATAATGTTACAGGGCCTTGTGACCTAAGACTCTTGTACATGAACTGAAATCATAAGCCAAAACAGAATACTCACTAGCCTTAGTGTCCCTAACTTAACATTGCATTAAGATTGATTGCAGAGCTTCTATTAGTACATATTTGTTGACTTTTATTTGGAAAATAAAGGAATTCCATGATTTGGAATATCCCCTTAGCAATTTCATCAGTGTGATTTTAAAGTATTTGGAACATTTAACATGTTTTTGAGCTTAAAATCTTAGATATTCATGCTTTCTTCAATTTACTTCACAATGAGGCAGCTATCACATAAGACTTCATACTCTGCTCATTACTAAAAGAAATCATAACAATATTAACAACAAAAGGTCTCCAAAATTATGTTTAAATCTTGTCCTTTTAAGGAAATGCAAAATTCATTGCCAATGAATTTTCCAATCAAACATTTCTTTTGGTTGCAAAGACAAAATCATGTAGAAACAAAAAGACATTTTGGCAACAACAGCTTTAACAAAACTCCCTACACAGTGTCTTCTGTTGCTGTGAAATATCGGCCTTTGAAGGGTAATACTAATTCAAGTAGCATAACACTGCATACAAGTAAGGGGTCCAAAGAGCTTGAATGGTGAAAAGAACTACAGATCTTCAAAGTCTTAGAAACAAAAAAAAAAGAAAAAATAAAAATAGCATGTAATAGAGACATGAAAAATGTAAAATGCTCTGTCTGTGAGGAAAGGTGGAGAAATAAAGGAAGGACAAGGGAAAAAGAAAGAGAAGGGAGAAGTAAAATATGAGTTTTAAGCATTGCAATCAGAAGGTGTGAGTTGTCACCCCTTGCCTAGATCTCATGAACAGCAATATCCAGACTTAATGAGCAGATGAATGTCTGCTGAATGGCTTGAGAAAGTCAGTAAATAATTACACCAAATCTAACAGCAGCTGAGGTTTTTTGATAAGAAAAGGGATGGATGGTATGGATGTTTGGTTTCTAATGGAAAGGTACCAAAAAGGAATTATGTTAGAGGTGGAGGAAAGTTGGCCATGATTGTTCATAAGAATGCCCCATCAAAATTTGAAAAAAGAAAAAAAATCTATTGAATTCAGGTAACTAGCTGCAGAAATGTCTAATGAAAAAAACTAATTGGAAAGACAATGTAATGAAAGAAAGAAGGCCCAAAGATAAAAGAAGAAACTGAGATGGCAAATTATGCAAATGCAAGTACTCACTCTTATTTTTTTTTTATCTTCACAATGTTAATATAATTCAACATTCCTCCTCCATAAAGACAATGACATTTTTAAATTCCATTTTAATAATTTCCACCCACCAAATAATGTTTTTAGCTTGGCCTCATATTTAATTCAGCTTTATTCAAACTTGTTGTCAACTAGAAAACAGAACTCAACAATCCAGAATTACAACTCCTAGATAACAGTAATAGGCCTGCTGGCGAGGGACTATCATTTATAATATTAATGCTTCAAGTTCAAGGGGAATTTAAGTCCCATGTAGAGTCCATCAGAAGGCTCTTTAAATGATCAAGTAAATAAAGCTTATATCAAAACTGTTCCACTTTTGTAAATAATAAAAATATAATTCAAATACATATTGAAACCTGGAGGTCCATCTGGACTAGAAATTAATGTTATACTCACCTGACGACTCTGTTTACCACTTAATAACACTGAAGCTGAAAGGGACCTAACTCTACATATTTTGATAGAGTTTGGGAGTAAGTAGGTCACTGCTCTGGAAGGCAGTAAGCAAATGCTTTGGATTAAGGTCTTAATTCAGCAAAGTGGATGATTCGGTGGTTGATTCACGCTTCTCGCTATATTGATGGCAGGATTTTCAGAGGGCAATTTTCCTCAAACCTTCTTCCTCTTGCAACTGGCTGCCTTTGGCACTTTTTAAATACAAAGTGAGAGAGATAATTTTAACAGTTTGTGGTTCTGTGGGATACCTGAATTTTAGTTACTCATACAAAAAGGACCAATCAGAACAAAGAGGCAAAGAGATCTTTCACCAACTATCCAGTACACAAAAAAGTTGAAACATTCTTTCAAGAGGGGAGTTATATTGCTCAAATGTTGTCAAAGAGAGATGTAAATTGAAGCTGTTCTAGTCACCAAGCTTTTGGGTAAAAGGGAAAATGATCTCTAAGGAAATTGCTTTTCATGTCCTGAACTCTTCTTCCAAGTATCTGACAACTAGCTTGCACTTTAGAATCAAAAGCATTTCAGCTTGTTGTGGTTTGGCCTCTGATGGCAACAAAGGACCTTGTGGAAGCTACTCACACAGACTGGAGCCCCCACCATCACCGTGGTCGGGAGGGGAGAATTGGAAGAGAAAGGCAAAACTCTTGGGTTGAGACAAAGGCAATTTAACAGAACAGCACAGGGAGCAAGAAACAATAACAGCAATAAAACTCACAGAGGAATATACAACTATGATTATGATACTGCCACTTGCCAACCTGCACCCGGGATGCCCCCGACCCGGCTGCTTTCCCAGGGGTGACTGCTCTTCCTCCCCACCAGGGACTTCCTGTCCCTTGCCGCTGGGCACGGATCACATGGGATGGAATACCTGTGTCCCTGCCAGGCCCTGGGGAGAATTAATCCTATCCCCACCAGACCCAGGACATCATCCACCCCTTATTCCATACCATTTCATGCCATGCCCAGATCCTAGAGTTTCCAATTAAATACTATTCGTTTCCCCTAACATATCTATCTATCTATCTATCTATCTATCTATCTATCTATCTATCTATCTCTATACAGGTATAAAGTCCTTAGTCTGTGGGCCATCACTCTGAAATGTATGTTGAGTTCATTTAATCCATGACTTTGAGCTCCATCTGTTAGAACAGTCTCTCAGGGCATACAAGATGATGTCTGTGGGGCTGGACTGTCACCTGCTGTATTTCTTGGGCTTGCAGCTGACATATCCGGTGCAGCTCAAGTACGTGGGTTGAAGATATCAATCTCAATGAAGTTGTTGGGCACCAGCTGCTGAGGTCAGTTCTGATCATTTCACTGCTGCACTTTACTCGTTTTTTCATCAGAGACCATTTGTCATTAGTTTGGGTGATTCTTACTATAATATGACCAATAGCAGTTACCAAAATGAGATGTACAGTGGCAGGGTCATTTAGCATTTAACATCATACAGTTTCATTCATCAGCTATTCTTACCCAAAATCAGGTTTCTGTTTGGTACACATTGAATTTCCCCATCCTTCTGCATCACTCACTAAGTGCACCCAAGTCCTTGAGCGAAGGCAATCCCACAGATGTGTTTGCCTTTGCCTGAGGCAGGACTAACACAGACTGTCTTCCCTAACATATTCTTCATGTGCACTACAGGGACTTCATCTCCCTCCACAGTACATGGGGGTTTGGATTGGGCAGGGCCAGCTCGGTTGGGAGATCCCCTGGTGTTAACTAGCCACATAGCCTTTGCTAAATCTGCATCCCAATGTTTTAAAGTCCCACCACCCCTTGCTCTCAGACAGTTTTTAACAGTGCATTATACCATTCTATCTTCCCAGAGGCTGGTGCATGACAGGGAATGTGGCAGACCCATTCAATACCATGCTCTTTGGCCCAGGTGTCAATGAGACTGTTTCGGAAATGAGTCCCATTGTCTGACTCAGTTCTCTCTGAGGTGCCATGTTGCCACAGAACGTGCTTTTCAATGTCCAGGATGGTGTTCTGGGTGGTGGCATGGGGCACAGGGTTTGTTTCCAGCCATCCAGTGGTTGCTTCCACCATTGTGAGCACAGGGCACTTGCCTTGACAGGTTTGTGGGAGTGTAATACAATCGATCTGCCAAGCCTCCCCGTATTTGTATTTCAGCCATCGTCCTCCATACCAAACAGGCTTTAATTGCTTGGTTTGCTTGGTTGCAGCACACATCTCACATTCATGGATGTATCCCTGACTCCAAAACCCTAGCAGTTGACTGCGTGTCTCCCCTGGAGCTTTCTGCCACAGGCTCCAGGTAGGGCCATTCTCCCTGGCTGCGGTGTAGAGTACGTTTCTAACATCTTGTCTTGCCTGGACTTGACCCAGAGCAACTGCATGGACTATTTTCTCTTCATTTTGTTCAAAAGCTTGTCGTTGCTCAGGACCCCATTTAAAATTGTTCATCTTCCAGGTTACTTGACAGAGAAGGCTCCCAATCAGAGTGTAATCTGGGATATGCATCCTCCAAAAACCCGCAATGCCTAGGAAAGCTTGTGCTTCCTTTTTACTAGTTGGTGTAGTCAAATCTGCTATTTTATTGATCGCATCCACTGGGATCTGACAGCATCCATCTTGCTATTTTACTCCTAAAAACTGGAGCTTTTGTGCAGGTCCCTTGACCTTACTTCGTCTCATGGCATAACCAGCTTTCAGAAGGATTTGGATTATTTTATTCCACTTCTCAAAACCTTCTTCTGCTGTGTTGCTCCATATGATGTTCCAGAGGTGCAGATTTTCCATAGCTTCACCCTGTTCCAATGCAGTCTGGATCAGTCGATGGCAAATGGTGGGGCTATGTTTCGACCCCTGGGGCAGTCGATTCCAGGTGTACTGGATGCCTCTCCAAGTGAAAGCAAACTGTTCTCTGCACTCTGCTGTCAGAGGGATTGAGAAGAATGCATTGGTGATATCAATTGTGGCATACCACTTGGCTGCCTTAGAATCCAGTTCGCATTGAAGTTCTAACACGTCCAACATGGTAGGACTCAGTGGTGGTGTGACTTCCACAATAATCCACAGTTAGCCTCCACTCTCCATTAGATTTCCACACCACCCATATGGGACTGTTAAATGGTGAGCGAGTCTTGCTGATCACTCCTTGAATCTCTAGTTGATGAATCTGCTTATGGATGGGGATCAGAGAATCTCGGTTAGTTCGATATTACCACCGATGAACCATTGTGATAGCGATCGTCACCTGTTGCTCTTCAACCCTCAGCAACCCCACAAAAGAAGGGTCCTCTGAGAGACCAGGCAAAGTAGACAACTGTTTAACTTCTTCTGCCTCCAGGGCAGCTATGCCAAAAGCCCACTGATACACTTTTGGGTCCTTAAAATACCCTCTCCTGACATAATCTATACCAAGGATGTATGGAGCATCTGGGCCAGTCACAATGGAATGCTTTTGCCACTCATTCCTAGTTAGGATCACTTCGGCTTCCAGTGCAGTCAACTCTTGGGATCCCGCTGTCACTTCAGAAATACAAACGGGTTCTGTCCTTCTATAGCTTGATGCTATTATGGTACACTGTGTGCCTGTGTCCACTAAAGTTCTATACTCCTGTGGCTCTGAAGTGCCAGGCCATCGAATCCATACTGTCCTATAAACTTGGTTGTCTTTTTCCCCTACCTGGCTGGAGGCAGGGCCCCTCTAACACTTGTCGTAGTATCCATTACTTGCTTCTTGCATAAATGATCTGGAGGTTCCTTCAAGGGGATCAGAAGTAAGTTCAGGCCTTCTATACTGTCTGAGAAACTGCACATTGGAAACCGGGGCAGTACTTTTCTTGGAGGAATCCCCTTTTGTGGTTGTTCTTCCTTGCAATTCCTGTACCCGTGCCCGTAGGATTGAAGTAGACCGTACATCCCACTTCCTCATGTCCTCTCCGTGGTCACACAGGCAGAATCACAGGGTACCTCATGGTGTGTACGCCCTGTATTCTCTGTCTTGAGTGGAGTAATGTCTGCTCCTAACAGCTGAGATACTGGCTCGTACAGGTGGGGAGGTCATATTCTCTTCAAGTTGCTGGACTTTCTGGGACAGTTTCTCCACAGCTGAGACAAGGGGAGAAGAGAGATTGTCTTCATATTGCCAAAGTTGGGCAGCCACCTCATCCATCATTTGTCCCTCTTCACCTCTCCATTCCATTACTGCCAGTGAGTTGGCATATGATGATGGAGCGCTTTGTAGAAACTTCTGCCACATCCTTGTGCTTTGGATCTCATCAGGATCTGTGGGTAACTGTGCATTGTCCAGGTCATGATAAATCATCTCCCGCATGGCTAATTCTCTCAGGTACTGGATACCTCTTTACATGGTGGTCCACTTGCTTGGATGACATACAATATCTTCATTGAAAGGGTACCTTTCCCTCACGCCTGATAGGAGCCGCCTCCAGAGGCTGAGGACTTGTGTCTACTTCCCAATTGCCTTGTCAATGCCCCCCTCTCTAGACAGAGATCCCAACTGCCTGGCTTCCCTACCCTCTAATTCCAAGCTACTGGCTTTGTTATCCCAGCACCAGAGCAGCCAGGTGACAATGTGCTCACCTGGAAGTCAGCTGAAACCTTTTTGCATGTCCCACAGCTCACTCAGGGACAGGGATCGAGTGATTATCTCTGGTTCTGCCTCCTCCTCTTGTTCTTGTTATGACCCTGGATCATTGTTATGCTTCACTGAGTGAACCCCTGCAACCCCCAGCCGCCAGGCGGGCAGAATTCCCCTCCATCAGTCAGGCTGTTAGGCATTGTTTATGGGTCCTTAGGACTTGCTCATGGGCCTTCCCTTGCCCATGTTCCTGCTTCTTCTATTCCTTCTTCTCGTCTCTGCTTCTTCCACAGTCTTGTTCACCTACACTGCCTGTTGGCCTGCTTTCCATCTCTTTCCTCTGAGGATGCTGAGCAACATTGAGCAATGCTTGGTAGATACTCGCTAAGGCCCAGCACAACACAGTGAGTTGTGCCTCCCTGGAATAGCCACAGCATTTTCCTTTCAAATATTCTATCAATCACTTTATCAGGGTCCTGTAATTGTTTGGGTGTGCAATCCCAGACCATTGGAGGTGAGAAACTCTCTAGATATTTTCCATGTTCTCCCACCATGCCATGCCACCCATGACTCTCCAGCCTCGGGGCAGATCTCTGGGTGGTAGTCTTAAGTAGTTGTTTAACCCTAAACAAAAACTGAAACACCTTCAAGAGACCTAGCAATAGAACCAAGCTGGTTTGCATGTCCCAAGAGAATTCAAAATTCTCAAAAACTGGCGTACCCAACATGAAAGAGAAAAGGGAGGTGAAAGAGTTGAGGAAAGTATCCCCCCTGGCTTCCCACATAGACTCAGTGTGTTTATTAATAAATTCCCGGGACATGGGCAGGAAAACAGTGCCCATGTTGAACAGCATTCATACATATAATGCCACAGCATATCATAACTCAGATTTACTGATACTTATCTGAACAAAGTTTGGTACTGCTCTCTACAGATTAAGACTTTCAGGGACTTAAACTGTAAAAGTGTAAGAGAAAATGGCTACCTTGAAGTACTTGCAGTTCTTCCATAGTGTGTGTCTAAAATATCAGTCACCCTGGGAGGCTGATTCTGTTCTCATCTGTTTAATTTTATACCAGTGTACCTCCATTGACTTTATCAAAGGTCTAAATTTGTACCAGTGGAACTTCTAACATATGTCACTATCCATTTCAAAGAATATCTGTAACCTATCTTTAAAGAGTTCCACAGATCTTATCCCTCCTACTTCCAAATGTGTCATACTTCAGAGTACACTTTTGTCAGGCCTGTTGCTATCAACAAGATAAAACCTGTCTTGGCAATTGTTATTCCTGGTAACTTGGAGATGTCATCTAGTAATAGGGATTTAAACCAAAAGTTTGTTTGGACAAACAGCTTCCTTTAAAATTGATTGTTTGATTAAGTATGATAGAAAGCATTTGCGGACAAAACTCATGAACAATTTAAGACCCGGAGACTTTGCAAAATTGATACGGGATCACAATGTAGATGTATTTTAAGTCAGTAAATCAGAGAAATATATCTTAATATATTTTGAAACCGGTCATTGTAGATCAGCAAAACATTTCAAGAAGATAACCTTTGATGAGATGCATGTATGAGTCCATAAACTCAGAGACACAGTTCTATGCTTGTAGGACTTGCAAATTTAGCTTCTATTAAATTCTTCTATTCAGGATCATCCCTGAGGATGACAACAGGTTGGGGTTTTTTTCAGAGTAGAATCAATAAATAAAGGCAAGTAAGAAATTAATGTATAAAAGATATTTTCATATCAATATTAAAGATGTCAGCAGTGGAATGATACTGTGTACGTGTACTTAATATAGATTGTTTGCTAATGAATACTTTACAAGACACATTCTGGAAATACAGTAATTCAGTGTTATCTCGTCCCTTTTGACTCTGTCAAATATAAGGCCAGATCATGCAATAATTATCATTATAAAGCAGTGAATTTCACTGGTTTCAATGGCATCTTTCTCAGAGGAAATCTATCCCATTATCAGAATCAGACCTACCTGTTTCAAGAACCTTTCAGCAAAGAGCAAAGGGTATAAGAACCCTAGGTATAGTGATTCACGGTACTGAAATCACTAGAAATGAGATATCTGGCTCCAGTAGTGGAAATGTCAGTACTGAGACAGATACCTATGTTCCCTGGACCAAGTGGGAACGTTTCTGCCTACAATGCTTTCTTCACAAATATCAGAACTTTGAGAATGGTAACATCTAGGACAGGTGGGAATAACAGCTACAAAAGACAAGGTTCTCACTGAAATCTCTTCCCTTCCTTGGGATAAGTTGCTTTTTTAAAGTTTATCACTCACACTATATCAAGACTCAGAAGCTGAACTAGCCTAGTTTAGCCTACGCAGCCATCTTATATATATGTATATAAATGAGAACTGGGGTTTTTGAGGTGGTTTTTGGTTTGGTGTGGTTTGTTTGTTTGGTTTGTTTTGTTTTTTTAATGGCAGGAGATACTGGAAAACTTCTTCTTCAAGTCCTTTATTCTGCAGATAAGATTTCAAACTTCCTCTCATGCTTCTCAGGAATTGGCTTTGAATAAAGGGCTAGAGTCTCCCAAAGTGTCCAGAAAATGAGAAGAGATCTCCCCATCGTACATGAAAAATGAGCTCACAGTGTGGACAATCATGCTACAGTAACAGCACCAGGAAGTGACCCCCCCACATAAGTAACTCCCAAGCTGTTATGTTGCAGTCCAATTCCAGATGTCTTCTGCCTTCCACCCCTTCCACCCAGGGGTCAGCTGCATAGCTGATCACCTCCAGGACACACATGTTTCTCCCTTGATTTAAATGAGCACTGGTCCATTAGGAAACAGCAATTACAAAACTTCTACCATTAGATCTATTCCTCTTGTCTGATTTCTTAGTGGTGTGTATTGAAAAAGGTTCAGAGGATGGAGCCTAAGGAGTTCAAGCAAGAAAACAACATCTAAAAGGTGTGAAATAAACTAAAAAAGGAAAGAAAAAAGGCTCCCCAACTAAAAGGGGAGCAAAGCCAGCTCATATAAACAGCTCTTCAGCTATCACTTCTCATAAAGCTACTAGTTAGTATTCCATTTCCAGGCTCTGGCAAGGGCCCCATCCCATTATGAGGGAATATAATCTTCTTTTTGCTTCATCGTTTGTTTTTAATAAATCACATGCAGGGCTTTTGTATCATAAGCTTCCAAAATAAAACACGTGTGCACACATCTCACATAAATAAATAAAATAGTAAACACACACGCATACACACACAAGTAGAAGCCAAATAATTACTGAGTTGCCAGGGTCCTAAATGCTGGATTGTAAATTATAGATTGGTTTGGGAATTTTGCCCTGTTTGACTCAGTTGTGATAAATATGCTTTAAAATGTAAACTGTGTGATGCTGATATACTGTGGGTATATTCACAAGGAGTCTGGGTTCGTCTGATATATTATACTGGCTTCTACAGAAAGGTCAGCATTTTACCTGCTTCTGGAGCAATGACAAGCTTCTGTCTGCACAATGCATGAGGTTTTTTTGGCAACTTATTCTGCTTCCGTATGTTAAAAGTGGAAGCACGAATTTCATACTTAGCCATAATGAGAACTATCATGTAATTTTCTAAATAGGCACAGTTATCAATTCCAGATATGCACAGTAAAACATACAAAATTATTCAAAATTATGATTTTTATTATAATAAAAAGTGACTTTTTTTTCCTGTTAGTTTTATGTAGGGGGCACTTTTAGTGCATGATAATGAGTGCAAATTTGTATTAACGAAGAGACAAGGTTTTACTGTGAGAAGACCACACAAATCTGAGAGGTACAAATTTAAGAAATGAAATAAATTTTGTGAGACATTAAAAACATAGCACTAAGTAGAGGTTGTCTAATACAGAAATACACGAAACTAAACCTGAACTTAAAGCAAAATGTACTTAGTTTAACTCAAGCCTACATTTCAATTCATTGCCACCTGAAACTGCAACTAGCTGACATTTTCATGAAAGGCTGCTCTTCCAGTGTATCAGTTTAGATATGTTGGTAGTGGACCATGAAGCTACAACATTGTGTGTTACTCCACATGAATGAGAATGGTGTGCAAAAAAAAAATAAAGTCTTTAATAGCGAGTTTCTGGGGGACACAAAATTGGAGGGAGGGGTAGCACTGTGACACAGAGGGATCTCCACAGGTTGCAGAAATGGTCTTTCATAGAGGTTCAAGTTCAAAATTCAAACAGAGCAAGTATTCTGTATCTGGAACGGAATAGCACCATGCAACAGTACAGGCTGGGGATCAACTGGCAAGAATGAAACTTTGCTTTGTACTTTCTAATTCTAACTTCTGTTTTTAACTATGTTTTTCTATAGGTTGGGAAGTGCAGGGACACAGATGGAGTTTTGGTGGGTTTGGAGTTCATTGCTAGCTTTTTATGTGTCTCTATGAGAGGTTGTTCCCCCAGCAATTTTGCCATGGGCAACTGCCCCAGACAAGAAAAAGAAGAAATAGATAAGTTGACAAGAACAAACCAAAATAGGTAATATCCCTTCATTCTTCTACACACTTTTTCATCATTTGAAGATATTCTAGTTTGTGAGCCCATGCAACTCTTTCTAATGGCTTTTAAGAAAAGTTTCCAGTTTACTATACTACTTTATATTAACTCAAAGGTTGAAACGCAACAGATGCAATCAAAAATACTGTGTGTGATTCTGGGAGGAAAGAGAAAGGGAAAGGCAAGGAGAGGGGAAAGGGAAAGGGGGAGGGGAAGGGAAGGGAAAGAAAAAGGGAGAGGGAAGGGGAGGGGAAGAAAGAGGGAAGAAAAAGGAAGGGAACACAAACCTGAGCATAATTGATAGTCTAAAAGAATTACCTTTCAGCTGTGACATTTCATAAAGATGGATTTAAAATCTTAAGTGTCATAAATCCTTTATCTCTGCAAAGGTGTGTTAGGCATTTGCTATATATTACAGATTCATTAGACATGTAGATAAGAATGTAAAAGGCATGGAACAATCATTGGACGCAGAACTGCGTCAGGCACACCAATCTAGAGGTGCTAGCGTACTACAATTACAACAACTAGGTTGAATTACACCTACCCAGCAGAGATGTAATAAAGGTATGAATTATTGACTTGGCATCATCCCGAGACAGCTTTGGTCACAGCCTTGCTATGTTTTGGAGATGATAGAAGGAGATTTGTGTGATGTAAAATTATAATCAAAGACAGTTCAGGATGAAAGATGACCGCCAAGGTTATGAACCTTAGTAGGCGGCTGCATACTCTGATAAAAAGGGAACTGCAAGGGAGAATGTATTGATCATTTGGTTGCATGAAGCCAACCCAAAACACCAGGCTCCATTCAGAATTTAATTTCAGGATTTATTCACTTGTCCAAACAGGACATATATCTCAGGGAGTTAAATGTATCAAAGTGGGCTAGGATGGGAACAAACATACAAACCCCTGGGTCATGCAGGTTGCCGCTAGAGAGAAAAGAAGGTGGGAGGAAAGCAGCTGTGCGGTCCAAGAGGCGAGGAACTCAGGTGTAAGGATTAAGATTCACAAAATCACTCTGTAAAGCAGAATTAAGACCCTGCTTCTATATCTTACGGCTTTTGTTTGTTTGATGTTTATTAATATTGGCTCTATGTGACTGCTACATCTTTCTCTGGAATAGTTATTAACACCTTATGCCATTCAAAAAAGGGAATCAGAGAAGTTAGGATGTAACTGTGTTGCACATCAGGACAGATAACAGGCAGATAAAAATTTATCTGACACAAAACCCATAGTGACAAACTTTGTGTGCTTTCTGAAATAGGATTTGAGACCACTATAGTCTTTCATTCTCCACCACAGCTGTTGAAGCAAGGTTCTGTGGGTGACTCCTGTTGCATACAGCCGGTACATGGGGTAAAGAGCATTACTCCACTTGCAAACTCTTACGCATACTGTTTATGCGTATGGGGTAGTTGGATTTGTGTGTCCTAAGAGAATGATTATGAGGATGTAGTTTGCCAAAGCAACAACATAATATCAGCAAGAGTAGTAACGTACTAAAAGAAGCTGAGGTTAAGAGAAAAAATCAGTACACCACCACCCCAATTTGTTTCCTTCTTTCCTCTCTCTCAGCTCCAGCTTAAGTTTTTCACTGAATAATTGAAGACTAAGTTTACCTTGAATTTTAGGAATCATGAAAACCAGAAATCCTGCAAAAAGAACAAGGAATTGCAGGAATTATTTTTTTTTAAAGAAAAAAAAAAAAAAAAAAAAAGATGGTAAAATGAACATAAAGCTTTTCTCAGATCTGAAGAGCACATCTTCATAAGCAATTTGAAATATCTCTTCTCTTGTCTGTCCTTTCCCCAGCATTTTACCAATTATGATCAACCTAGGCATTCTCCAGCGTTTCAAAACTTTTGTCTGGAGCACACCTTTTAATCAGATTTCTTACCGATGACTAGTTATTTCAACCTCTTTCTGATAACATTTTTTTTCTTTTTCTTAGTTAGTATACATTTTTCTTAAAATTTTATGGAAAACATCAAGCTTCTACTAAAAAGTAACCTTTAGTTTAATGTAGTAAAACCCCAACATTAGAAGAATTTACATTAATCAGAGAGAGACCATCTAACGTAACCATCGCAGTCTGTCCTATGTGCTTTAACACACTTGTCTTAATGATCATATGAAAAAACAAGTATAAAATAAGAGCCACGGTGGAGAATATTAATTGCAAGCTGATGACTGCAAGCATTCTATTCATGAGGAAATGAAACAATTTGTATTAAAAATAGAGAAATGTTTATAGTGAAAGACTCAAAGTCATTTTGATTCCTCAGGTTTCTCAATGAACAATGTTAGCTGACTGAAAAATTCTAGTGCAGAATTTTAAGCATAAAATATCAGAGAAAAAAAGTCAGGTCAGAGGCTAAGATGATAGACTTAACCTGACCTTCATTTTTTCAATTCTCTCTTTTCTTGCTCTTCATTTTACTACTGAAAAGTTATTGTGAGAAAAGAAAGCGAGAATAAAATGAGGAAAAAAGGGGACATGAATAAAAACCTGGAAAATTTTAATATTTGGAAGTCATCAAGGAATTGGAAAACTAATCAAGCAATAAAAAACAAAAATAAGAAATTATAATTTTTTTCACTTATTTTTAGTTTTATTAAAGTGTTATCTTTCTATAAAAATATCTTATTTGTAAAATTTCATTTACAATATAGTTGTTCTTATAGTTCATCTATATCTCCAGCTGGTACTTTAACAATTCACTTAGTTATTTCACGCATTCTGTATTTTTCCCTTGTCTTCCATGTTTGCTCAGAGGGAGATGAAGACAAAGTCAGTTTCTCCCTTGAAAATAAAGCTTCTTTTTAAAGGGTCATTAAACATCTGTCTCTCACTTGATTATTGTGTCCCCAGCAAAATCCTTTATCTTTGACTACTAAATGACCATTTTTATGGACTACATTTTTTGCCTTTCTTATTTTCCCTCCCCTCCCCTTTCTTTCCCTCCCCTCCCTTTTCTTCCCCTCCTGTTCCCTTCCCTTCCCTTCCCTCCCCTCTTCTCTTTTTTGTTATCTGAAATTCACTAGTGCTTAGAGGTCAGTTGCTGTAATCCAGTATCACATCAGTGAAGCCTGAGATGATGTCATGCAGCATTGTCTACTGTAGTCAAGTTTAATTCATAGCCAGGCTTTTCCAGATGCTTAAGACATTTGTGCCAAAGACTTCTTTTCAGCCATATTTGATCTTACACATGTTTAATATCAAATAATTAAACTCTAAGTCACAGTTTTACACTGTGCCATTGGACAGCTTTACATCTTTATATAATTTCAAATTACATATGAAAAATGTATTAACTCATATTAATGCATTTCCACAACATGATCAATTACATTGTATTTCCTAGCTGTTAAAGTACAGTTTTATTTCATTAGTAACAAATGTAATAAAATTGTATTTCCTTATTAGATCTTTTTCAGCAAAAAAACCCAGAATAACTGAGAATTGTTTTCTTCAAAGTTACTTTTTTTTTAAAAAAAAAGGTTTAATTGTTCTTATATTGCATAATAAAAGAACAGACGGTATTGACAAAATTAATTCTAGGAAAAATGGTTGTTGTTTCTTTTTTATTTTCCAATAAAACACAATGCTTGACTGGAATTTGAAAAATGGTCTAATAAAAAGAAATCACTCACAAAAAATGTGAGAATCAGTAAAGGAATTGTTTAACCTTTTTGTCATTCAGTAGCTGATTTGAAGAGCTGTAAATTACCATAAATATTTTTATCTGATTCTGATTTGGAATCACCTTATTTGTACGTAATCTAATTGAAAAACAAAAAATGTTCTTGAGTGGGATTTTTTTATGTGTACGTCATACATTCCATTTTTCACCAGACATTTCTCATCTTTCCTCTCCACTTGCTGCACAAAGGCTTTTATCTTCAAAACTTTTTTTCTTCCCTGCTGATACACAGGCTGGGAGAGAACAGAAACTTACTTACTCAGGAAGGGGGTAAATCAGCCTGTAGAACTTCTTTTATGAGGTCTGAGAGATTTTCACCGACCTTTGACTGACTGAGGAAGTTGATGTTTGTGTGGATCACAGACATCAATAAATTGGTGATTCTTTTGTCCTAGGTCTTTGAAATCACACTCAGTCTGGTTCCAGAACTTGTCTGGGTCACTGCATTACCTAACAAGGAGACTGTGGAAGCAGATCGACATAACACGCTGCCTGGCTCTCCTATTATTGTGGAATTGGGGGAAATGGTTGGGGGGGGGGCTCTTATTTTTGAACACTTTAGTTTCCTAATCTCAACCAGGGATACAGACCATAGGGACTCATTAATATTTCTTACATGTTCCTGGATTTTCTTGTTTAACTATATTTTCAGAATTCTTCCTGAGAAGAATTGTGACTAGCCCATATAACCTTGTATGCTTATCCGTGCCACTCTTAGTTTCTTTGAGACTGGACATTTCTTGTTTCTTCTCTACCTATCCTTAACATAAGTTCAAAACTAGTAGATGTTTATGAATACATTTAAATATACTTCATAAAAAGCAAAAAGATGGTATTTTTTTTTGCTTCACTTTACCATTTATTACTTTTCTAATATCACTGTGGTGTATTATGAGGATTAGTAAAAATTTATCAGACAGTTAGTTAAACCCAGGATATTATCCTTATAATGTCCAGTATCAGAAAGACATGATTTTAATTGGAGTGTTTGGTTATTTCTGCTGTATAAGTATTAAGGAGAAGCGATTTATGCGTCTTTGATGTTCTTCCAGGCCAGAAAATGACTTCCAAGCTCTTGCTAACACTTTACATTGGAAATCAAGATTTCTTCAAAGACTGAAGCAAGTTTATTTGTATAAACTTCCTTTGGAAAGTTTTCCAGTGTACATACAGTTGGTTCACTGTATCCTGAGTTCTCCACACTGAAACCTGAAAACCACTTGTGTAGGGATAATATCTTAGCATTTAGATGGTGGCTGCCACAGGATATTGTTGTAATACTTGTAGCAAAAGTAATTTAAAAAAAAAAATAATTTTAAATAATTTATTTTAATTAATTTAACTTAATTTAATTAATCACTAGCTTTAGCATTTTTGTTTTATTAAGGCTTATTTTTTTTAAGTTCTTATTAGTGAAACCTTAGTAAAACAATAATCTAACAGTTTATGGTGACTAATCATATATATTAATAACGAGCATTTTAAAAAACATACTCTACATGTTGTCCTACATATTTTCAGAAATTTAGAAGTGAATCTCTCTTAAGACTTCTTAGAGAAGTGAGAATTTCTAACATATATTAAAATTCTTCAAAGAATATTCAGGTTCATCTCACCAAACCAATAAATGCAACACTGTAACTTTTTTCACTGGTTTTAAGCTGTTAAGCATTAAAAAAATTTAAAAAAAAAATTAAAAATTAATTTGAAGAACCTTGACATTCTTTAAAAATCCAAAGAATTCAACATGTTCCTGTAATGCTCCATTGTATCAAGAACATTTTTGAAAACTAGCTCTTCAGAGGTCAAAACATGAGTAGATCCCAGAAGTCAAGGATAGGTATTCACACTGTCTTTCATATATTTTCACTCAAGAGTATATGGGACAGACAAGTTCAGCTTAGAACACTGAAACTCCAATATCAGATTTACATTCCTGTTTAAAATGAAAAAAAAAAAAAAAAAAGAAAAAAGAAAAAAAGAAAGAAAACAAAAAAAAAAACCCAACAAATAACTATATGAACAACACTATTT
>JAOQGH010000019.1:7351533-7362810 GCA_025769975.1 Gallinago jamesoni | reverse complement strand
GCCTGTGCAAAACTATATGGAAGTGAGGACTGAGAAAAGAATTATAGATTCATAGAATAGTTTGGGTTGGAAGGTACAGAAAACAAAAAAAAAACCCCAACAAATAACTATATGAACAACACTATTTCTACATAAGTGATTTTTTTTGAAGCATAAGCTTGTCTTAGCTTCATAGTAGTGATTTATTTTGTTCCCTGTTGTTGCTATTCTAAATAATATTAACAAAACCCCAACATTTCAGAATGATTTTACTTCACTCAATCTCTTTGCTAGAAAATACAACCAGAGTTATCTTTGTAATTTGCTTTTTTGGTTGTATTTTCAAGCCAGCAAGACATCAGATTAATTAAAAAACAAAACAAAACAAAAAAACTAACACACTCACGTTGTTCCCCCCCCCAACAATACAGTCATTCTACGGAATTCTTTAATAATAAAGACTTTTGATTGTGCTGAACACCTCAGTTCATTTCAAGGAATGGATATTTTTGCAATAAACTGACCTCTATATCATATTTATATTATAGCTCATAAAAATCCCATTCTTTGTGGAGGGGATTGCAACTAAACTTGTAACAGTAATTTTATTATTTTCATATACCTATGTATTTTTGTGGTATCTTATTTTCAAGTATTTTGAAATACTTCATCCTGGTCTTATAATATTCTGTGTCTTAAACAAAGAACTGTCTCATCCATAGTCCCATTAAAACTTGTCTGTTGATGAGTTCTTTCTTCCAAAGTATATAAATAGAGAGAGTTTGATAGAGGGTTTTTGATCTGTGATCTGTATTTAATGATACTGATCATTATTTAGACATGTAGAGAACATTTTGTCAGACTGGGAGAAATTCTCATCAGAGGCTCTCTTCAAAGACATTTTTCTGCATGCTCTTACATGATTTCCTCTCCCAGTTCAACATGCTACACCAATTGTTATAATAATGTCCACAAGTCAAAATTATAAGCTTTTCTTTTTCCTGTTGTAGATTACAGCAGATTTATAAAAATTATTTTAATAAGTTGGAGTTCCATACTATCAACATTTTATCCTGAACCCTGCATACGAGAAAGTATCCAGGTGACTGATCAATAGACAATATAATCCCATAACAGCTTCACAGAAATGGAGCATCTCATGTTTTTAATTCTGATAGAAGGTTCTCCAGTCTGTAGCAGTTTGGTCAATGGTATTTGCTGTTAAGTGTTGTTCTAGCCCTCTCTTGATAGTTAGTATTTCAAGTCTGCATCTATAAATCAGTTATATTTTGAATGTTAAAAAGCTATTCACTTGTGGAAACGTTATATGTGGTTCTCCTACCCAGTTCCTATTGTTATCTAGTTTTGAAATATGAATGATAACAACTCACTAGAAATTGAAAAGTTCAAACATTGAAAACAGCTAAATACAATGTCTTATGCATAGGTTTATGAGGTGCAACTCTTGAATAGTTTGACTTCTGGTAACTGTTCTTTTTTCTAATTTAAGCATTATTTCATCATCTACTTTATTCATCTATTATTTTATTACACCTTAATTGTGCAAAACAGCATTTAAACATTAAACTGAACTATTCAGGACATTTCCTGTCGGAAACTTCACACTGATATCTTTTATCCCTCTGCAATTTAGAAACTTAAAAAACCACTGTGTTATATTTCAGCTCCTGATAGATCTGTTTCCACAGATGCCACCAATGAAGCCACTCTTCAAGGTGTAAAAATGCCTGCATGCTATTCGAATCGAGTGAAAGAATGACTGCTTCAAACACATGGTTTGGGTTTGGTTGGAATGAAGTGTGTCTGAAGCAGAACATTTCTGGAGACTAGACATATTGCTTCTCCATCTCCATCGAAGAAGTACACAACATCAGAAGCTAAGTTTATTTTATTTTAATGTTTTGGGTTTGCATCAGTTGGTTTGATATATGACTGAGAATAACTGGACAGGCATCATTAGCAAATAAGATTTTCTCAGTCTCCGGAGAAAGCAGGATGGGATTCATCTGACTAAATTCTACATCTAAGTTGGCCACTCTAGAACACTTTTGCAGACAACATGAAAATTCAAATATGTGAAAGAGAACTAAATGTCTAAAACATAACTAATGACTTGTTCCTTATGTAAGTACTATCATAGTTTTAAGCATCTATGCACCATGGATGTCTGAAATTAGACTTATCAAGCCCAGTGTCTATCTATGTTCCAGATGAGATCATGGGACTGAATATGTGAGAAAATGATCAGCTCCCTAGGACATGCACTATTAGAAGGCTGACTTGAGAAGAACACCAAATATTTTTCTCAGAACAGTTGTGTGGAGTTTTACATCACACTAAAACAGTTTTGTGCAGGACAGTGACTCTGGGAGTTCTGACTCCAGGAACTCTTTGCAAAGAAACTTGTTAATTGAGCATCAGAAGCAGCAGAGTCTCTTGTGATTAGGGGAGACAAAGAGTGATCAGATCAAATGTGAAGTATTAATGCCAGCAGTTTAGCACTCATTGTGGCAAACAACTGTCCCATAGGTATGAAAACTATGTCTGTTTCTTTTCTAAAAATTTAGCCTCTGGGACAAAAAAGGGTTAGTCAAGTATTTGTTTTCATTTTTTGCAAAGCAAGGTATTAGAAGTTTAAATCACACTGCAAGAATTAGTCATTTACAGTTTTTACTGCCCATAAGAACAAAGTGGAGGAAGGTACAAAGTCAAACCCTTCTGAGGACAAAGGTGCCAGAAGTCAACACACATCAGTAGGAGCATAAAGAGAATTTTCTAGGAAAAAAAAACAACTAACCAAACCAAACCCAAAACCAGTCTCTTTCAGCTCAAGGTCTGTGTGGAACTGTGGGTGAAACCCTAGCCCTATTCAATCTCTTTCTTTGGGTGAAACCCAAGACTATTCAACCTCCTGCTTCAAGGAGGAAATTTTGTTATCCATCCCTCTCTACCCTACAGGATTAGAAAGTTCTTATTAAGAACAATGGTAAAGAAAATGACAACAACAACAAAACCAAATTGGTATGATTTCATCCTGTTATTAAGGCTAGCACTATTTAGAGATAAGAAGTTTGAAATTACTAGATTTATAATGTACGTTTTATTCTCTTGAAGCAATTATTCATATGATTTGGGTGAAACTTTGTAAATACGCTGAATATTTTTTTAAGAAATCTTATCTACCTTGCAGTTCCTGGGGCTCAAAATTCTGGTTTTGTTCCTTCCTTCCTCCCTCATTTCCGTCCTCCCTCCCTTCCTCCTTTTCTTTTCCCTTCTCTATTTTTTTTTTTTTTTAATTTCAGAACTACTGGAGTCTAGTATTATGGGCGGGGGAGGATGGAGGGGAGGAACTATAAACCTAAATTATAGCCAATCAGATTATACTCACAGCTGAACTACTAGACAAATTGCAGCTCATGAAATTTGCCATGGGTCAGGAGACTGAGTAATTTCATTTTAATCAGTCTTATTTGAAGTAGAGATGCCACTGCAGCAAGAGATTCGTAGCAAGTGAAACCTGGCAGAGAGAATGCATCAAGGGATATAAACTTGTAGTCTTTTTTTTTTTTTAATTTTTATTAATATTATTATTACACACTTAGTTTCTATACATAAGCTAAGAGTCTTAAATATTAGCAGAGATCTTGGAATTGTCATGTAGCCTGAAATGTATCATCATTTGAACTTGCAACTTACCAAGGTCCTTGTTAATGGTACAGTTAAACTGTCTCTAATTATATAACAAGAATGTGTTTACCTGATGTTGACTCTGGCAGAATCAGTACATTTTTACACACAAGGTCTTCACCCATCTGCGGTTTTCTCTTTCACTCTCTTCCTTTAGGTTTTAAAAACCTCTGCAAAGTGCAGTGTTGTTTCATGCTCCACAAGCAGAATAAAAGTATACCTCAGCTGCACAGCAGAGAAAAAAATAGTTGTTTTTTTTTTTTTTTTAAAGGACCATCTTAGAATCTTTATCCAGTAACTAGAATTACTAATGTAAATTACATTAAAATTTGCCTCAAATTGCTCGTATTTCATAATCAGAAATCTGCATGCCGATTCGGTTATAGCTGTAGGGAAGAGCTGATCTTAACACGAGGAATTACTGTGTGTAAGAGAAGAAAATTTATTCTAAAAGTTCATTTCTAATTTCTTGGGGAAAGTGGAAGTCATAATGAAGCTTTGCACGTATTTAATTTTAAAAAAAAGAAGATCTCTAAGTATTTGACCCAAACAATAAAGAAGCTGAAATGCAATTTTCCCACAGCTAAAAATTAGAAACAAAGTCAGGTATATAGATAGTCTCTGAAACAGTACTTAACAGAGAAAAAAACAGTATCAGTGAAATCATTCCTTCTTTGTCTTACATAGCTGATCATAGTCTAGAATATGTGGAAATGGGTTGAATGGTTCTTCTCTACTTTTTATTAAAAATAAAGTGTTTGGAATCATTATTTTAACAAAGCAAATTCAAGGGTCTTCTCAGGGCTTGATTTGGTGGATTATTGGACTTTGTACAAATAATTTGGTTAAGATTCTGTGACTGTTTTTATTAGTGTGGTTATATCAGTATCAGTCATTATGTAAATATATTTGTGTAAGTGATGAAGCACGATGATGAATGAAATGTTCTACTAATAACACATCTTTCCTTCTCTGTTTAATAATATCAAGATATTTAGATACTATATAAGAACAGAAAAAGAAAAAAAAAAAAGGAAAAACAACAGCAATGAAAAACAGACAAATAAAAAACCCAAGCAAGCTCCCAGATCCTCAGACTCTACTAATTTGGGGATCTAAAGGCAAAGCAGAACTGAAGGTCAAAAACTACATGGAGGTAAAAGTTGCCACATAACGTCTGCTAGGGACATTATTCAAGCTACCTGTGTGAATCTTATTTTGTTTTTTTAATTTTTTTTTTTTTCCTCAGGAAACCATATTATTCTTTTGCAGTCATGCCCAGTCTGGTATCCATCACTATATGAGATACTTTAGAAATATACATTAGTTATCCCTTATATACCACTAATGGAATGTAAAAAAATGATAACTTAATTTAACACTGACTTTAAGACCTGTGAAGTATTTCACAGAGAGATTTCATGTGTATGAATATATCAAAATCCATGTCCAACATATTTCTTGCAAATTCTTCCTTTTCATTAAAAAAAAAAAAAAGCAAGAATTGTATTTTTCAAGAATACAGCTTCTTAAACTAAAAAATAAAAAAGAAATTGAAAAAGCAGAAAGAATATAGAAGGAAAGGTATTCCATTCATCTGTTTTGACAAGAGACACCTAAGGCCCAAAACAAAACAAAAGGAAAAAATATGTTTTATAAACCAAATTTGCCGAGTACTTCACTAGGCATCATTGGGAAACTGAATTCTCAGGAAAATATGTGGTTGATATGGGTTCATCGGCTGGATGAATGAGGTTGACAGTACAGAGAGCTTGTCATCTAACTATGTGTTTTCAGCATGATCATTGTTATGATGTCCAGATACCAGATTGCATAATAACTAGCCTAGCAAATGTATTGATATCTTTTTAATTTGAGTGCATGAGCAGGACAGGTTAACACATGTAGGATCCCTGAAGTTTGTTGCCAGAAGCAGCTTTTTTCTATTACGTGTAGCACTGTCATTCTTTCCATGATAGCCGAGAAGTAGAATTAGTATGACCTGAATGTTCAATTGTGAACCATAAATTCCAAGACTATATTTGTGGACAAGTGTACACTTTTAACAGAAAAAATACGTGTCTAGAGAGAAAGAAAAGAAGTATCGCTAATATGGAGCCTGATAAATACATGAATCACAGAACATATGATTGTATGATCAATAGAATCATAGAATTGAATCATAGAATTGAATCATAGAATTATCTAGGTTGGAAGGGACATTTAAAATCATCCAGTCCAACTATCAACCTAAGTCTGACAAAAACAAAAAACTACATCACTAAAGCATGTCACTAAGCACTATGTCACCCATCTTTTGAATACCTCCAGGGATGGTGCCTCAACCACATCCCTGGGCAGCCCATTCCAATGCTTAATAACCCTTTTAGTGTAAAAAAATTTCCTAATATCTAATCTGAACCTCCCTTGATGCAACTTGAGGCCACTTCCTCTTGTCTTATCACCTCAAGTGACTTGGAAGAAGAAACCAAACCCCGGCTCTCTACACCCTTCTTTCAGGTAGTTGTAGAGAGCAATAAGGTCTCCCTTCAGCCTCCTTTTCTCTCAGATGAATAACCTCAGCTCTCTCATCCTCTCCTCATAAGGCTTGTGCTCCAGACCCCTCACCAGCTTCATTGCCCTTCTCTGGACCCGCTCCAGCACCTCAATGTCTTTTTTGTGGTAAGGGGCCCAAAACTACACACAGCACTTGAGGTGAGACCTCACCAGTGCTGAATACAGGGGGACGATCACCACACTCTTCTTGGTACAGGCCAGGATTCTGTTGGCCTTGCAACCTGGGCACACTGCTGGCTCATGTTCAGCGGAGAGTCAACCAACACCCCTTTCTGCCAGGCAGCTCTCCAGTCACTCTTCCTCAATCCTGTAGCACTGCATGGGGTTGTTGTGACCAAAGACTAGGACCCAGAACTTCGCCTTATCGAACCTCAAATACTCTGATTTTGTCTGTTGAATACTCAATGAATGAAATTAAAGCAAAAACATATTCACATGTTTTTATGTTGTATCTTCTTCTTATGTTTTTTACATACATGGTGACTTTACAAACAGAAAATATGTTATTAATGTCTTTTAACCTCCATAGTTACAGAAGCACACTTCAAATAATCCTTTGGGTACCTAAAGTATCTGTTTGAATTTAGACCTGTGTTGTGCCATCTTGTCCCAGGTAGTTCCATTGGAGTGTCTTCATAAAGCTGCATTCATCTCACTTTATGCTAGCCAATTAATATGTAAATATCTAAATATAAATGTAAGTGCAACATAATTATCTTTTTTTATGCCAGAAAATAAATAAATAATAATATGATTAATAATAAAAATAAAAATAATCTGTCCTTAATTGTCATGTTTTATCAAGCTAAGAGCATTCCACATAAGCCTGGGAGGAATATGAAGATATAATTTATTCCCTTCCTGCAGTTTAGAATTGCTAACTACAAAACAAATAGTGTGTACTGTGTTGATATTTACCTGTGGCTTGGCTCCCATAGTATTCAAATGAAATACAGTCAAATCAGCCACTCGAGTAAAGCAATTCAGATCCTGAAGTAGAATCTATACTTGGCCAGCTCTTCAGATTACCTGGATTCAGAGTTCCATTCAGTTATCTGAACTAGACCAGTTGGTATGACACAGACCTAAATGGAGACTCACATCATTTTGGGAAGGATTGCTGGAAGGAAGACAACATGCAACAACGTCTGAAAGGACACCAGACACCTGTGTTAGCAGCAACTATGTAATTCTTCCTGAAGTCTCCACTGAATGTAGTGAGAATTTTGACACAAAGTCATATATGGACAACTATACACCATGCATACACATTTTGGTAGTTAACTGTGGAGCTGACTTCCAGTGAAATATTTTGAAATTATTATTTTCAATCAAGGAAAAGAAAAATATGTCAGAAGCAGATGTTCAAACAAAATTACTACTATGGAAGTCAACATGATTAAACATTGACAAGTTAATGGTCAAACACAAAATAAATAAGTTGCAGAAAAGAAAACAGATTTTTTCAAATATTAGAACTTTGGGCAAGAAAAAAGAGCAAGCAAATGGAGGAAGGGAGGAAGGGAGGAAGGAAGGAAGGAAGGAAGGAAGGAAGGAAGGAAGGAAGGAAGGAAGGAAGGAAGGAAGGAAGGAAAAGGTGGGAAGGAAAAGGTGAAAAGGAAAACAAATAAGGAAAAAGAAGAAAGAGAGAAGCAGCAAGCTCTGTTCAAATGTGAAAAAAAAAGCTGAGTTTGAATGTACAACATTGGTAATGTTGTTTCTTTTTTTCTCATACTGTTAAAAAAAAAGGAAACTTGTTATTATAAAAATGTTGTCCGAGTTAATTGTCAACATCCATTTTCAGCTGAAAGGCAATTGGAGTTTAGTAAATCTAGTATCTCGACTTAAAATGATACAAAAGGGGTGTGTGTGTGCGTGGCCATGGATTAATTAAAAAAAAAAAAAACACACAAAAACCCAGAGATTGCATTTAGATCTAAATGCAAATATTCCTTTGAATTAGAACATGGTTATGTGACAGATTACTTTTTAGAAATCTTGTTGGAAACAAATAGATCAAACCCTGGAAAATGTATAATCTTATGAACAATGACAAGTTACCTACCCAGAGAAAGAATCAAGACTGCCACTATGTCAGTAAAAATTCACACCTAAAGAAAGAGGGAGCCAGACCAACTAAGAAAAAGGATCTCTTGATCCACTGTATATGCTGCAGAAAGCAGTGCTAAACATGAAAAATAAAACAAAACAGAAAAGAAGTCAAGCCTAGACAGAGATAAAAACATGAGCTATGAAAAACTGAACAACTTTATGATGCATAACTGCAGCTCAACCAGCCAGCAGGACATATAATAATTGAAACTTAGGAGATCACGATCTTTGTGCTGCGACTGTAATGTATCCAAAGAGCCTCACTATCCTCATATTGTTCTATTCATTTTTCATATTACAGTTACTTTTTTAAATCAATGATCAATTTGATTCTTGCTGTGCTTTGTAGTCAGCAGCAATATAATCCCAGAAAAACTATTAGAAAACTTAATTTGAAGGCAAAGACAATATATTCAAGGATGTACTAAGAATGCAATTTTGAAATAAAAATAATAGACTTTTGATTAAAAAAAAAATATAATAATTAAACCAAAGATAATATTACTTTGTATTCCAAGCTGTTTACTTAGAACAGTACCATATACTGTGTGGTACAGGCAAAAGCAACAATTCATAGAATCATAGGTTCTAGTTGGAAGGGACCCTAAAGATCATTGAGTTCCAACCCTCCTGCCATGGGCAGGGACACCTCCCACTAGACAAGGTAGCTCAAAGGCCCACCCAATCTTTCCTTGAACACTTCCAGGGATGTGGTATTCCAGGTGTTCCCTGAACAACCTGTTCCAGGGTCTGACCACCCTCAGAGTCAAGAATTTCTTCCTGTTGTCTAATCCAGTTCTTCCAGTTTGAAGCCATTACCTCTCATCCTATCTCTACACTCCTTGATTAAGAGTCCCTCCCTGTCTTTCCTCTAGGCCCCCTTTAGGTATTGGAAGGCTGCTATGAGGTCTCCTTGGAGCCTTCTCTTCTCCAGGCTGAACACCACCAGCTCTCTCAGCCTTTCCTCATAGCAGAGGTGCTCATTCATGATAGGGCACCAGAATAGTGTAAAATTGTCAGCTTCAGTCCTGCCCAGCTCTCCAGGAGGCTCTGAGGACAAATTTCAAAGAGATGGACACTTGGAGGGCAAGATAAATTTGGAAATATATCCCTCTCAAACAGGCTGATGAGACTACCTAAATTTTCAGTACAGATCAATATAGATGCACATAGGCATATAATCCATCACTTCTCTATTTCAATTACAAACTTCTCCACAAGAGAGACCACTTTTGACTCTATGTTTCACAGAGCCTGGTGTACTGGTGTTTCAGTCCTGGTAGGAGCTTCTACATAGTATCATACTAAATTAATCAGTTAGTAAAGTGTCTGGGCATTCATTGACCCCATATGCACTTTCTGCTATGTTTTCTGTGGGATTACACATGGAAGGGCACCTGTATCTACACAAAGAACAAAGGAGAAGATTCATATCATATAAATAGAGGCATCTGTAGTATACAAGTCTATATCTAGTCATTCCTCATAGTCAAATCAGAAAAAAGATGCTTTCAGGGTATGACTCATATGATGCATTTGCAATGTCTGTTTTAGCATGAGATTAGCCTCATTCTAGAAGTGATTGTTTTTCTGTTGACAATTCAGGGAGTCTAGATGACTGGCCCTGTATAAGTTTCATGTTAATTTTCTGCTTTTTAACAGATTAGACAAATCAGTTGTAAACAATAACAAAACAAAACAAAAAAGAAAATTAAAAGGGGAAAAAAAAAACGCTGTGACTCATTGTCCTTGATGATTGATAGCATTCTTTTTTTTATTCCCCAGACATTTTTTTTCTCCCCTATAGGATAGTAAAATTAATTCTCTGCTATGAGTTAAAACAAGATAATTGAACATTTACAAACTACCTAAAGTTAGCTACAGCGCTAGATAAGCAAATAGGGGAATTAAATAAATCTTATTTGGGTTTAACAAACACATTATTGTTTCCCAGGGTGAAACGGATACCCTTAGGACAAAATATTAGCCATTGAGGAGAGTTAAATTCAAAGGAGAGGTCCAGGATGTTTTGCCAAAGTTAATTTCTGTGTTGTTGGAAAAGTAACAACTGTGTTGTGGCTGTCTGTTTAATCACAAGTCTACCATACTTTCCATGATTAGCACTTTACATACTTGTTAGCACTTTCCATGACTGATACACGTATGGTGGGAGACATGGTGTTCTCAAGCTTCCCACGAGATGTAATCCTAGAATTACCTGTGCTCAAGTGGTCTACGCAGAAGTTAAAAGTAATCCTGGAGGTAACACCCGTTGAACATGATTCCATTGGTATCAACGTTCATACATTGTTTTGAAGAATTTCTTGGCTATAATTCTTCCTTCGAAACAGTTTCTTACTAGCACATCCTAACCTGTTCCATGGTGGCTTTTCCTTTCACAAAATTTTTGATTCATGGCACCTTCTCTCCCTCTGTTATTGTTTTCTGCATCACAATTTTCTCAGCTAGTTCTCCTACTCCAGTGGAGAAATTAGACAGTGACTTTTGGAGAAGTTGTTTAAATGCTCTCTGTCACTCCCAAAACTGGAAAACTACACTACTGAAACATAACTTTGAAAGTAGCATATTGTTCAGTATATTTATTATCCATAAAAAAACAAACAAATGTAAGAAAAAAACTTAGATAACATTAAATATATATATATAATATACAATTTACATATATGTGGCAAATATTTATACACCATGACACTAATGAAACACATTTTAAAGAGATTTAGGAACTTAGATTGTGAGTGGGAATTCATAGAATCATAGAATGGTTAGAGTTAGAAGAGATCTTAAAGATCATCAGGTTCCAAACCCCCTGCCATGGGCAGGGACGCCTCCCACTAGAGCAGGTTGCTCAAAGCCCCATCCAGCCTGGCCTTGAACACCTCC
>JAOQGH010000019.1:7302869-7351433 GCA_025769975.1 Gallinago jamesoni | reverse complement strand
CCAGGGATGGGGCATCCACGACTTCCCTGGGCAACCTGTTCCAGTGCCTCACCACCCTCACTGTAAAGAATTTCTTCTGGTGTCTAATCTAAATGTCCCCTCTTCCAATTCAAAACCATTACCCCTTGTCCTGTTGCTACACTTCCTGACAAAAAGTCCCTGTCCGGATCTCCTGTAGGCTCCCTTTAGATATTGAAAGGCCGTTATGAGGTCTCCCTGGAGCCTTCTCTTCTCCAGCCTGAACAACCCCAGCTCTCTCAGCCTGTCCTCATCAGAGAGGTGCTCCATCCCTCTGATCATCTTTGTGGTCCTCCGCTGGACCTGTTCCACAGGTCCATGTCCTTTCTATGTTGAGGAGTCCAGAACTGGACACAGTACTCCAGGTGGGGTCTCACAAGTGCAGAGTAGAGGGGCAGAATGACCTCCCATGACCTGCTGGCCACACTTCTCTTGATGCAGCCCAGGACGTGGTTGGCTTTCTGGGTTGCCAGTGAGCACTGCTGGCTCATGTTGAGCTTCTCATCCACAAGAACTCCTAACTCCTTCTCCTCAGGACTGCTCTCCAACCATTCTCTGCCCAACCTGGATGTGTGCCTGGGATTGCCATGTCTCAGGTGCAGGACCCTGCACTTGGCTTGGTTAAACTTCATGCGATTTGTATGAGCCCACCTCTCAAGCCTGTCCAGGTCCATCTGGATGGCATCCCTTCCCTCCAGCATGTGCTTTAGCAGAGATTCCAGGAGGATCTCCTCTATGACCTTCCCAGGCACAGAGGTGAGACTGACTGGCCTATAGTTCCCTGGGTCTTAATTTTTTTCATTTTTTGAATATCAGGGTTATGTTCCCCTTTTTCCTGTCTGCGGGAACTTTATCATATTGCCACGATTTCTCAAATATGATACTTAGCAAGTTCATCTGTCAGCTCCCTCAGGATCTATGGATGGATTTCATCAGGTCCCATGGACTTATGCACCTTCAGGTCCTTAGGTGGTCTTGAACCTGATCTTCTCCTACTGTGGGCAATTCTTCATTTTCAGAGCCCCTGTTTTCGCCTTCCGTGACTTGGGCAGTGTAGTTAGAGCCCTTGCTGGTGAAGAATGAAGCAAAAAATCTGGGAGATGTTCTGATTGTGTCTATTTTTAAGGTCTTGGTCTTGTTAACCAGTTGTAGCCTGATTCCAGTGTTTGCTAACAGTAGAACAAAAATACAGTCGGTACATAAAACCATATTCTCCTGCTCTCTTCTACCACCTTCAAAGTTGTTAGAAATCATGGTTTTTGGCTCAGTAACTGTGGCTAATATGGCAACTAGGAGTGTGATATAGAAATAGATTTTGGTTTTGGTTTGTTTTTTTTTCCCCACAAAATTGTCTGAAAAATCTAAAAACACAATATAAAAGTTTTTGGAAAGTGTTTTAAGAATATTCAAAAAGTTGTGTTTTCTTTAAAACATAAACCTATAAATCAAAATAAATTTCCAAAATAATCCCCCAAAAGATTTTCCCAGTCTTTATAGTTGAAAAGTAAGAAATAGTTCTAAACAAAATTTTATCAAAACAGATACAACTTCAAATTATTTTTTTTAGAAACTTTTTCCTGAAATGGATTTTTCTGATAGAGAACTTTTAATGAGTTTTCTGTTTTGTTTTGTTATATTTTTTACAAGCAGTTATATGAGAAAGAGGTATTAACCCCTCCACTTCTGGCATTTTTCCCAACATTTTGTGACAATATTTTCAGAGATACCGTCCGTTGGTTGAGAGCAGAGGGAATCTTCAGAGAATGCATATCATTTTCCCATTGAAAATGGTCTGAATCACGTTGGATTGTTATCACTCATGTCATTTTCCATGATGTTCCATGACACACACTGAAAACACAGAGAAAAATAACCACTTTAACTGTTTGTGGGTTAAGTCCCAGCCACCTGCCAGAATCTATTATCCTCAAGAGCACTGACAGTACAGGTTTCTTTAAAAACATGATTAAAAGAGTCACAAAATGTCAAGGAGTAAAAGAAAGGAGGGAAGCAAAAGACACGGCTGTTAATTACCATTTTACATCCAAAGTATTAGATTTAATAGTTCGTTAACTTTTCTTTAGATATTCTTATCCACTGACACAATGTAATCTAAATGTAACCTTAGTTTCATTTTCCAAGATATGATTACTGACCGTATGCATAAATTTCTGATAAAAATAAAATATAATAGTTAAAATATATCCTCTCTCTTGTGACACTAACAACTATTTACTTTGTACTTTTAACACACTTCTATTTGGCCTATAGCATGCAGACAAATATAATTATTTCTTTAACATCTTATACAGAAAAAAAATTATGGAAAAATCATTATTACCTATGAAGAATATTTTTTATAGCATATTGAAATAGCTGTGTCAATGTAAAATCACAATGGAACAAGATATATGTGTTTTTTACAGCACTTTGATGGGGTGTGGTCAATATTTAACTCCCTTCCAAGGGTCGGTTTTGAATACCTACATCAAGGTTAGAACAACTATGTCCAAGCTTCACACAGTGTGATGTCCATGCTGAGTTACAGTAAAAACCTAATCTTTCTTCATTGAAGACCTACTTTTGAGAAACTTTATATAAAAGTTATCTATATTGTGTCTATGGGTAGTGGAGAGAAATTGGTTTCTCCCTGGGGGAGTTTTATCCCATTCTAAAGTGAGATGTGTCACACACATTTTTAGGTATTATGAATCCTATCTTGAATTGTTAACTTTGAAGCAAACAAGTGGGACGCCAATGAATTAATTTTCTCTCTATGTTCTTTACTTAAACAAGCTACTATTTTAAATGGTCATATATTTTAAAAAAATACTAAAACTACAGGTGAAACTTGAGGGATTCAGTCCGATTCAGCAATGTTATCTCAGATACTTGGAAAAGTATCAGTAGCCAAAGGTTTTTGGTGAAAAAAAGCCACAGAATGAAGGTCAGTGGATAAAACAGTTTTAGTATTTTTAGAAAACAAGAAATGGGAATTGTCTTGTCCTACCTTTTGTCATTTAGTGACTAAATCACAGAAGTGGGACTTACTTGTTTAGTGCAAATACAATTAAGATTTTTAGAGTCAGATGAAACAGTGGTGAAGGCTACACAAATACCAAAAATGTAGATTATTTCTTTTCATAATGGTAGACTTAAGGTCAAAAAGGACATGTAAAACAACACTACCTAGTCAAAAGCAGTTTTTATAAAAGATAGGACTAGCAGAAAAATACACAATGATCCAGCATTCATTTCTACATATGCTGCATTCAGAACAAACAGACCCCCACAAGGCCCAGTGCATGAAAGTTCGCAGGAGGTTGTTCAACTGCTGTATACAAAAGACACACGAGCACTCATAAAACAACAGCTGAATGAGCAGACAATAAAAGACTAACTGCAAGAGGCAGTTAAATGATAAAGAGATGCTGCAGCACTGAACTTGCTTAGGTAAGAACTTTCTGCCCAGTGCCACTCCATTATGATTAATGTGTGCACATGCGAACTTTATGAAAAAGATAATGAATAGATTGTGTTCCTAAACGATGCCATTTTAGACCTGTTTGGATTCTTGCCTTCCCTCGGGAGCAGATGACCACAGTCTGTTAGCTTAAACAAATGAACGTTTAATGGTCGTCTTTCTGCCAGCCAAGTGGAAAAGGGGAAACATTTATCAAGAGAAGGGAGGAAAAAACTGATCAAGCTGACTATTCATCTGGGATATAGGTGCTGCAAAGTGACTGTTGAGAAGGGAAAACCGCAGCAGTTACTATACCAAACTTGTTCAAAATGTGGAGGTCACAGAATCCACAACTGGGGAGAATTTCACATCCTGGATTTCTCAGAATACAAAGCGAACAAAGGTTAGCTTAATTGCTTAACCACACAAAAATGCAAGCACAGGAAAATCTTGTAGTTGATGTGGTTATTCTACAATGTTTATATTTTTTATGTTCACTGTTCCGTTCAACAAGACTGGGAAAACTCATGAAAGCTATTAGTGGTGTAAAGGGCTTTATTTTCCTTTGTTTTCTTTTGGTTTGGTTTTTTACATCTATTTTGCTTTACATAGTTTTTGAATCACACCTATTCCCAGTCAACTGCTTTTATTCCTAATGGACGGTTTTCTTAAGCAGAGCAGATAACTTAACATTTCAGTGTCTTTCCATGTATTGGGTTTATTTCACTTGTTTCAGATATCAATTTTCACTGAGAAAAGCTAGCCTAGTGACTAGTTTAAACTGAATTCTTAATTTAGGATGATTTAAGAGATAGAGAATCATAGAATCATAGAATCATCTGGGCCGGAACGGACCTTCAAATGTCATCTAGTCTGACCCCCCTGCAGTCACAGGGACACCTCCAACTAGACCAGGTTGCCCAGGGCCTCGTCCAGAGACATGTCTTCATCTTTCCCATTGGTAAATCATCATCCATGTTTTTGTACTGTACATGTTGAAGTGACTAGATACATACACAAAAGAAAGAAAAAAAAGACTGAAAGAAATGAAGCAAGTCTATGATATAGTTGGGGCAGAAATTATTTTTCAGTGCTCACTGGAACAATGCAACATTAAATATGTAACGGTACAGGCCAGGCACCAACTCAGTAGAAAACACTTTACCAAAACCTAAATTGGTATCCTGGTGGATAAGTTGAACACGCCACTAGTGTGCCCTTGTAGAGAAAGCTAACAGCACATGGACCTGTATTTGCAGTAGTACAGTGTGAACATTGAGGGATTTGATTCCTTTCCTCTATTCTGCACTTATTAAACTGTATCTGGAGGGCTGTGCTCACTTTTGGGCTCCCAGTACAAAAAAGATGTTGGCAAACTAGAGCAAGTCAAGGTGAGGGCCACCATAATGCTTAGGAAGGTGGCACATGTGGTTTATGAAAAGACACTGAGACGCTCCAGTTTGTTCAACCTGGAGAAGAGAAGGTCAGAGCATGGGAAGACTAATAACTGTTTATAAATCACAAAAGAGAAAAATCCAGTTGGATATAAGGAATTTTTTATTATTTTTTTTCCTGTTCTGAAGATGATCAAACAATGAAATAAGACCCCAGAGAACTTGTGGAATATCCATTTTTTGAAATACTAAAAACCTGATTGGACCAAACCCTAAGCTACTTGATCTAAGCTTGAAGTTAGTTCTAAATTTGAATAATGAATAATGATTTATTTTTTATGAAAACTTTCTCTTCATCTCCTTGAGACACAACAGAAGCAACTATCCCAATTGTACAGAACTAATCTTTTTTCAGCCTCACTCACTTATGTGTGCCTCTCCAGTTTATAGCTCTCCCATTTTGAAAACTTGCTTATTCTAGAGCTAGCTTTCCAGTTCATCTATTTACCATAATAAGAATTTTTTTTTCCATGTGAATAGCAAATTTCATTCCATGTGTTGTAAGTATGGTTTAGAAATATTAGAAATTCATACACAGAACAGTCAATACTGAATGGGAGGTTGCCAAGCACAAAGAGTAACAACTAGACAGCACCTTAATTTTAAATGACTCAGGCAATTTCCTGTGGTCTTTATTAAGTATAAGTCATCAGGTGTTCAGTTTTATGTCTCATCCAAAAAATACTACTTCCCATAGCAGAGTACTATTCTAATATAGTATTGAGAAAATCTTGAAGACTATTGTGTATTGAAGAAGTCACCCAGTTCTCTTAATGAATAGTTGATTTTCCCAAAAGTGCTGGGCTAGTCTTTTTGAAATAAGTATAGTCCCTTTGCTAGGGCTTTTCATGAATGTTACATGTCCAGATAAAAGTATTTATAGCTTCATTTGCAGAAAATATTAATCATCAAGGCATAGTCCATGATTTTAATGTCTCCAGAGCCAAGTGTAAGTCATCACTGGAATTTTAATTAAGACTTCCTCTGAAGTTGACTTAGTTTCCCACAAAATGAGCTGGATTGCAAATGCAAGTAGTGATGAAATTAAGGCTGAGCTGTATGCTTTAAACTTGTCTCTGTTAGAGATATTCTGTCAATAATTGTTCTCAGAAAGAAGTTATCTATTAAATAATAGGGTTTCATTCTGTTAGATTCCTCTTTTCAGACCACCTGAAGAAACACGAGTCCAGTTGGCAATGTAAACCAGATGCTTAGCTAGTTCGTTCTGCTAAGTACATTTTCTCTTTGTAAATTTTAGACATGCTAACCTATTTAATACATAACTCATGTGGCTGGTGAACCACAGCACCTGCCAACTCCTCAAATAAAGAGAATCTACTTACTCAACTGCTCTGTCTCCATCTGCCTGTTAAATTTGGATTGA
The DNA here is from genome assembly GCA_025769975.1 of Gallinago jamesoni. Lineage (NCBI taxonomy): Eukaryota > Metazoa > Chordata > Aves > Charadriiformes > Scolopacidae > Gallinago > Gallinago jamesoni. The sequence continues at coordinate 7,345,114 of JAOQGH010000019.1, read as the reverse complement.
CTGCTCACTGTCCAAACTGATAGAGAAAGGATCTGTTTGACAAAAATTCCTCTGAACACTTTTTTTTTTCTGTTTCCTCTACATTACCCTCTCCATTTGTAAAACAGGTTTGTTGCTCTGCATTAATGTGACATGATGTAAGATGAACTGTCACCACATACCAGAAATTAGAAATAAAATATTTTTTTCAGACCAGAATTCCTTATGTGATTTTTATTTTCTTCTGCTTTTAGCAGATTGAGTATTGAATTGTTCAACTACAGCTTGTGGATAATTTAATACTCGGAACATTCCTCTTAGTATGTATTACAGACACATTTGACTTGTTCAACAGGGTCCTGAACACCTGAACACATTGTTTCAGGCCTTATCTATTCCAATGGAATCTTGTAAATATTGATTGATGAAATCCCAGAGAAATCTCTTTTAAATAATCTGTTGTGGGTTTTGGTTTTTTTGTTTTTTTTTTAAATACACTTAAAAATAATAAAAAGAAACTAGTTATTATTGTTTCCATCCACTCCCATTTACAGACACTGGAAGATTGTCAAGTGACGTAAGTCTGCATAAGGCCACTGTTTTCAACATTCATTTTCACTACCAGATAATCTTACTCCTCTTAAAATTGTTTTACCCTTGGAAACTTCAAGATAGGTTGCAAGCTTATAAGAATAACATGACTTCAATGAAAATTATGAGAATCAGAGGAGAATCAAAATCACGGAATCATGGAATCACGAAATCATGGAGTTGTCAGAGTTGGAAAGAACCTCTAGAGATCATCCAGTCCAACTCCCCTGCTAAAGCAGGATTGCCTAGAGCACATTACCCCAGACTGCATCCAGGTGGTTCTTGAAGATCTCCAGAGAAGAGGATTCCATGACCTCCCTAGGCAGCCTGTTCTAGGGCTTCATCAGGCTCACCATGAAGAAGTTTTTCTTCATATTTGAGTGGAACTTCCTATGTTTTGGCTTGTGACTGTTGCCCCTCATTCTGTCACTGGGAACCACTGGAAAGAGTCAAGCTCCATCCTCCCTCAAACCACCTTTTAGATACTTATAAGCATTAGCAAGGTCTTCCCTCAACCCTCTCTTCTCCAGGTTAAAGATTCCCAGCTCTCTCAGCCTTTCCTAACAGGGGAGCTGCTCCAATCCCTTAATCATCTTTGTTGCCCTACGCTGTACTTTCTCCAGTAGTTCCCTGAAGATCATTATATTTACATAGGAATTTCCTTCAGGTGGATGAAAGGCTTCTGCTTTCAGTGTAGAAAACTGAAGTTGTGCAAAATAACAGAAAGAGTAAGAACCATACTAATCTTACCCAACTTCACCCAGCTACAGGGAAGGTCAATTCAACTCAATAATAATCGTCTCAGATGCCTGTCTACATGCAGATATATCACATTTTGATGGTGCTTTTCTTTTTCTATAGACTACCAAGGCAGTCTGTACTACAAACATAGATTAGATATGTAATGTTTTGTCACTAACATTAGTTGAGATTAATCCAGCTTTGGGATGACCATCAAAATTTAAGAACAACTTTTAAATAATTCATTGATATAACTACAATGTCTCAAACTTAGAGACAGTTTTTGAAGAAGGACTTGGACAGGAAGTGGGTTGAGAGATCATAAGTAGGTAGCAGTTACTCAGTACAGTGAAATATATTAAAAGTGTAGAATAGAAACTATTTCCTATTCAGTAAAGGAGTTTTTATTGTGGGGGTGGGGTGTTGTTTGTTTGTTTGTTTCATGAAGTATATACATTCTAAACTGGAAATTGCCAAATGAAAAACTCTCATATAAATTTTAAAGAGTGTAACATTCTTTCTGAAGTATTATACAATACAGAAGGGGGTGTGGTGTGCGGAATTATTTTTGATATAATATTGGCATCGGGAGGTTTGAATAATATAGCTAAATAATGCCATTTACTTTGTGCAGGTTAAATAGTTCCCAAAGTGTATTGACTATACCAATAACTTCTCCACTAACCACAGGACAAGCCAGTTAATTGTTTTCATGCAGCTGAGTTATATATATAGGGATGAAATTACTTTGACCAAAAGTGGTACTTCTAAATGTACCTTTTGTCTCATCTTGAAATAGGTCCAAACAGGCAAGTAGAAGCATATCTATAGAGTGCCTACTTTTCTTTGTTGATTATATGGGGAGCCTAAGATGTTTAGATCAGAAGTATCTGCTCTATGCAGACACTTAGAATTAAGTGAAATTAATTACATCCCCGATTTTTTTGGAAACTCAACTTCAGATCCTAACTATCGCAGCCATAAAAAGTCAAAGGGAAACCATTAGGAAAGAAAAAAGAGGAAGTGAAGAACAGAAAAGTTCTGGGAGGACATTGCTTGTGCCTGCTTGGAACTACAGCAGTTTTGGAGACCTTTAAAAGCAAAAGTCTATTGTTATTTATTTGGGAAACCCAGAAAACCTTTAAGGATGAGAGTCAGAGCATTAAATGTGGAGTAAGAAAGCTTTTGTTGCCCAAGAACAAAATGAGATTATGCATTCTGTAGGGTAGTTTTGAAGGGCATTCTTTTATATTATTTATGTGTATATTTGTTTTTCTAATGTACTGAAAAATATTTTAATTAAAAACAGATCTTAAAAGGTCTTCCCTCTTACATTTACTTTTTCAGTTTTGAATATATTAATCCAAAAGTATACAAGCATTTAAAAAAGGAACTACTTTTCCCTACAGTTAAGGTAATTAAAAAGTGAAAGACTGAAAAAATGCCAAGAAATTGTAAATTTAATGATTTATGTGTTTATTTATATGTCTGTTTGATGGAAATGACTTTTCCCTTCTTTTTCTTTTTATCTTAATAACCTCTTTTTTTTTTTTTTTTAATTTTTCTTTTTGCATAGTTAAGTAAGCAAGCAATTGGTCCTGAAAAAAATATGAAGTAAAGGGAACATGTAGTCTCAAGCCACTTGGTACGGTCTTAACCACATGTGTTTAGATGTGGTCTTCTGAAAAATGTGGTATTTCCAGAAACCTGAAACTGGAAAAAACCTGCTACCTCACTCTCTGAGCTATTGGAGATGGATAAAAGACTATGTTATAGGTCTAAATTATAAAAAACACATCATGCTCCTTCTTAAAAATATGTCAGTTGCAGGTTTTTTTTGCTATGATTACTTTATGACTTTCATAGAAAAAAATATGCTTTATACAGAAAAATGTCAATTTTGCACAGAAAAAATTGCAGGAGTTAAAATGTGTACAGAATCAAGGCTCAGAAATGTAAACAAGTCAGGTAGTCTACCTATCTCTTGTCCTAAGTTTCAACTCTACCAATGTCATTACTAAGAAATATGTTTTTAGTGTCTTCGAGTTCCAGCTACTCCACAGCGTTCCCAGACAAACTATTCCAGGTTGATTTAACATGTGGAAATTCTGGTAAGATTTTCTGTGAATCCAACTTATTCTTTCTTCATGCAGTTTAAATTCATTAATTTGATACAAATAATTATGGCCCGGGAAAATATTTTTTTTTTTAGCAGGCATTTATGACTTTGAAGGATGTTATCAGTTATTCTGGCAGTCTTCTCTACTTATGCAAAATTACCCAAAACATTTTGATCTTTCCTCATAGCTTGTTTCTGGAGGTCTGATCACTGTTTGCTTTCCCGTGTGCACTTTCCACTTCTATCTCTGAAATGCAGCACTCAGAATTGGATACCATTCTTTAGCTAAGGCCTTATCATGAAAACCAGAGGTTTATTTCATGTATCTCACAGGCTACATTTACGTTTATATATCCCAGTATAGTGTTTGCCATTTCATCTTCTTTTGTTTCATTTGTGTGTCAAAACATGCCACTTAAATAATGGAAAAATCAGTTTAATCTTATTTTTATAATATACAAATATTTATTTTTCTACCTCTAGCAGTTGTCCTGGAGCAAGTTATTTTATTTTTCTGTCCCTCATTTTTCTTATTTCTAAAGCCGGAATACTGACACTATTACATAATACATCTTAAAATCTAGGGTTGACTGTTACAATGTGAGGTAAGTATTAGTATTTTAGATTATAGACATTTTAGTACAGTGTTTTACAGTTGTCAAATCACTATGTTCTACAATAAACTGTTCATACATTATAAGGAAGTATGAAAATTTTAATTTTTTTTGGTATATATATACACTAGAGCTTCTGAAGATCCTGCTTTATAATGATCAGTGTTCTTTTCTGATTACCCCAAAGCACTAAATGACTACTTGCTTAGACACCAATACTGTACTCAGAGACTGGTTATACCAAAAACATAATTGTGTTGTGCTGTTGCAATTCATATCTTAGCTGACCCTCTTTTTCCGATAGTCAAATTTTTCCACTATCTGCCAGTAAAATCTACTTATCAAAAAATCTGTGAGAGTCAGCCAAATGTGTGTATGAAGGTCTTTTATGCACCAGTATGGACTCAAGACTGTTGGGACTCACCAGTAGAATACATTAAACAGAGAAATAGCATTTTATTGACAATAAAGACATATTTTACATATCCATTACACACTGAATTCAGTTGGAAAAGAATTTACTAAATTCTTAGTTCATTATTCCTACATGTTGCCAAGAGGATAGTCAAAAGGTTACACATAAGTATTTTAGGGTCCCTTTTGAAAACTCAACAGATTTAGAAAGGTATGCTTAGGAAGCTTCACGGACACCTCCTGAAGTCAACATGTTCCTTAAAAGCATCATTCTGCTTCAGAAAAACAGCTCTTTCTTGAAAAGCAAAACAAAACAAAACAAAAGAGCATTTAGTATCGTAAGAGGCAGCCAAGCAAACTTCAGAAAGCAGTAATAATAAATCAACATTGTTAACGTATAAAGATAACTTTTTAGAACCAGTCTTGTATTGTCTATTGGTTCAACCATCATTGTAGAAGAAGTCCTAACTTGAATATTTTGCTGCCTGTTTCCAGTAAGGTTCTATAGTCAATCAATGACTGTAGTCAATCTACTGGTGCACCATTAACTTTGCTCACTGTCTTGAGTTTAGCTAAGTCCAGCATACGTGTCTGAGTATTATGTGAAATACAGAAGTAAAGGGAACTTGTGGGCTCACGGGTACTCATACTATTTGTATTGCATTGCCAGATCTCCTTAACCAAGCTGATATTTCTAATAACTTCAAAAAGCCACCTCCAAGCCTTGGTCGTATTCCAAAGCAGTACCTGTTCACGTAAGGTTTCCACAGAACACATTAGTGAAATACTTAAAAGCAAACTATTGATGAGTGACAGCAAATGACAAATGACAGCATTTAAAATGCTAAACCTAGTCACATAATTGGCCTTTCCTTTACCTTATCCCAGTTCCCCTACGCAGCTTTTCCAGGAGATCATAGAAACAGAATTGTTTAGGTTGGAAAGAACCTTAAGGATCATCTACTTCCAAGCCCCTGACAGGGGAAGAGACACCTCTCACTAGACCAAGTTGCTCAAAGAAAGCCTCATCCAGCCTGGTCTTGAACACTTCCGGGGATGGGATGTCCACAGCTTCACTGGGCCTCACCACCTTCAAAGTGAAAAATTTCTTCCTAATATCTAATGTAAACCTCCCTTCTTTCAATTTGAAGGAATTACTCTTCATCCTTTCACTACATGCCCTTGTAAAAACTCCCTCTCCAGCTTTCTTGTAGGCCCCCTTCAGATTCCGAAAGGCCACTATAAGGTCTTTCCAAATCCCTCTCTTCTCCAGGCTGAACAGTCCCAACTCTCCCAACCTGTCCTCATAGAAGAGGTGCCCCAGCCCTCTGATTATCTCTGTGGCCTTCCTCTGGAACCTCTCCAACAGGTCCACATCCTTCCTGTTCTGTGAACTCCAGAGCTGGACGCAGTATTCCATGTAGGGTGCCACCAGAGCAGAGCAGAGGGGTAGAATCATCTTCCTCAACCTGCTGGACATGCTTCTTTTGATGCGGCCCTGGATACGATTGGTCTTCTGAGCTGCAAGTGCACATTGCCAGCTCATGTTAAATTTCTCATCAACCAACACTCCCAAGTCCTTCTCCTCACTGCTGTTCTAAGAGAAAAATACAAGAGGAGCACCTTCTATCCTCCTTACTGGCTAGTGTAGTTCGATTTTGTCTCTTGTAAGAGAGACTTGTGCACCTCTGAACTCACACTTAGCCTTTCAGAATGCTACAGACTGACACATGTAGATAAAAGCCTATCTTCTTAGGGTATTCTGTTATGTTCATATGATGATCCCTCTTGCCTGGGGTCTCCCTCTCCCTCTGACTGCAGCTCAGGGATGTCCTTTCCCCACTTCAGCAAGCTTTTAATAACAAGCTCCCTGCTCTGTAAGGGAGGAAAGCTTCAGGCCACAGTATGTATATCTGTTTGTACTGCTAACAACTATTTTTCCTATACATTAGCATGGAAGCAAACTCACTATTTAAACACCAAGATCTTAAGCACCATCAGAGTGATATTATGTACAGATTGAGCAAAAGGGTCTAGCTACCATTTTCAGTGTGCAGAGATATTGATAATATCTCTCTGGCATGAAACTACCCATAATCACTGATCACCAAAACTCTTACTCTGATTTTAAAAGTGGGACAAGGAAGGCAATTTTAGTGTTAGCTCTTCCAACAGTTCAGAGCAGGAGGCATACTGGGTGATGGTTTAGAAATGGTGTACTGAACACTGATCCTCAGCACAACATTTTCTGATACTGATGGACTTCAAGGTTGTAAAATGATTCTACTGTGGATATGAGATGCCACAAACCAGAATACTGTTTAAATCAACCAATTACTTGAGACGGTGAAGCAAATCTTCCAGACTGAACAAAGAGATAGCTTTTCATCTGAAATTTTAAGCCTTATATCAAAAAAGTGAACAAACGATTTAAAAAAAAAATTCTCTTGAGTTATCATTTTCATAGGAAAGCTATGATCTCCTGTGCTTTATAAGACTCGTTGATCTGGAAAAGTAATGTCATGAAGTTTGAAAATACTTTCATGAAAAGTGTCTGACTGCAGTGCATAAGCAAGGTTGTTAGGTGAGTAGTGATAAATGAAGACACTGGACTGTATTAAAGAAATCCTTGTGTAAGGGTTTATTCTTGGCAATCAAATTTCTGGAGAGATCCAATACAAAGGCTGTGCAATTTACAGGTGCTCTCTTATGATGCTGTAATCCAATTACAGTCAATGTCTGAGACCATTTCTCCATTCTCAGTTAATGTGAGCAGACTGAATAGTTTTGTTTCACTTTTATGTCATGTACATTACCTGGTAATAAATTTTACCATACATCTTCATTTCAATCACATAATTTCAAGAATTGTTTTATTCTGCTTGCTTTCCTTCTTTTTTATACATTTAATATATGCTTTTTTCTTTTTGTTCTCATCTGTAATATTGACATCTAATAATTTCATAAAATAACAAAAATATTAAGGAAAAATTTATCACAAAGCATAAAATATATTTATTCCCTTAAATACTGCCATATATATGTCTATATGTTTGGTACTAAAGTTTTACAGATTTAAAAAAGCATATACACAAGGATCATGTGCAAGAGTGGAATCTGTGAAACCTCCAGCAGGGAAATGTATTTATACTTATTAGGTAAACAACTGAGTAGACAGAAGTTAAAAGGTAGTTTGAGGTCTATATGTCAATTTGAAAACTCAGTTTAAAAATAGGCAGTAAAATTGTCCCTCTAAAGTGTCTTGTATTAGGTAGAATGAAATTTTAATCATGCTTTTCTGTTTTCTCCCCAAGTGCTAGGAGTCCATAGGTTGACATTTTGCTACATGCAAAATTGTACCATCCATGAACTCCACCATGGTCTGGAAGGCAACTGCAAAGTCACTGAGTTCCACCCTTTTGTCACCATCTAACTAGAAGTTCTGTTACACAGGACTCGAGGTTGTTATTTGTGGGAATTCCCCCTTACAAGAACACCTTTAGAGGAAAAACCATCCATGGTTGCAAGATGTCCAGTGATATGTTGTTTATGTCGAACTAAATCTTTCTGTACATATTTACATGTATACTTGTATACATCAATAAAGCATATTGATTTTTGTTGTCAGTAGCATGTTTTCTGTGTGGTGTTGTTTCATTTTACCTCTCTAAAAAATAAATTTTCTGAAGTACATCTTCATGAAGGGAGTAGTCTGGGCTTGCATTGTTGTATGGGAAATGGCGTGGGCAATTCATCCTCAGTCTCCATCTTGACACTTTGCCAAGAGTTATTAATTAATAAGGATGTATTTTCCACAGAGGTCCAAAAGGACTCTAGCTCCCCATTAGCAGTAGCTTGTAGAGGCTCACATTCCCTGTTACATTACAAGGGTGATGCTGTATGCCTGCTTTGTCCTCTCGTCAGATTGTGGCTGTGTCCAATCCTGACTGAGATTTCTGCTGTAATTGCAAACAGTTTGATTTCTCAAACAATCTCAGTTCTTGCTATGCTCCCCTGGTCCTCTTATAGAAAAATAATTTGTTTTTCTTTCTCTGCCTGCAGATTCTGTAAACATCAGATCGCATTTTGAAGTGTCCCCTTCACTTCCCACCTGCTATTTATGGAGCCTGTGGTGACTGATAGGATCATGAAGGGTGTGCTATTGGCAGGATGTTTTAGTAGGCAGGAAGTTTTAGGGTTCAGACAACAAACTCCCTGGGTGACCTCAACCCATTCACTTTGTCTCCCCTATGCTCCTGTTGCATAAAAGAGTAGTTTTATTCCTTTAAAATGTTATGAGATGTTTGCTTAGTACTATGCTATTTAAGCACCTATGCCACTTTTGGTTGGATTGCCATTCTCCCCATTGTCTGTTTGTTTTATTTATGTTTTTAAATAAATACTTAAATCATAAGAAAGCTTCTCAGATTCCTAGCTTCTGTTTCCATCACAAACCCATATATAACATAGCTCTAATATTAAAGGTTATGGATTTCTATATAATACAAAGGAAGTGTCTTGAAAATTGTGAATGAGCAGATAAGCTTAGTCACTTAAATTTTATGTTGTTGGTAATGTTTATGTTGTGTCTTTTTAATTAAAATGAAGGAAATAAATGAATGAATAAAAATAAAAAATAGCTGCCATTTGCTTATAGGAAATGTCTATTTTAGTATGTATTTTTCTGTCAGCCTTTTGCAAGAGTTGTCCTTGACGCCAAATGCCAAAAAATCTTTTCTATATAAATTATTAAGAAAGAGCATTGCATATATTTTGCACCAGATAAATTATGCACCCCTTTTAATCTAGACGAGAAATAAGGAATTCGTATTCCACCGCACAACTGAATTTTGTATGGAATTTTGCACATACTGTGATGTTGGGCCCAATATTTTATGCATCAGCATATCTCATGTTTTCTTTATAAACTGCAGAGAATCTGCACACTGACTTATGTGTTTTATAAAAGGGAAGAAAAATCCAAATTAAAATAATGTAATCAAACAAGGGGGGGGGGTGTGTTGTTTGGGTTTGCCCTCCCTGTTTCTTCCTTCCCTTTACCTTTTCTCATTCTACTTTGGATCATTTTGAATCTCTTCAGTCACATGCAACTTCACAAATTATTTTCTTAGTAAAAGACTGAAGAAATAAAAATCCCAATGACCAAAACTGGTAATTTAAATGCTGCTCTGCTCTCCAACTACAAACTTTTGCTCATTTGAAGTAAACTCAAGCTAACTTTGGGGTTTTTTTGGATGTGTTGAATAATGTGGTTACCTTATTAATTTTCACCATGTGTTTAGTCCTGCCAAGATTGCCTCTAGCAAGGAATATTGATAGGGAAAGATGAGAAACATAAAAGGTTAGCACAGAAGGGCAGATAAACAAATAAGGTTTGATTCAAAGCCTGTTTGAGTCAATGAGAGATTTTTCCATTGACTTCAGGCGTTTTTGTATCTGACCCATCAGGCATTTATGTATCAATATAGTGAAATGCTGAGCAGTTCCTATGAAATGACAGTTGTCCTCAGCTCCCATCTCTGTCAGAAAGAGTTAATGGGATTCAACACCCTGGAGATTTGGAGTATTTAAAAGTTAATAAGAAAGTACACAGCTGAAAGAGGAATGAGGGGACAGAAAACACATACTTTACTTTCAGCTCCTGAGAAATCCTGTTAAAGGCAATCAGATCAAGCAGGCACAACTGCTTTGGTGAATTAAGCAGAGAGTGAAGAAAGAGACGCTAGGAGTAAGCAGCTGAAGTAGAGGAGGGAAAAGACAGCAAAACCAAACTGGGTTCTCCACAGGAGAGTAGAGAATAGAGGAAAGCTTAGAAGAGGAGGGCCGAGATAAAACATGAAGCAGGAGGATAAATATTTGGTTTTGTGTGATTTTTTGCCTCCTGAACAGTTCATATACAATGGGAGCTAAAACATTTTTATTTTATTTTTTCACTCTCTTTTTAGCACTATTTAGTTTTCACTTCTGATTTTGAACAACCCCTTAAATTTCATAAGGTCTCTGGGACATTTACAACCTTCTATTTCACACACCACTCCTGGGATCTTCCCTAGGGGCTATATTTGAGAGGCAAATGAATTTTGTTCACAGCTGGTGGCATGACACGAAGATTCTTTTTCCCTTTGCAAATTTAACCCTTTACTATATATTTTTTTGTTATTCTCTTTGCTATGGTGTCAGAAATGATTTTCATTTTCAAGATGTGGGTTTTATAGACATGCAGCTTCACAAAACTGATGTATTATTAACAGACCACTAGCAAAATAGGAAATGCTGGGGAAAGGTAGAAGACCTGGTTTTTGTAGGTCACTAATCCTAAAAAAAAAGTCAGGAATATGATTCATAAATCACACTAGATGGGACCTCCAGAGGTCATATAGTCAATCTACCTGACTAAAAGCAGGGTCAAAAATTTCTAAACTGTGTTATAATCTTGCTCATGTAAACAAAAAACCCTACAGTGACATATTTTGCAGTATATAAGGAACTGCAGGTAATTATATAAGCTCATCAGACCAGCAATTTTCTTTTTTTTTTTTTTTAATAATAAAAAACAGTTGAATGTGACTGCATAAGTATTTAAAGGAATAGTAATAGGAAAATAACAGCAAATATTGAAATTTGACTGAATACATTATTTTACTATGCTGCCAGCTCTCCTAGCAGTATCCTGACATATGCTGCATATGCTACTTTAACCTTTCATGCATAAGCTTTGTTGATGTAGGAAATAGTATTGCTTTTGTAGTCTTCAAGGTTGAGTCATTCTTTTCTCTGGACCAAAATAAGGTCTATGCTACATGGAAATCATGAGAATAATTTCAACCCATTGAAATTTACCTTAAGTTAAGCATTGTTTTTGTTTATATTATATCACCAATGTCTAACTAGAAAAATCAAAACAAGCATGTGAAATAAAAGAGAGACTGTTGAGCTGATATTTCTGGGGGGAATTGAGAAAGGAAAATAATCCTAAGAAGCTGATATGAATGGCATTTTCAGCCTTAAAGAAGGAAAAAAATATGAAAATCATTTCACAATGTTTCTCTACACTTTTCAAGTCTTCTCAAAAAAAGATTTAGCAAAATAATGAAAAAGAATAAAATAAGCAAAAAAAAATCTCACTCTGATTTCAAAATATTGTAGTGAACAAGGAAATAAGATACAGTTCAATAAGGTTTCAGGGATGACATTCTTAATTGCAAATATTTGAAGATCTAATTGATTTTAAGGAAGGTTCACTATTTTTTTTTTTTTTTAAATAATCATTTCATGACATATCTCTCCAAAATTCATATTAATTTGTATTTTGTGGTCTAGGTAAAATTTTCACAAGCAGTCATGGCTGAGACCATTTGATGGTTGCTGAGTTCAACATTAAGTCACTAAAGATGTGGTTTATTTCAACTGATTTCATAATCTGACCAGTTTCAAGCAGTTATTGCTCTTTGCTCTTTAACTGAGATGAGAGAAACACCTGGATAGGACAATTCAGTGACTGATATATAAAATAATTCATCAGATTCATCATCAGATTTATCTTTCTTCTTTCTCTTTCTGCCTTTCTCTTTCCCTTTCTTTTTCCCTTTCTCTTCCTTTCTTAATATATTTCTCCTTCTTATCCTCTTCCTCTGTCTCTTTTTATTCCGCTTTCTCTCTCCCTCTTTTAACTACAAAGGGAATACACATAAATACTTAGGTTACTTGTCTAGCAGTCAAACTAATATGGGTCTGGTAAAGGCCCCTTGGGTTCCTCTTAAGTAGTATCATAAAGTTAACAGAGAAAATACTAATCTTTTGCCTATGCCAAAACTGACAATATTCTTATTCATCAAAATTCCATGTCATATATATGTATAAAAACATATAGAGTCTATTCAAGACTCAGCACTGAGGATCATAAGACACTGGTCATTTTATTAATATCTAGTGGGACTTCTTTTCCATTAAAAAAAACTGATCTGAAAATTATTTATTCTAACTACTTGACAAAAGATTCTATTAAAGAAACAATCACAATTAATTCAGGGAGAAAACCTTTAGGAAAAAGATATTACAAATAGGCTCAGGAAAGTATTTAAAAAAAATTATTTCAATGAGACTTAGGTTTACATTTAGCAGATGCAGTGTTTTAGCAGGTATGGATTTGTTACTTGCTTGTAGCAATTTGCTAAATTATCAAAGGGTGTTTTTGTGCTGATTTTCCTTAGAAAACTCCTAATTCCTTCTTCTTACTCCACAAGCTGGAACAGCAACCTTTTCCTGGATGTTTTTTTTTTTTTTGGGGGGGGGGGGGGGGTTTTGGTTTGGGGGTTTGCTTTTTTGGGGGTTTTGGTGGTGGTTGGGTTTTTTTTGTTTTGTTTTGTTCGTCTGTTTTGAAATGAAAGCAAAAACTATCCAGACACCGTCTTTTTGAAGGATTTTCCCACACCTGTGCTTCTGGCTTCTTAGAAGCAGAACTCAGCTGAGTGCTGGTTCAGCTCATCTTCTGCTTGCTGCTTCCTGTGCATCTGCTTTATGTGCTGTGTTGTCTAAGGAGGTCTGATATGGAGGTCATTATGACATCTGTGCTTGAGAGGCACTAAGGAATTCATTTTAAGTCAGTAAAGAACCTTTGTTATCATTGTTCTGCCATATGATTAATAATTTTGAGGTTTCTTCTCTCTCTCCCCCCAACTCATTGTTATATTTTATGTTAGTATGAAACTTTGACCTTGCAGTGAAAGATAATAACAGAACATATCTGTGGTATCCATGTGATTAATACAGCAGTCTGAGAGTCACAAGGAGACTTATGGAATACAGCTAAGATGCTTGAATACACCAATGATGTCTTCATGTTGCTCACCTTCTTCCTAAATAATTTATCAGCTTAATGATAATGACATTCAAATATCATAATTACAGCCAACTCTTTAAAAAACATCAATTCAAAGCTGAAAATGTAGCAGTTCTTTGTTTCTTCCTCCCTCTGCAGTTTCCACCATTAGCTATTAATGCCAAAATATGGTCTTTATTCATTTCAATGACATAATATAAAACCAATGCAGATTTCCCATTTTTCATAAAATTTCCAGCCGCACTATTAGTTTCACTGATAGCAGGCTGGGAAGTGTTGTTAGGCTACAAGATGGACGACACTGCACAACCTCAGCATGTTAAGAAGCCATAAAATTTTATTCAGTTCATTTAATGCTACAGTCCAGTAACCCTATAGTAACAGTGTGCTATTTTTATTGTGTATTTATTTAAAGGTTGAATATTCCCTCTACTGGGCCATCTAGCCAAATTACTCTGGTTTCCTAACAAACTCTGTTGTAGAAAGTCAAGGGTGGGCATCTGACCCATGGGTCCTCTTTCTTTCAGATATTCTTGAGAGACTATTGTGTTGTTTCATAAAAGATGAGTTAAAAAAAAGGGGGAGAGTATGAGAAGAAGAGAGGGAAGTACAAAACAACAAGCCATGAATAAAAAGAGTTTATCTTGAGGACGAAGGTAAGGATAGGATCACTGGGTCTGTAAAAGAAAAAAATAAGACTTTTAGAGATGTGTAGAGACACTATTCTCACAAGAAAATTATCTCTTTCCTTTTATAGTGGTATCTTGATCCCATTTTAACAAGTATGAAAACCCATTCGTCTCACTAGGTGCAGATTTCTGTCCTACAAACAAATTAGTTCAATCATTTAATTTCTGGTAGCAACTGAAGACTAAGTTTTAGAAACAAAACTTTTTCATATTTAGTAGCTCAGGAAAATGGTCCAAAAAGGAAAAAAAAAAAAAAAAGCCTAAAGGATTATTAAAGGCCCTAGGATTACTAGGATTAGTGCAAATCACTCCTGTTAGATTTTCTGTAAAAACCTTAGTCAATAAATAATGTTGAATAACCTTTGAACCTTCAGGTATTAGAGATCATGCCAATAAAAATAAAACGTTCCTGTTCCTTAAATCTTGCAAAATAGACATGAAGTTTAAGGCAGGTGACAAAAGGTAAAGACAGTAAACAGCTGGAAGGAGCACAAGGCAAGAGTACAATGATTAGAAACAGCCTGGTGGGTGGTAGTCACAAGATAAAATCTACCTAGCATTGTTGCCCTCCTTCTAAAGATGACAGCAGACAGGAGCTTCAGAGCTTTCTCTAGTACACTTATAAATTCCAAAAACATTGGGCAATTTTGCAGAAAACGTTCCTCATCCAACAGGCCAGTGTCAGAGAGACCTGTAGTATCGGGTATGTGTGACACCAGTTGACTAATCAAGCTGAGACACAGGCCGAAAGAAATGTTCTGTAATCAACCACTACTAAATTGTCAGGCAACATTGAGTCTAGCTTATCTACTGCTCTGTCAGACTTCAGTCTGACACAGTCTAGGGTTAGTATAGTTCTGGCTAAATGGGTAGTCTGAATGCAGCTGATTTGTTTTGAAAGATACATTAAAGTCTGTGACTGCAAGCTAGGCTTGACCAGAAGTGTTTCACTTCTGTTTTAATTTACTGGCATAGCTCTAGTCACTATTTGCTAGCAAGTTAAAAAGAAGGCAAGGTCCCTGTTGACTTGGGTCACTAAAGTCACATTAGTGAAGTAAGAAAAGTTTTGTAGAACACAAGCTGCTTTTGTCAGTGAAAGCGAGATTCTTCATAAAGATTGCCATGTGAAAACAGGTTATTCTATATATACGAGCTTTCTATTTAGTCAAAAAGAGGCACATCTAGAGAGAAATTCATTCCAATGATCAGTCATTTATCTTGCAAGTGGCTAAATTGTCCTCTGGAAGTGTCTCATGTCTCTTTCTGCTGACTGCAGAAAGAAGCTAGATGACTATTTGAAACTGGATGCCTAGCTTCCAGATGGTTATATTTACATGAGATGATCTTAATGCATGACTAGAACTTGCCAACTATACCTAAGTAATGAGGAAGAATCTATTTAACATAGAATAAAGTAGATGTTCATAAATTAATTATGAGAGCCTCATAAGGACCAGGCACAGCTGTGCCTACCAAGGCATATCTGTAGCTGAAGAAGGTGGCAAGCTGCCTTTTAAAAATTCCTGCCCATATGAGCAAGAAAGATTCAACCTGAGATGTTATTAATGACATGCTGTATATAATTGGGATTCAGGGAGTCCCAATACCACTGACTACTGGAAATCGAAAATACAGCAGGGGAGAAATATCTCCATACTTTCATATATCTCAAATTCTTTCCATAGACACCTACAACCTAAGTCAGATGCTAGATGAAGGGTCAGAGGGTTTATATGGGCATTCCTATACACACCAATATATTAAAAAAAGCACTAAAACAACAACCCTCAAAACACCCCAAAAGATCTCTTTAAAGATCTCCAGTTTGAGAATTTTCTCTTTGATGTCACACAAGCCGTAAATTCCACCCAGCAGCTGTAATGGAGTGTATAGTTTCTGCTCTATCGGTTTCTAACAACAGTTAGTCCAATATCTTACCTTGTGATCTATTCTAACTTTTGAGTTGTTCAGAAAATAATGTCTATTTTACAGTAAGTTGTGTAGATTTTGATTTTAAATCAAGACATAAATAAGAAAGTGAACTTGACATTTGAAATCTTGTCTCTAACCATTATCAATTCTTTTAAAGAAATAAAGGATCAAAATGTTGAGATTGTACACTGATTAGCTGTTTGAATTTTGTACTGAAGCATCATAGTCAAAAATAGTTAGAAAATATTAGACTGAATGTATATAAAATTAGTTTAGAATATGATAAATATTATTTTAGTTAACGTTAATATATTAGAAAAGTCTAAAGCTTTAGACTTTTTTTTTTCTAGATTTCTCTCAGTTTTTGGGTAGCGTTCTGAACATTTTTAATGGCTTACTATACACTGAAAAACCATCTCAACAATTTCTTCTGATTATGAGATTTTGTGGTGAGCCTAAGTTTCTTTCTAGGATGAAGGAGGGGAGGCTGTACAAATAATATGAAACAGAAAATACAGAAGAAGAATGTTAACAATAATAACAAGAAATAAAATATGGAACAAACAGCAAAATTTCATTCTCTTAAACATTAATTGTATTAAAATCAAAATCTGGAGACTAACTTCTATAACAGAGAAGATGTTGATTACATCTAGTATTATGAAGACACTGCTTTCTACTAGAAATTGAATGAATTGGACTGGTAAGAGCGTATACAGCTCATTCCCGTCTGTCCCAAACCAACATAGAAAGATGTAAGATGCATCCGTTTACATTAGGGTAAAAGGTTTTGAATGTATTTATTCCAAAGATCTGTGTTAAAGAGTAAGAGGTCACGATGAATATGCCAGAGACATATCCCAAGGGACAGGGAACATACATTAAAATGAAAAGAGAAACATGTACAAATTAATCAAGCAGTGACTATGGGTGCTTTAGCATCTTTAACACTGGTTGGGGAACATTTAAGAATCGATATGTGTAGTAAACAATAGCCTTTTATAGCAAAATGTCATACATGCTTCCCAGAATGGCTAATATCAAAATCCAAACTACCGTACTGACCAAAGCAAAATGAATGAAATTCAAATAAGTAAAGCAAATTGTGTGATTAACTGTTAATGAATACAGCATTTTTAAAAGAGATCATTTCCCCAATCAAGAAGCTGGGCCCTGCTTTCATCACAAAAGGAATACCAGACACCTTTCAGTGCAGCCCTTTCAGACAGAAAGAACTTCATGGGATTGTGAAGAATGAATATGTTGCTCATGAAGACTGAAATGTTACAGTACCGGTGTGAAATGAGAAAAGCCCAGATTTCCCCTTTGACTGGTAATTTTAGAGATAAATATGGAAAACAAGGATTAGAACACAGGCCTCCTTTCTCTCAGTGGAGTATCATAGGCATTAGGCTTCCAAATTATGTTTTCTTTTTCATGCTCTCTCCCTATGAATATTGATGAGCCAGTGTGTAGCCAGGAATGGTTCAACAGGAGTCATGAATTTACGTATATTTGAGGGATAAGGCCTGTCCTTGGGTAACAGAAGATGCAGAATTAAACCCATTCAGGATCAGAAATGCTGATTCTTACGTAAGTACTTTAAGCACTAGGTTATACCGAAGGAAACATGAAAACTAGAAATAAATAGAAAAAATTGCAGAAATTTTTACCCCTTGTCTCTTAACAAAATTCCCAGACCTACATGATATTCATCTTTCTAAGTGCTGGTTTAAACAATGAAATGTGGTATGTAATGTCCCAGGAAAAATCTTTTATGTATGAAAACTGAATGCACCATGATATTCAATACCAGTTCTCACTAAATATCGAGGAAGCCAGGTGGCAAATGTTTACTCTGATGTTACATAAGTTTAAGAAAAATAAAACACAGAATGGAAATATGTATCTATCAAAGCCATTGTAATAGAAAAACAAAACAGAATAAAACAAAAACCAAACAAACCATGATTGAGATTCTGGAAAAAAAAAAGTATAAACATTCTGTAAACTTGTAATACAGTAAGGGAAAAATAAAAAGAAGTCAGAAAACTGTAAAGAAAAGAGGACAAGTGCAAACCTCAGAAGAGGCTATCATGAATCAACATATCCGAGATACATTTCAGGGGAAAATAAAATAAAACAAAACCATAAGACTATTATTCAAAAAGAAGATTCTTTGCCCCAAGGCTGTAGCTGAGGCTGGGGCTCATCAACCCTTGCTCCCCGCTGACTTAAAGAGAAAAATTTCAAATAAGAGAGTTCGAAGAACAAAAGATGTGAATCTCAAAGCAACTAATGAAAGAAAAAGGAAGAGCAAGCTCCACCTCCCACCCTGAGCTAACCCAAGAAATAGCAAAAATGTATGAGCACAGCAGAGCTTTTTTTTTTTTTCTTCTTTTCTTTTGCAAACTCTTGAGGAAAAAAAAAGAAGAGCCAGAACATTCCTGGATGGAAACTTCAAACATGTGAAATAAAAAATAAAGCTTCAATAGGCAGAGAAAGTCTACTTGAATATATCCTTCTATGCATGCATGTGTGCAAGCTCTCCCCTTTTTTTGTCTCTAAAGATATTTCAGGAAGCATAAGAAACTTGACTCATGCTTCGGTTTCTGTACCTCCTTCACCAAATATTCCTTACACAAAAGTCATCATTACTTAATTTTTTTCACACTATCCCAGGGAACTCTAAAGTCTTTCCAGGTACATGCAATTCCCACAGCTTTTCTTCTTCAGTATCAGGTTGTTTGTATACTTTTTCCAACTGCTAACTTTTACTTTTAGAAATATTACTTTCTTGAGTAGACTTTTATCTGAGCTAGCCAGGAATATATGGTCCAGCATTCACTGTGATGATGAATTACAGTGTGGAGTGATGAGGAAAATCAAATGTTTTCAACCACTATCAGAGTTGTTTCTTTGATCCAAGTGAACGTTAACGACAGTGTTTCATGAGAAAATCTATAATTCAGAAAGTTATTGGGGAAAAACAGAAAATTTTTTACTTTGAGAAAGAGAAAAATATTAAGTCATGATAAACCAGAAATGTCACTTTGTTTCATGTACATTTCTATATTTTCCTCCCTATTTCACAACTTTGTTTTTTAAGTGCACTTTTAATTATTATTTCAATTTGAAAACAGTATTTTTTACAGCATACAAAATTCATTAATACTGAAATAAGAATAAATATTTGGAGGGCTAACATTTGAACAAGTGAAGTTTAATACTATCTTGAAAGGTTGCAGTGACACGACCCTCACACCATGCCCAGTTATATAAAGGGTCTATGACGGCTCAGACAGTAGTAATGAACAAACAGAACCATTGATAGCTCTGGTCTGCCTTTAAATCATCTGAGAAGCTGAAGGGAAGATATTTGACAAAGGGTTTTAGTACTTTGACACTCTTAGATACATCTGTGCTGTACAACCCAGTGCCAAGTCAAAGACGCCAGGTCATTTATCCTTATGTTTTCAGCAATACCTTGATGGCATACTGGGATGAAGGATGCTCACCTGTCTTTCCTACACCCTTCCGCGCTCCCTCCCCCCCACCCCGTTATTGCACAGCTAGTAAAGCACAAAACATTTGTTTTCTTCTTAATAATCAGTGGATGAAGACTTCAGAGAATATTTTCTTTACAACACATCCTCAAGTAACATGACACACAGTCAGATAAACCTTTGGTGTCTCACAGGAAACAGTTATCTCTCTTTCTTCACTTCTACAGGGACTCAAACCAATCTTTCCATTCTAACACCTCAGATGATTAAGAAAGTCAAGTGAAATGTAGGCCTTATGCAATACCAAAATTGGAAGAAAAGCTATTTTTGCCTTGCATAAAGTTAGTAGTGTAGTTCACAGAGCATTCTTGATGGATTGTGCTAAAAGCTGTTAGTGAAGGCATCTGTAAGACAAGTGGACAGACAAAATTTTACCACTGTGGAATTACCACATGAAATTATTTGTTTCCATACTGTACCTCATTTCTTAACAAACCCAGAAACTAATGCATTATTTGCAGAGAAATTTGTTGCAAGATTCTTTGTGTTACCCTTCTTCATTACTTAGTTTCTGCCCCAGAGCCAACTGCATTTGTGGTCTCATGTCTTCATTTATCTATGCAGAATCAACAAATTTTAAGTAGTGTTCTAAGTGTTCAGATTCTATAGGAATGGTATGGCAATTCTGTGCATGTAATTATCAAGACAATAATTGTGTTAAAGGATGCAAACACAACAACTATGGATTTGAAACACTTCTCCAGCCAAACAACAAAGACAACTGCAAAGCTTTAAAGAGAATAAGGGTCAATTCAACTCTTGTCAATATTGTGCCTACTTTTGTCAAACAATAGTACTTGACAACATGATAACCCCATCACTTTGATTTCAGAATGAGAACATGGAAAGTGAAAAAAAAGCTTTTCTGAATTCCCTGTAGCTTGTATTTGATCAAAGAACTCCAGATAAAAGACTGAAAAATTGTTTAAAATATATAATAAAAACCCTCTCTATTTGAACTATCATAAAAGTTACTACTAAGAAGACAGTGATCTTCTTCAATATGATAGAAGTTTTCTGAAACTATAAAGAATTTCTTATCTGTTACCTCTTTAAGAGAAAGCTAGGTATATTTTTGTTTTGTTTTGCTTTAAATGTTATTGTCAGCAAAAGTATCACAGAAAATCTGTGAATGCATGACAAAACCTGAGATGTATTCAGTGATTCAACAAATGAATTATTGAAATCTAGGGAAGAAACTTTTTTTCCCAATCCCACTCTTGCTGAGGATAGTTGTAGGCAGCATAGTATTATCTACACCTTTCCTATACAATATGCAGAAACTTGGATATGTAACTTATTTTCACATCACTTTTGTCAATGATCAAAAAATACCCTTTCTTCCTCATGACTTGTTGATTGACTGTTGGGAAATGAAAGTTGAAAATGCTTGAATAAATAGAATATAGAAGATTTATTCAACAATTAAATTATTTAAATCTACATAAGAAATGAGACCTGTAAGGCAAAACTTCTGTTTGCAATTCTCCAGGCTTTTTGGTTCTTATTTGATATATAAATTCCTTAACTGCTTGCTGTGGTGTTTGAATCTTATTATTTATTTTTCTTTAAATTAATACAACAAGATGAATTCTGGAGAAAAATCTACACTGGGACAGGTTTTGCTGATCAATTAAAGCCCCATTTTCTCTCTGCTTTATAAGTGTAAATCAGGAATAACTATTGACTACAGCAGTTGCAGTAAAGTTACTCTGGATTTACTGACATAAGTGAAAGCAGAGTGGAGTGTCTGAGGCTCCTTTTGCTTAGGTAGTAATGTTAGCTCTATTGAAGTGCCAAATGGATATTTGCCAATGTTTGAATTCCATTGTTTCATTTCATTCTTTTAAACAATTTTAAAATCTGTGAATGTTATTCTCCTTAAGGAGGGCAAAAGAGATGGTAAACGAACTTTAAATAAAAATGCATTGCCTGGTTCTATGCTTCAATTATTCCTCCTTAATTTGTTGCATGATTTTATATTTGCAGATTAAATTTTCGAGAAGAAAGGAGAAATCACGTCAGATGACTTGAATTCAAGAGACATTATTGGGATAGCTTTGGCTGTGACTCACCATATTTCACCTAATTTCACCTTATTTATCTCTGCCTTGACTTCTCCATCTACAAAACTGTTATAATAATGGTGAAAAGAGGAAATCATTTGCTAGAAATTATGTTGATGATTCTTTACAGCTGCTTTGTGTAGGCACCGGCCTTGCAAAATGCTCAAACTATACAGTATTCTGGAACATACAATTTTCTGTACTTTTTCAGAGGACTATATGATTTACAATTATTTGGGTTATTATTCTTTTAAGAAGAAAAAATGGATTAATGTTTGTCCTTACTCAGAAAATAATCCAGTTTGCAAATAATGAGGTTACAGAAGAAGATATCCTAATCTGGGAATTATTTCTTAGTAATTCCCTGGACAATTTTGTAATTTTCTCCTAAGATAGTCAATGCTAACTGTTCCTTAGAGGAGGATGTCCAACTTGCTATGATCACTCTTATGCCTGGAGGTTAGGAATTTCGCAACATCATTGTAAGGAAGAGTTGAGGAATTTTAGAAAGCCTTTTTTTTCTCTTTTTTTTCTTTCATTATTTTTTTTTTAATATATGTTGGAGCCAACAATAAATTGTAGAAACTCATGTACTTAACTTTATAATTATGAAGGAAAGTATCTGGAAAATAGCTATGTGGGTTCTAGGAGAGATATCTTGAAACAAGACCCTGGTTCAGCTGTGTGATAAATTTGAATCTCTAGGATAATATTAGCTTCTGCTGATTTCCAACATATTCTAACATAATGTGCAGACAAAATTCCACAACATTACATTTGATATTACCATTTCACTATACACTGGGTGTAAAGTCAGGTAAAAGTAATAGGGAAAACAGAGAACAATACGAAGACTTAAAGCATGGTACATGATGGCAGACCAAACTAGGCTGTTTGTACAGAACATGCGTGCTCAGTTTGTTTTGTACAATGCCTCACAGGAATGCTAATGAAGACAACAGGTCTCATCAGAGAAATATACAGTTTTCTTTTTTTTTAGAAGAACTGATGCAGTTTTCTCTAGCTTGCATAGCATTATGAATGTGATAAACAGCCTGGAAAACTGATCCCACTTGGCTCTTATAATGAACGCTAACCTACACCAAATCTACTCAGAAGTATTTGAATAATTTCAGGGAGATTTGTTCATTATTCCTTTTTACTATTTGGAGGTGGGGGTGAATTACAGCAGACAGCAAAGTTAGTTCTTTCAATGCTACTTCTGTCTTGATTTGAAAATAAGAATGCCAAACTGCTTTTAAGAGAAATCTGACAATATATCTGTCTTTTCTCTTTATACAACAGAGTTTTCATGAACAATTAAATCTAAGTAAAAACATTTACAAGAATGTAAACTCCAGATAATCTTTTTGACCATCCCATGACTGACACAAATTAGCCATTTGTAACTTGTCTCCAGCAGGAAGAAACCATGTGGATACAGACCTTAAGTTCAAAAGTAGAGCATTGGTAAAACACTTGCTTATTACAGAGCAGGTTGAGCTAAATAGCTAGACAGAAATTTAAGATCTAGCCATGCATATTCATGAAAACTGGGCTTTTTTATGCACGTGAAAACATTTATTTTGACAAAAGTGATAAAGTTCTTTCAAGTCCAGGATTAAATTCTGCTCTCACAGTCACACTGATCTGGGTAAGAGCTGAGATGTCAGGACATACACAAGGAAGACAGAAAACCAGTTATAGGTTATTGATCTCAATGTTTTTTTTTCCACTTAGATCAAACAGATCCAATTTTGATTCTGCATCAGAACAAAAACTAATTTTGAAACATTTTTTTCATAATATGAAATCTTGTTTTCCAGACAGCCTTATAGAGCTGTCATAAAAATAACAAATCATATGCTCATGATATTTCCTGCACAACATTACAGCATGAAGGGGCTTATATCAGATTCAAAAAAGCATCTTAACTTTCAACATGTATCAAATGGCCTGAGTTCACACTTACTTTAGTTAAGTTTCTGAAAATATGCAGGCCATAAATGAAAGAAGAGTAGGACAATGGTTTTCCTATGCTCATCTATCCAAAGCAGACTTAGAATAAATGATTTGTTTCAATATACTCTATAACATAAGGATTTCAGTAGAATTAGTCAGGACAATTGGTTGTCTGTAACAGGGATGGATCTAATGCATGTAACACTAGATAATAGTTGATACAAAAAATGAGTCTACATATCTATAGCTGTTTAATAAAAATAAACACATTTAACATTGTGTTAAGTGAAATGGCGAAAACATGTTTCTTTTTAAGAATGTAGTCTGCTTAAGTGCTCTTTGCCCTGAACTCAACTAATTTGACTTCAGTCTAATTTTGATTTCAACAAACTGGTTAGTCATGGTTGCTTTTATTGCATTGATGGGATAATATAAGAAGACTTAGACAGTCTTTCTAATCACATAACAATTTTCAATCACTGAAAAGAGAGAATATATTAAAAGGCAAGAACAAAAGATCTAACTGGTAGAAGGAGTACTATATTGAACATCAAAGCAACAACATCAACAACAATGAAAGGGAATAGAAAAAGTATCTGAACAAAAGGCTGAACAAAATAAATAGGAACAAAATAATTCCTCAAAATATACATAAATAGGGGGAAATAATTTTTGGCAGACTCACATCCTCAAAAATCCCCAATTTTTCTTTTTTTTTCACCAGTCTTGAAAAACTCAAATAAAAATAGTTTTGTAATTAACTTACTGAGGTAGCACTCAGGAAACTGCAGTTTATTTATTCCCTCTTTCAAATTTTCCATGCAATTAGAGAAAATCCCTTAGAAATTTAGATTTAAAGGCCCTGATGGCAAACAAAACGAACAATATTTCTCTCTCCACCCCTTATTTCCAATTCTAGTCCTTTAGATAATGTTCATTAGGTTTAGAAAGCAAGTATAAAAAGATAATTCAGTACCTCCATGATCTAACACAAGAATATGGGCAAGTCAAGTTCTGGCTCCCGTATTAATGAATGTTACTTAAATAAAAGGAAACAATTCTACTGGAGAAAATTAAAACTCTTTCATGTACATGTGTAGACTGTCATGATTATCTTAAAAAATGGCAACACCTGCACCTTGCCATTTTACTTATGTTCCTTGATGTAGGCCAATATATACAATTTCTGCTGTAATACTAAGGGGCCACAACCTATGTGCTGACCTGATTGTGCTTGCTTTGGCTGTTAACAAAGGTCTATTGGTTTAGTGGCTATTGCCTAAACTGTTTCAGCTTAGTTCTTATAATACTACACGTGGTGAATATCTGATAATGACTGAGCAACAAACATTAATCTTTTATGTTAAATGATGCAAAAGAAAGTTAATTAATAACTTAAGATAACATTTAATTTAAGGTGATTTAATTCTGTTAGGAATCGGCGAAGAAAGAGGAAGTGTGAAACTATTAGAAGGCTTATAAAAACATCCCCAAGAAAACCTCAAAAGGAGAGGGTTGGAATAAAAGTTTTATTGTTTTTACGTAATTATTTGGCAACCTCTTAAACTCCTATTATTCAGGAAGTGTTGGCTGGTTGACTTTACAAGAATATCTGAGGGTAAACTAAGGAAAGAGTTAGAAAATGTAGAGTTCATGTGTGTCAGTCTTAACCGCATTATTAATCAGAAATGCTACTGTCAGTCTCATTGGAATAATAACTTGTATTTTGGTAAGACTGGGCTTGATTTCAACTAAAAATACATTCTTAGTTGCACTTACTAATTGTGTTCCATTTTGACCATAACAAAATTTTTAATGTAACAGTAGGAAGACTGAGAAGCAAATCTTCCTTGAGCCATGTCCAGGAATGAAAAGGATAAGAATGTGAAGTGGCCAGCTTGGACTTACCACAGGAAAATTGTTCCTAATGAACTAGGTTGTTTCTAATTGTTCCTAATGAACTAGGTTACCTTTATAATGAAGTGACTGGCTTAGTAGGTAGCGGAGGCCCCGCCTTGTGAGTGTCACAACAAATGACCTCCAGAGGTCACTTTCAATCTAAAATATTGCCCAATTTAAGGAGTACACAATCCTCAGTACTTTCAGCAGAATGGTTGTTAAAGTATTGCTTGAAGAAATCTAAGTCTCAAATGACTTTTCCTCAGGAATATGGTTTAGTAATTTTTTTCCCTATTTCTTATTTACTTTTTGTCAGAGTTAGGTTGATAGTTGGACTAGATGATCTTTAAGGTCCCTTCCAACCTAGGAGATTCTATGATTCTATGACTTTAGTCTAGTAGAAATTTGAACATCATTCCAATGAAGAAATTGATTTGCAAGGTAAGGAATTTATTTCCAGTTCAGCATTACAGCAGATTCATAGATCCACAACCCTAAATAAATATACAAAGCCTATTTCCCTTCTCTCTTCCAGAAATGAATTTGTGACTCCTAACTAACAAGGGAAGCGGTTTCTATGTGGACACATTCTTACTTGCTTGGAAATGTGGATTCTTACTTGCTTGGGAACTCAGAGGCATCTTCAATAGAGCACAGCTGCCTCAAATTCAAGAAAAGATTTGTTTTTTCTTGTTTTCCCAGCCACAATAAAACACAAATTTGGCAGAAATAATAAGATCCAATTGTTCATAAGTAAATGGCAGCTTAAACAAAGACAGTTGGGCACTAATTGCTTCTGTGTTTTCAGTTGTTTCCATTTCAGGCTTTGTCATCAACTTTATCTGTACATGTTCAGTCTTGGCTAAGATTTTGGTTAGGAATGCCAAGAGAAACGATTGAGAATTTTTCAGTGTAAGCAGTTCACAACACTCTGTTACCTGCACCATTTTCCAAGTTGCATCTTATGGCCTCATTCACTGAATAGAGAACCTGAATTCTGCATTCATGCTGAATATTTTCTTTCTGAATATGGTGAGGAAAGTCTCTTTAATATTGATATTGACTAAAAAGTGAGAAAAGAAGACCGAGAATACCTGAAAAAATACTGGAACTTGTAAGGCAAAATTAATTCCTGATACTTGGGTTTGACCAGAAGACCCTGTATCTTCAACTTTGTAAGAGCTGTGAATTCTGTAATAATGCTGTAAATTGAAAAGTCCTAGTGAGTTCAGCAGGCAAGTTCCTCAATGTAGATGAGTTTGGTGGGAAGGATGCCACATAAAGGCCAGTCTAGTCACCAGCAAATCCTTATCTGCAGCTGAACATAACATTAGTGAATGATGAAGACATATATCATACAGTAACAAGGGGTGGGACTCACCTCTAGATTTAGCTGTCTTGAAGTTAAGTGTCTAATTTAAGTTATTCCCTTAGACTCTCCATAGTTAATGGAGAGATACAGCTAAGATGAATGACTTTCTGTAGATCTGCCTCTTAAATACCCATCATAAAATAAAATGAATTGCCTTCCAGAGGCACTAATCTCCCACTATAGAGGGAGCACAGTTGTCTAGCTCAGACTAAACATCTAATCTGTCCTGAGATGCTATTGTACCTTACTGTGAGACAATTAGCTACCAAATCAAAAGAAACTATCATTGCTTTCAGAGAAGAAAATACACTCCAGCTCTGAAAAGCAAATGGAATGCTCTGCAATTTAGACCTGACTATAAGTTTGTTGGATGTTTTCTCTTTGCTTCCTTTTTGCTTTCAATGATAAAAATGTTTTAAGGAAATTAAAATGTTGTGTGAATATCCACTGTGAGCAATCCCATGAGAGCTCCAAAGCCAGGTTTTTGAGCACCTTGAAATTGCCCTTTCCTTCTCCTGTGTTGTTGCATTACTTATCCTGTGTCAGCTTCATGCTGTTCTGCACAAATCAAAGAAACATCTTTAACAATCAGCCAGGAAATCTTTTTTCCTATCAATCTGTCTGGTTTCTTGCCTTGCCAAGAGGAGAATGCAAATTATTTTGTGCATAGGGATGCAAAAGCAGTGTGGTTCAAAACTCTTCAGGTTATATTTCCCTTCAACATAATAGGTAGTTGAAACTCTTTTCCAAATCCAGTATCATTAAAAAATCTTCCATTAAAATCTTCCTTTAAAATCAATGATCTTTCAAAGTAATTAAAGACACAGGAGATGAGATAGTGCTTAATTTTATTCCTGATGCCAGCATTAAGAACCAAGGTTTCCTCCACTGAGGGAAAGAGTGGAACAGACTCAAACTGACTTACAGAAATGTTATTGCCTGACCTCCTAATTCAAGAGGTTATACAGGTTGGGCACAGATTTCTATTCAGAACAACTAATATTGCTTTATCATTCTGTTGCTGTGAATTTTACAATCAGAGAGAAAAATATAGTGGATGTTAATTCTGACTGCCACATTTTCTGGAGCTTCTGATGGTAATATGTGTTAAACTGGAGTGATTCAGGCTCATTTTAAAGAGATTAAATTGATCTCCATTTCTGAAATGGGAGAAGATACCCTTGCCCACACCTTTCAAGTGTCAAAGGAGACTAAGAAGTTGGCTAAGAATAACTTACTGACCTTCTGTGGACTTCCCCCAAACAGTTTTAGTAATGTAGGCAACAGCCAGAAAACACGACTAGTCCTAAATCCTTTAGAAGTCTAGCAGCAACATGTCCATCCTAATGATCTCACTTTCTTCCCTTTCCCTAAACTTTCTGGAATGCTTTCATTGCAAATTGTGTGAAATACATATAAATTCTGATGTCTCTGAGAAATTTGTACTCTATTTGTGGATAATATTAAGCACTCATATTAAATTATACAGACAGTGTTGAAGAAAGGTTGTTGAAGGAAATATTGCAACCTACCTTTAGCCAAGGAAAAGGCTGCTGGTGCTGTAAGGACATGACAGTAGATTTCACGTTGGGTCCAGGTTTGTCCTGAGGTGGTCTTAGCTTGCAATAGTTCTAATAGTATCTGTCTTTTGGTCAAGTGGCTGCTAAACACATTGTTTTAGCTTAGGTTTTTGAGTGCCGTACGTAGTAAAAGTCTAACAACTCCCTACGCTCACTGAGTTACAAATGGTAACTCTTTATGCTAACGGGCTGGGGGAGATTAGTGTACAACATTCAAATTCTAGCTGGATGTGAATGAAAAGAAAGTATACTGTGTGTGAGAAAATTTATACAAATACGTTTGTGCCAGGTGGATCCAAGCAGATCAAAGACCAGAGTGGAAGAAACATCCACCATCAATAGCATGTTTCTCCCTCAGTGGAAGGCACAGGATTTGGGGTACTCATTGTAAACCCTCTCTTCCTTTCTTCTGTTTTCTCTTACAGCATCTTTCACAATCTGACAGATCCCTCCATAATTAAGTATTTTCTAATGTCCAGTCTACAAATTTTTCTGTTTATTTCCTTCTGTTAATTGTGAATCAGTCCCTTTGGAAAGATCTAAGTAAAACGTGTCCTTTTCTGTTATTTTCTGTTTATTTCCTCAAATGAATCACAATGATCATATCTTCTGAAACTTCTCATTTGGTCAATATGTATTTAGTTTTTAGGCTACACAGAGGAAGCCCTTGTGGATACAGGTCTGATCATCTGAGGATTATCCTCTATTTGTTCTTTTTAGTGCAGAAATACATTCCAGATTTGATCAAAGGTATCTAGTATCTTACTCTGTTCAAAGGCTGCTCATTCATATTTTACAGTTTCAAGAACAGCATTGACCCAGCAATCAATAAGGAATTTTAAGATTTTTTTTCTTTCCTTACTTATAGTTTCTTGAAGGGAACATTTATGTTTATAAACTGTCACACAGATTATTCTATATTTTATAATTAAGCCAGAAGTTATCATTATTCAAACCTAAAGCAAAACTTTTTAAAAGTTAGTTAATATTGATACAGTAAACTATGGAAGATTCCTTTAGATACAAATCAGCCATGTGAAGTATAACGAGGAAAGACAAAAGCACTTGCAATACCTAAGCCCCTGAAAAATAAACGCAGAGGTAAAAAACTCAGCTACAAATTTCAGAAACATATTCAGCACTATTCAATGTATCCCATCACATTTAAACCTCTGAACTATTTACCATTTTTCATCAGACGCATTTGACTTTTGTCAAAAAGTAGAGTAATAGATGTTTTTTTACACAAGGAAATTCCCCATCTCACAGAATTACCATAGCCTGACACCTAAGTAAATACTAACACAGGGTATTTTAAATAATAATAATAAAATAATAATAATAATAAAAGAATACAACAAACCCCAAAACAAAACAAAACAACCAAAGGAAAAAACCACAAAAGCCAACAAAAACCCCAGAATGTAATCTATCCATCAAAACTATGAATGTTTTCTTTTCTTCATTTTAGCCTTTGCTTTTCCCTGAGACACATACAATTTTTGCTCCAGAGATCTACTATTCTATTTCTTGTGATGAGTGTGAAGGGCAGAAATCTTAAAGGCATGAGACCCTGAATGCCTCAGGATATTTTTAGGGAGTATAGAAGGTATAAATCTGAGGTTATAATTTTATGCTGAAGCAACTCAGTTCAATCATGTGAGGAGCCTCCCTTTGCTCCTCACCTGTGTCTAAGGTACATGATGTGATCCCTGTTTTCAACCTCTATGTATAAGTAATGAAATATTTGCCAGACCAGATTGAATACACAACTGTATTTTCATAGCCCTGGGGCTATATCACTCACTGGAGAGGAAGGGATAAGGGGAGGAAACCAAGCTCTTTTGAAGTAAATTTGGGGGATGGCATGCCAATATCTGTGGGACAGGATGCTAGTGAGGTCTCTAAGTCTGCTGACTCAGTTAAGTTAGGAGATGGAGATCTATGTAGCAGCAGAGATGTGATGATCATGATGGGTTAGAAAGTATATCTATGCCTGGGAACAGCCAGGTAAGAATTAGGGCTTCCAGCAAAAAGGTGGTGGGACTAATAGCCCAACTAAAGTCCTTCTACAGTAATGCATACAGCATGGGCAATAACCAGGAAGACCTAGAAGCCATTGTGCAGCCAGAAAACTATGATTTAGTTGCCATCATGGAAATGTGGTGGGATGACTCAAACAACTGGAGTCCTGCAACAAATGTCTATAAACTCTCCAGAGGGATAGGCAAGGAAGGAGAGGTGGTGGAGTGTGGCCTTTTATGTTAGGGATTGTTATGAATGTCTAGAACTTAATGATGGTGACAACAGGGTTGAATATTTATGGGTAAGAATCTGGAGGAGGGCCAACAAGGCAGATAATATGGTGGGAGTCTGTTATAGACCACTCAACCAGCATCAAGAGGCAGACAAAATATTCTAGAAGCAGCCACAATAGTTAGCCCTTCTTCTCCTGGGGGACTTCAGCTTATCAGATATCTGCTGGGAATTCAATACAGTAGAGAGCAGACAGTCTAGGAGGTTCCTGGAGTGTGTTGAGGGTGACATAGCTGGTGAGAGAGCTGAGTAGAGAAAGTGCCTTACAGGACCTGTTTGTCAAGAGAGAACTTGTGTGGGACGTGATGGTTGGAGATTGTCTTGGGCATAACAAGTTTTAGATTCTTGGAGGAGCAAGGAGGCAGGTTAGTAGAACTGCCGCCTTGGGTTTCTGGAGGGCAGGCTTTGGTCTTTTCAGGAGCCTGGTTGACAGAGTCCCTTGGGAGGCAGTGCTGAAGGGAAAAGTTGTAGATTTGCCATTCCTGGAGATATATAAAAGACAGGTAGATGTGGTGTTTAGGGACACAGTTTAAAAGTGGTTTTGGTAGTGTTAGGTTGATGGTTGGAGTGAATAATCTTAAAAGTCCCTTCCAACTGAGATGATTCTATGATTCTATGATTTGCTGTACTAAACCAGGTAGAATAATAAGAATTGAAGTTCCTCGTATCTAAGAAGAGTAGAATCACCCAGGGCAGGAATTCAGTTTTATGATGCACTTCTGACTCTTCTCTCACACCTCTCTCTCTCACACCTCTCTTCTTTTCTCTTCCATCTTCAAAAATAAAGACCCAAGTACAGAATTTCAGGGATGCTGAAGGGACCATTTTAACATTTCTGATACTTTAAGAATAGTCAACTGAAATATGCACATTTGAATAAAATTAATGTTTATCTGTGTGGTCCAAAACAGACACATTTTATGGAGGATAAATAAATACTTGAGACATTCCTTGCTTCTTCTGCCTCCCAAAAACTGCACTGTACCAATGTCTTCCTAAAGAATCATTATGTTGATGTAAAACCTTATGGGTAGAGCCATGGGACACCTTATGAGAAAAAATGTTTCTGCACCCACAGCCAGATAGTTAATGATGATAAATGCACATAAATATAAAGTAGCATTAATCAGTAAGCAGTGGTTTGGGGGTTCACTTTCCCACTTTCCTTTTTTTTTTTTCAATGAAGTTGTTAAAAATGTGTGAATCATCATTATTGAAGCTGGGGATGAGGTTTGACATCTGAATAATGGATGGTTAGGTACTACACTTACAATACTAATAGTATATGAAAAGAGCAGCTTTATTTTTACAAACGGTTTCTGGAGTCTGGCATTTAGCATATATCTGTACTGCTGCCATCTACTGAAGAAAACAGGTCATTCCTCTTCTGGAGCACCCGTAATCCAGCAAGCAAACTACCACTGTCTCTACATTTCATTACAAATTTTATTTCAGATGAAGCATATGTGAAGTTAACTGAGTGTGCGCTAGTAACCACTCACATCTTATAAAGCAAGTCCAGAGAGTACTTTCTTGGAGACACTGTGATGCTGTCATCAAGTAAAGCTCAACAGGTGATAGCCTCAGCATCTGTCTCTAGAAGAATTTGAAATTATAGAAGTTTATTGCATTTCATTTATCATGTCGTGCTTGTTAGCATGCTGTTTTATAGGCACATTGCTCTGCAGTATAACCATCTTAGTGTGCAAACTCTATGTTTTTAGTTTAATTTGCAACAGATATGATATAAAGATAAACGAGATGGTGTTTCTTACCCACCAACTGAAATTGTCCCCAGCAGTTTGCTAGCCATAAATCACAACAGGGATGGAAGACCTTCTGCAACACATATTAAGAACTCCTTATTTGCAAAGACAAAAATGTAGTAAAGAGAAATCACTACACACAATCTCACTCAGCTCTATATATTTCAGATTAAAACTATGCAAAGATTTCATATCCCAGAAAATTACTGTGGAGACAAAAACAGATTAGGTGAACAGCTTATGTCTCTGCATTATCTGTCTTAAAAGTGCATGTATGGTTTGTAATCATGATTTATTGATATGGTTTGACCAAGGCTCAGATTAATTTAGCTAAATTTTGACACTTAGATGAGATGCTTAAGCATTTTCTGTTTCTTAGGAGAAAGATAGTGTCCTCTCTAGCAATATCTAATAACAGAAACACAATTTGGAGACAAGCATCCACAGAAACTATCCTCTTCTATCAGATGCTTCACTGACATATCTAAAATTGCAAGAAACTAAAATGTCTATGAAAGCAACAGGGGACACAGAAGAAATCAGATGGGAAAATTGATGGAAACCAGAAGTGCATCCATAGGTGTGCCATGTTTCTCTTTGCTGAAATGTCATTTTTCACCTTTTTATGAAAAGTAATGTTTTCTTAGACCACCAGTCATAGAATCCTTGAATAGTTTGGGTTGGAAGGGACCTTTAAAGGTTATCTAATCCAGTCTCCCCCTGCAAGAGACATCCTCGACTAGACCTTGAATGTTTCCAGGGATAGAGCTTTTCCACTTCTCTGGGCAACCTATGACAGTGTTTCACCACCCTCAGCATGGAAAATATCTTCCTTACATCTAGTCTAAACTTACCCTCTTTTAGTTTAAAACAATTACCCTTTTTCTTTTTGCTGCAGACGTTCTAAAAGGTTGTCCCTATCTTTCTTATAAACCCCCTTTAAGTACTGAAAGGATGCAATCAGATCTCTCTGGAGAGTTCTCCAGGCTGAACAACCCCAACTCTCATAGCCTGTCCACACAGCAAAGGTATTTCATCCCTCTGATCACCTCAGTGGCCGTCCTCTGGACCCACACCAACAGGTACGTGTTTTTCCTGTGCTGAAGGGTCCAGAACTGGGTGCGGTACTTCATATGCAGTCTCACCAGAGCAAAATAGAGGGGCAGAATCACCTGTCTTGACCAGCTGGCCACACTTCTTTGGATGCAGCCCAGGATACTATTGACCTTGTGGACTGAAGCACACATTGTTGGCATGTGTCCAGGTTTTCATTCACCAGTATCTCCAAGTCCTTCTCAGCAGGGCTGCTCTCAATCTTGTCGTCCTTCAGACCATATTGATACAGGGGGCTGCTCTGACCCGAGTGTGGGACTCTGTACTTGGCCTTACTAAACCTCATGAGGTTCACATAGGCCTACTTCTTGAGCTTGTCCTGGTCCTCCTGAATGGCAACCCATCCCTCTGGCATGTCAACAGCACCACTCAGTTTGGTATCATCTGCAAACTTTCTGAAGATACACTCAATCCCACTGTCTATGTCATTGATGAAGACATTAAACAGTTCTGTTCCCAATAAGGCAGCTTGAGGGACACTACTCGTCACAACCATCTGCATGTTGAGCTGTTGACCACTACTCTCCGGATGCAAACATCCAAACAACTCGTTATTCACAGTCCACCCATCAAATCCATATCTCTCTAATTTAGAGAGAAGAATGTTGTGGGGAACCGTGTCAAAGGCCTTATAGAAGTCCATATAGATGACATGCTTAGCTCTTCCCTTGTTCACCGATGTAGCCAATCCATCATAGAAATCCACAAGATTGGTCACTCTATGGCAGGGGAGTGGAACTCGATGACCTTTAAGATTCCTTCTAACCCAAACCTTTCTATGATTCTGTGATTGTTTCTATGATTCTATGCTTTTGGACCAACTCCTAGATTGCATATTGTCTTGATTTTTGCAAGTGAATAAACTGTATGACCACTTGTACTGATTTTCTAATTCAGGTCCAGTCTTCCTAATTTCAGACAGCACAAGGCATAAACAAATGTATAAAAATTACAAAAGCCATCAGCATGCCCTGCTGGCTGCCCCATGGCTGATTCTGAAAGTACTTTCCTCTTTGGTCAGCATATCCAGCATCTCCAAAAGGTTCATACTCCAGTTCTGACATCTCTTTTTGAGTATTAAAAGAATGTTATTTTATAAAAGTGTGGTTGTCTTCTATGTAGTACATCTCCTCTTACCCCAAATTGGTCATATGGAAAATATTACTTGATTACAAGTTCATTCACAGTAGCTAATATCACACAGTCAAAAAATCAAAAAGTCACAGAATCTTCCTGGTTGGAAGGGACCTTTGAGATCATCGAGTCCAACCATTGAATCCAATGGAATCGAGTCCATTGAATGGACAACAATCAACCCAACAATCTCAGGCTCTGAAGCGTGCCCTGAAGTGCCACATCTACACATTTCTTAAATACCTCCAGGTTTGGTGACTCCCTGGGCAGGCTGTACCAGTGCCTGACCACCCTCTCAGTAAAATAATTCTTCCTAATATCTAATCTAAACCTCCCATGCTGCAACTTCATATCATTTCCTCTGATGATGTCGTTACTCTCTTGGGAGAACAGGCCAACAACCACTTCTCTACAACTTCCTTTCAGGTAGTTGTAGAGGGCAATGAAATCTCCCCTCAGCCTCCTCTTCTCCAAACTAAACATGCCTAGTTCTCTCAGCCTCTCCTCACAGGACTTGTTCTCTAGACCCCTCACCACATTGGTGACTCTCCTCTGGACATGCTCCATCAGCTCAATGTCCTTCTTGTGTTGAGGGGCCCAGAACTGAACGCAGTAGTCAGGATGAGGCCTCACCAGTGCTGAATACAGAGACATGATCACTTCCCTACTCCTGCCGGACACTCTATTCCTGATACAAACCAGGATGCCATTGGTCTTCGTGGCCACCTGGACACACTGCTGGCTCATGTTGAGCCGACAGTTGACCAACACCTCCAGGTCCTTTTCTGCTGGGCAGCTTTCCAGCTTCTCTTCCCCAAGCCTGTAGTGTTGCCTGGGGTTGTTGCGACAGAAATGCAGGACTTGGTGCTATTAAGCCTCATCCCATTGGCCTTGGCCCATTGATCTGACCTGCCCAGGTCCCTCTGTAGAGCTTTCTTACACTCAAGCAGGTCAACATTCCCACCTAGTTTGGTGTCATCTGCAAACATACTCTAGGTTGTATTCAATCCCCTTATCCAGATCATCATATTAAACAAAACTTGTCCCAGAACTGAACCCTGAGTGACTGGCTGCCATCTGGATTTCACCCCATTATTCACAACTCTATGAAGTATCTCAAACTGTACCTCACAATATTAAGCAGTGTTTTGCAAAAAAAGTTTGAAGTTGAAACATGCCTTGTTAAAACAGGACTTGGCTGAATTGGAAATGTCTGGAAAAGGGAAGGCTAGCAGGCAAGACTATTCAAAAGCATGAGTCCTTACAGTGGGCTGCCCAGAAGAAGCCACATAAGTCGAATCACACTGGTAAGAAACACAAGCCACTGAGTAGATTTACTCTCGTAGGGATCTTTGGTCTAAGTAGGAGAACTTAGAGCTTAAAAAGTATAAATTGTCCTGCAGTGATCTTTATTTTTTAACATCTCTTGGAATCCTAATTCCAGGTGGAAACATAAAAAAGCAACACTGAAGACACAGAATAATTTGGTAAAGAAGAAGAAAAAAACTAAGAGATGAAAGAAATATGAGGGGAAAAAAGTTTAGCAATAAATGAGTGGTCGTAGACAACAGTGTTTGCCTTTTTTGTCATTTTATTCATACAGTCTTTATAACACTGTATCAATACACAGATCCATAAACTAGTAAATAATAAATGCATATGTAACCAACAAGAAAAGAGAAAATTACCAAAGATTCGGAGCAGAACTAGGTCTTGTATTTTGCCTGAAACACATTCAAACACTTTGATGACAAACTATAAAGTACTAGAAAAAAAGCTAAATTATGTACTACTGTACTTTTAATCAGATTTTATGCTGTGAAATCACTGGAGAGGGAGAATTTTTTTCCAAGCAGGTAACACAAAAAGGGATAAATCCTGACGTGACTCTGTCAGCATAACCATTCAAAGAGCTGCAATAACTAATATGTCCAGTATTTGATACACCATTTTTTGGTCTCCACATGCTCACTTTAAAATACAGCCAGGAGGAAGAAAAGAGACCTTCAAATACAGCTGCATCCACCTGGATGCCCTGAAAATGAGACTACCCAAACCACAACCAGGAAAGAAAATGAAAACCAAAACCAAAATACAACCGCTAAAGTTGACGTTGTATAGAAAAGGTTCTCTACTTGCTTAATTTGACCATTTTAATGAAGCATGTTGTGTTTATGTTCTGGCTGTTTATGTGAAGAACTAATGAAGCTGTTTTTCCCTTTAAGGGGCCAGAGGGATTTAGAGAGTCATTGTGAGGTTAGTCTTCAGGCTAGTGGTCTGTGCAGCCAGAGAAGCTGTCGGGTGATGCCCATGTCTCGTGCTGTGCAGTAAGGCTCTGCCCAACTGCATTTCTGAAGGGATGTGTGTGTTTTATGTATGCAACAGCTGTTCCATTACCTCCCTTAAAATGACTTCATAAAGCAGAGAACCTTTTCCCAATTTATTTTTGTTGCTCTCACTGAACAGTTTATCTGAGGTTTGATCCAAAGCCCATGGAATTCAATGGAGAGACTTTTCATTAACTTTTTAGGGCAGGCATCAGATTCATTAGAGAAAAAGACTGTATTATTTCTGGTTTCCTTTGACATATATCCCCATTGTCCTTAGCACTAAGCATAGTATATCATCTATTTCAGATATAATTAAATATCAAAGGGCTCAGAGTTTTTTCTTTACTCAGGTATATGTTGTGATTCCTACCCAAAATTTAGTCCAACTTTTTTTTTGTGTTCTGATTGAGATTTAAAATCTTGAAACAGTACTTAACTTCATAGTTATTTTTTCTAGCTTTGTTAATGTTTGCAGACTCCACCTGAGACAAGAAGTCAAATAGATGAGAGAAACAGAGCTTTAGTTTTGACTGGGTGAGAAAAACATCATTTGGATATGGTTTCCATAAATTCCTTTTTCCATTGTGCTGGGTTTGGTTGGGATAGAGTTAACTTTCTTCATAGGAGGTGGTATGGGGCTATGTCTTGATTTGTGCTGGAAACACTATGATAATGCAGGGATCTTTTTGTCATTGCTGAACAGTGCTTACACAAGCAAGGACCTTCCTGCTCCTCACCCCACCTGACCAGCGAGTAGGCTGGGGGTGTACAAGGAGTTGGGAGGGGACACAGCTGGGAGAGCTGACCCCAGCTGACCAAAGTGATATTACATACCATATGACGTCATGCTCAGCAGTAAAACCAGGGAAACAGCACTGGCATTTGTCTTCCCAAGTGACCATTAGATGAGATGGAGCCCTGCTTTCCTAGAGATGGCTAAACCCCTGCTTGCTCATGGGAAGAAGTTAATTAATTCCTTGTTTTGCTTTGCTTGTGCACAGTTTTTGCTTTACCTATTAAACTGTGCTTATCTCAGCCCCTCAAATTTTCTCATTTTTAACGTTCCGGTTCTCTCCCCCATCCCACCAGGGGAAAGTGAAGAAGTGGCTTTGTGGTAGGCAATTGTTTTCATTTGTGTCACTTGTATTTCTTGGGTTTTACTTCTCTCTCTTTGTTATTTTCCTTTCATTATCATTAATAATATTAATATAAATGCTAATACTTATTTTAATACTGCTAATAATTTTATTAATATTATAATTATCACCATCATCATCATTATTTTCAATTATTAAACTATTTATCTCAACCCATGAGTTGTTTTACTTTTACCCTTCTGATTCTCCCCCTCATCTCACTGAGGGGAAGTGAGTAAATGGCTGTGGTGCTTAGTTTCTGACTGTGGATAAACCACAGTGGCATCCATATAAATCAGAGAGTTTTGAACTCTAATTTAAAAATTAAATCAATGATTTTAATAAGATTAAAATATTTTATTCTAACATTTATGCAACAAAATTTATAACTTCTAAATTTCATGACATATTTCCCTTAATATAACAGCTAATAACTCCATTTTTATTTTCTTTGAGTTTTGCAGCAGAAACAAATTAAAGTAATAAAATTAAAACCAAAAAAATCATAAAATAACAGACCTAGTTCTCACCTAAGTTGTTAATTGTAATTTTCATTCTATACGCCAGAATAGGTGGCTGCTGGAAAGGTCAGGAGTTGAAATCAAATTACAGACTGCACTTGTTTCTCAGACTCTTGTGCCATGATGTCAGACTAGCTAAATTGTGGCCAACTGCCAGGATACTTAAAAATCCTTTGAAAAGTCAATTTCCAGTGGTTGGAAGACCAGTTTTTTGTTTCTTTTATTGGCAATGGAGAAGAAGGTTAAACAGCTGCTACTTAGGGTTTTCATGAGCAAACAAACAAAAGATAACATGCAAACAAAGGCAAAACTAAGAAGCCTTGCTAAAGTAGGATATTCCTACCTAATCTTGCCATGGCCAAAGTGGAAAAGTTTTGCTTGTGCTCCAGAAGCATTCCAGTTAAATAGATGTTTATCCCCATGTTATCATTGGGTTAAACCTAAATTACCATATGTATGTGTATATATATGTATGTATATCTTCAAGCAGGCTTATTATCTTGCACTCAGTGTTAAAAACTAAAAAGAGAACAAAGGCTACCAAGAGCTGGAGCACATGTTGAGCTAACCCAATAGTACTTTTTCTACTGGACCTGAGGATAAGTACAAAGACAGAATAAGAACATAACGAGCCTTCCATAACAGCCTATGTGAATGCAAACTTTAACAGCTTCCTAGACCAGAGGCAGTGCCTGTATATTTAACAGACTTTGAATGTGTCCTATCACTGCCTGGGCCACGTGCTAACAAAATTTGTGGCAACTTCAGCTTTGTGGCTTTCTTATTAGATCTTGTTCATGTCTGCACAGCTAAGGGCATAAGCACTGCTTCAATGGAAACTTCCTTCCCATTGAATTTTATAAGAATTACTCAAAGTTTAGAGCTTTAAATAAAAGTTGAGCTAAGACTAACATTTTGCTGAAAGACAGAGGTAATTCTGCAAGTGTTTGCCCCCTCTGTTCCCTAAAGCTTCATCCCCATGTATGGATGTTTTCTGCAGAGCTTGAGCAAAGGAGATGCCTCCAGAGACTAAAATGCAGAATCTGAGAGAAGAGGCAGTGGGAGAATCATGTGGTTTTGCTTTGGAAATCACCAGGGTCTGACAATCTGCCAGAGGCTTTTGTGTCAGGAGGAGTTTGAGAATAAAACCAGAATTTGCTGGAGGGGCAATAAAAGAGAGGGCATGCAGGACAACAGAAGGTACCATGGTGTACATTAGCACATGATATCACTCAAAGGGGTATTTTCATTTACATTGGTTTAACTATTCCATTGAGCACATTAATCTATTTGCCCGCTGTGCTGTTCTCCCCTTTTCACTTCTCTTTGCCCTTTAATCTTTCTCTCTCCTCCCTGCTGTCAGAATATTATGCTCTCTCAGGTTCATTAGGGTACAGTTATGAGAAAGCATCTAGCCTCATTTTGTGGCTGAATCCTGTAGACCTTACTTGGACAAAACTGTTCATGCAGCCTAGTGTGTCTTGTGCCTGAAAGCAGACATCAGGATGGGCTTCTGTCAATGCAATAAGCATGTTGCTGCTAGGGTCACAACAGTGTCTAGAAGGGAAAAGAAGAGAGGAGGTTGCTGTGCTGGATGCTGCACATGTCTACCAGGAGCCACTCTCTTACAGTTTGATAGCAGTCTAAGTACTGATGATTTCCTCTGGAAGTGAGAACGTGAGACACAGTAAACTGAATGAATGTCATGAAGGATGGAAGTGGAGATGTTACTGACATCTTCACAGGACAAATCATCTGTCCTGTTTCACGCCTCTCTTAAGATGAAATGAATGTCCTAAACATACTCACAAGAATGGCAGTCTGATGTAGTCATATTTAGACATCATTTAGACACCCCTTCATGTGTGTGGGAAGTGACCACAACCTCTAGTTTCTACTGAATGACACAGAACTGGGGAAGGGACACGAAGGTCTGAGCATCTAGGAAAGTCAATTTTAACTGCATATAATTTGTGTTTTACAAGAGCTACTAAGTTATGCTAGTAAATTCAGATAGTAAGACCTATGGAGAAATAAAACAAGAGACTAAAATATTAAGGGGCTTTATGAGAAAGAGATGGGCGTAACTGAATTGTCATGGGCATAGGTTGAGTTATTTCAGTCAGCTGTCTTAAAAATTGTCTTTGTGAAAATAGGTTAATGTATCATATAGATTAAAAAGCTAATCAGTTTTCTTTGTGAGCAGATCTTCCCATAGAACAAGGTGAGGGAGGAAGTGGAAAAAGAAGTGTTAATGAACCAGTAGGACAGACCCACTGAATAAGTAGGTATGAGTCAGCACCAATGACCAAAAACAGTCCACACCTTCTGTAATCAGAACATGAAATCCCTGTGTATAGCATCTTGCCTCCTCAACCATTCCTAGTTTCCCTATGGAGGTTTAAAAGACTTCTGATTTGCATTACACTACAGGACTTCAGTCAAAACTATAATCCTGATGCCATTTTAAGCCTAATTTAAATATTACTGGAAGATATATTTTTTTTAAAAAAAATTGTTTTTTCTTGTCTTGTGTCATCAATTGCTACTGTTATCACTAAATGGAGGTGCACTGCTATAAACTGTCTGCAAAGAGACCATCAGTTGCCCTGATATTCTTATCAATACAGAAGGTTGCAGATGTGGTGCAGGTTAAGAAGTTTCTACGCCAAACAGAATTTATAGCAGAGACCTTCAACTGCTGCACAGTTTGGGCAAGCAAAAATGGTTCTAAAAATGTAAAACTAATTTCTGATTAGGTAGTTTGCTTGGTGTAAGTGAAAAATCTTCAAATTATTTATAAGATTTTCCATTCCAGAGGAAATTTTGTAATATAATATTGTTAATGATATAAGAAGAAATGTAGAAAGATCTATTAATTTACCCCTCCTAAATGCTGATCTAAGTTTATCCTCTGAGTCCTGTGTGTATCAGTTTTTGGTATGTCAGTTATTAAAAAAATCACATTAACAACAGTATTTAGTTTAAATACAATATTTTGCTA
This sequence comes from Gallinago jamesoni, assembly GCA_025769975.1. Taxonomy (NCBI): domain Eukaryota; kingdom Metazoa; phylum Chordata; class Aves; order Charadriiformes; family Scolopacidae; genus Gallinago; species Gallinago jamesoni. The sequence continues at coordinate 7,303,410 of JAOQGH010000019.1, read as the reverse complement.
ATATTTACTATTATTCAACAGTTTTCTTCACTCCTTTTATCTATTATGCATGTGAGTTAAGGTAAGCAAAAGTAAATTACTTTGTTTTGCTATACTATGTCATGCTTTATCACAACAGATAATTCACTTGTGAGACTTACTGCCACAAAATGTAGTGGGCCAAAATTACAAATAAATTAAGTTACTTTTAGGTAAATTCAGTTGCTGAACTCAGATAAAGTCCATTATGAAATGTTAAGCAAAATAGTATAGATGCAAAGTTTGGCTCTGGAAAATCTATTGATTTTGTCTTCCATACTTCCAGGACCTGAGGAAGGGTAGCAAAGGAAAGTACTGATCATCTGTCCAAACTTGTTACTGGCTACTATCAGAGACAAGTTGAGCTATTTCTATGTTATGTCTTTACAATAGAAGTGTGGAAGTATGATTATTCCTATTTTACAGGAGAGAAAGATCAAACATAGAAAATTTCACTGAATTTCACTGAATTTTTTGGAGTTGGAAGGGACCATAGAGATCATCTAGTCCAACTCCCCTGCCA
>JAOQGH010000019.1:7284231-7298756 GCA_025769975.1 Gallinago jamesoni | reverse complement strand
GAGTACAGGGGGATGATAACTTCTCGTGCCCTACTCGCCACGCTGTTCCTGATACAAGCCAGGATGCTGTTGGCCTTATCTACAACAGAATAATTTTCTTCCAATTAAATAATTAACAGTCACATCAAACTTTTGTTGAAGATGCTTGGATTCTGGTCTAAATGTGGAAAACAAGGATATTTTAAGTGCTGACTATAAAATCCTAAAACATTACATCATTTATATGGCCAATATCCTAAGCAACCTTAAATTATAGGCAGTATGATCTGTCATTCTACTTTAATCCTAGCTAATCTATGAAAGTATTTATCAGCACAGTAGGTAGGGGATGCTGAGGGGCCTAATGCAAAGGTCTAGCTCTAGGTGATGTTACTTCTTAACTAATTTAAAGATGTATGTGGGATTTAGATGAAATAGAAGCTTTGTGCTGATTCTTTGCACAATTTTGTACTCTTTCCATTGAAAATAATTGAATATACGACTGCCAGTTTCAAGCATTATAGTTTTGTTCTCTGTTTGTCAACGCTGTCTTCCTCTTCCCAATTCCCCAGAAGAAAATTAATAATTTCAGAAAAGTTTCCAAAACATCATGATGAATTTTCTCCCTGTTATTTGAGCTAAATGAATAGGAACACTCGGCAAGTAAAGCAATATTTTTCCTCTCTTTTTTGATCACTCTTAAACTTGTACTAGCAACAGGCTAATCAGAAATTAAAGTCTATTTTTACAAATACTTACACATAAAAAACTGATTTGACTCTTTGTTTCTTTCTTTTTTTTCCCCTCTGTGATGAAAACCCAAGTATGTATCCAAGTGTTGTCCAAAGATCAGTTGGATTCATGTGAAAAAATAATAAAAGGGTTTTTAAAGTGTTTATTTTTAATCACAATTTCAAATTTGATAAGAAATGCAACAGGACTTGACCAGACATTCAATGAAAATACTTTGTCTATGTGATCAGAAGCACTATATAGGTAGCTACATACCTGGACGCACAGACAGACTTTTTTCATTTAAAATATCAATGAAAATGTTAATTCAGTTGGAAGTCTTGATCTTCAGATAATGATAATTGGAGTAGATTAATTACAGTTAATTGAACTAAGTCAGTTTATCCCAGCTGAGTATCAGTGCCACTTTTTGTTTTCCTTTTGAAAGAACTGGATTTATGTTATGCTTGAAAGATGAGAAGGATTTTTTTTTTGCAATTCATTAATGAAGAATGAAGAAACATGCTGCTAATGACAACTTAAAGTAGCAAATTGAATAAAAGAAAAATCAGTTTTTTGGAATGAGATCAGTTTTTTCTGGATTATTTTTCACCTTACCAATTACCTGTTTATTTGCTCATATATTTTAAGGAAAGTCATGCTATCCATAGCCATTTAGAGCTTCATTGAAAGCCCCAACCTTGTATCTTGTGGTAGAATAGCATCCAGTATTACCCTTCTGTCAGCTCTACTCAGCGTCCAGGTTTATCATTGTAAAAGAGTCTTCCTCCATGAACTGATGAATCACATTCTTCCCAGACTAATGATGAAAATGTGGAAAATCTTGCTCTGGAGTGATACCAATCAATTTATCTCCAAAGTAGAAAAAAGTTTTCATCAGAATAGAAAATACTTCTAGGTAGTGTTTCCACTTCTCAGTATTAATGAGATATATGTCTCTGTTTCTGAATCATTCCTATTGTCAGGAAATAATGTCACAAGTCCAGACCGACATTCAGAAAAGTATGAAAAGGTATAGTAAGCTATAAATATGTACTGAATTTAACTGAAATGTAATTCTATTTCAAGTATTTCGCAAGACGTCTTTTGGATTTGAACACCAAAAACCACTGAAGCTTCAGAAAGAATACATAGCATAAAAATACTCCATAAAACTTAACATGAAGTAACGTAGCGTAATGCAACGTAACGCAACATAACATACCATATAATAATGTAAGACAAACCCTGGCCCTTCCAGCAGGGAATAGTACTTTCATGAGTTAAAAATTCTCTAGACTCCAAATAAAAGAAGCATTTTATACCAACCATTAAGAAGCAAAGACATTCAGTGAATAGCAGCCCAGAAGAATAGATAACTTTAGCAATAACAATGGCTTTTGAGTCATCTACTCAGTTTCTTTTTGTGACTTGATGTTATTAAAGTTTTGTATCTGTCTCTTCTTAAAGTTTTGAAAGGTCCAGACACTCAGAGGTTTCCTAACAGAGACCATGTATGTTCTTGGATTAAAGTCCCATACTCTCAAAAAAGAAAAAGTCCTTAAAATGTTTCATTTATTTTTCATTAAGGATCCTCATCCTAACCAAGAATCAAGTGTTTCTTTTATCTCCATTGGCATTATCCATAGCTAACATGCACAACGATCAAGTGTCATGAGTGCAATCCCTGAAGTTAAATGATCCATTTCACTCCCCTTCCATGCTATTTGATAAGCTAGTAATTCAGATTGACCACCACAGTGATGTCTGAATTTTCCAGTTATTTGGAAATGCCCATTTGATTATCCTCAGCAGTGCCAACCTCCTCCCTAATGTCAGAGAAAACTGGGTGTTGTGGGTGGTCAGCATCTAAGATATAGGGCAACAGCTCAAACTTGGTGACAGCTAATATTGTGGCCATTGTCTTCACTGCATCTCATGTGTCAGCAACCAAATGCATGTATCACCATGCTTTAAGAAAGCAGAATAAAAAATAAGAAAAAGCCCAAAAGCTGTGATACCAAGTCATAAGTAACAGTTTCTGTGGCAAAATGTCTGTTTCTAATAATATATTCAACTTCTACTTATTTAGCAGAATTACAGTGTAAAGAATTCTGTGCATCAAGGTCCAACAATGAAATGAACCACAAGCAAAACTTAACTAATGTATACTTAGTTTTTTTTTTATTTATTTTAGATGACAGAAAACAACAAAAAATGACAAGCGTCAGTTAGGATGCTAAGTGCAATAAGTGTTTCTGTTCACACTTTAGCACCAGATGCAGAACATAGTTTTATGCTCTTGGGTGAAGGAAGTTCTTACTTCATATATACTCTTGGGTAAGAGTGTGGGTGTGGACAGTAGGAGAGTAGTTGATGTGCTAATCTAATAACCTATGTCTATTTTACCAGTTATGTATGTAAAATTATGTTGTATAAACCCCCTTTGCTTCATTGACTCATGTCAATGTGGGTTTTGAATAAATTAAAGTGATTATTACTTCAAACTCAGATTGCTCTTTTGTTTATATTTTCTGTTGTCATATCATGGAAAAGTCAGTAGATGTAATATCAGAGATTACCCAAGGGAATGATATAGTTTGTAGTCTGTAATTAATACTATTGTCTTTCTTTTATACTGGTAGCTCTCAAAACCTTTTTAAAATGTATTGCAACTAATCTATTTCACAGGTGAGAAAACAAAGGCACAAACTCGGGGGAGATTCACTTCTCCCCAGTGTCAAGTAATATGCTGTCACTGCAGCCACACTGGCTCTAGTGAAGTCTCGTTTGGTATGGTTAGAGGTAACCACAGAGCCACAGGTATGAACATATTTAGATCTTTCTTTTTCACATGAGGACATGAGCTGATTCACCTGCTTTCATGATGTTCATTTCCAACCCCAGAGGCCATACTCATTGGGGTGTTTTAGCACACATCCATTAACCTTGCTGGACTGATAGGACTCTTTGTCCTGTGTTTTTGATACATTTTTACTTGAATTTTGCACTGTTGTGGCAATATCTCAGGTTCGTCAATTTTTGGTCTATCTCCTGTGTAATACTTGGTTTTTTTAAATTAATTTCAGCATCTGAGTTTTGAGGCTTTCACTTTTTTGTGAAAGGTTATGTTTTAGGGGCAGAACAAATCATTTCACATGGCAACAACATTATGGAATTGTTTAAGTGTCTCAAGAGACTTGTAATAAATTTACACCAAATGCTGAAATCTTTTACTAAGTTAAACCCAAACTGAAGCTTTCTGGATTCATACTAAGTAACACAGAATCACAAGAGCAGAAAGCTTTGTGAAGAAATCTCCGTGTGCTTTTCTGAAGCATATGGACAAAAGTGAAGGTCCTGTCTCAAAAAATGTCTAACAGATTCTAAAGCATAGGGAATCTGCTGATTGATTACATAGAAGAAGAAAAAGACTGTTTCCTTTTTTTCTGCATGCCATCCAAGGGTGTGGGTATTGAAATACTTTAACATTTCGATGTTGGTGAGAAATAAATAGTGAGCAACTGTAATTAATAACTATTAAAGCTGTTTGACTGATCATATCTTCTGGCTTGCAAAATCTTTTATGTGCAGGTGTGTGCATTAATGGAATCCATTAAATTCATATATTTCAACAGATAGTAATTTACGATCTTTTATAAGATCTGTCATGAAACACAGTCAGAGATATAGGATTGTCTCAGTGCATTACATAGCAAATTGTACTCCCCTTTCCTCTGAAATGACTTGACTTTAGAGACTAAATATGAATGTCAATGCGTTGGACAGCCACATTAGGTATACTTTTTGCTTCACCATCGCCTGGGAATATGTGGAATAAACCTTTTATCACTGGCAAAGCTGAGAACAAGACTGAACAATATTCAAAGTGGCTGGAGGAAAAAATATGTGGGAGTTCTATCTATTTCACTTTATACATAAAAAGAGAAAGAGATTGAGTGTGTAACCCTCATTTATGAATTGTAATGGTTCTCCTATGAGTTGCTAACTATTCTTTTCAACTTGTATTTGTTACTTTTTTCCCTCTTGGTCCTTTCATAGAATCCAAGGAGTTGAAGAGACAAGCCATTGTTTAGCCACTGCACATCAAATTCAGAGGCCTCCTATTCAGCCCTGGATAGGTATAAAAATCACTCATTAATGTCAATAATAAGGACTCTTTCTTTTGTCCCAGAGAAACACAGGCTGTAAGTATTTGAGGCACAAAAGGGAAATAAAGGCTGGTTAGAACAGAAAACAGAGGAAAAAATAGTCATGCACAGATTTTAATGAGTTAGTATAGGATTATAGGTAAACTATATCAGCTCTTAAAATACCACTGACAAATCTCTCATTGAGGCTTTGGTCTTTCTTGTGTCTTTAATAGCACCTTGAGATTATCATAATTAATTATAGACAGTCAACATATTAAATGGATTAGTATTTGCTCCATATACAATCTTTATATACTTTCCTAATTGTGAATTTATTATGGAGGAGCTATAATACCATCACATAAAGCTTGAACTTTCACCTCTTTTTAAAATAAATGAATTCACAGTTTAAAAAAATCTGTGTCATACTTTGGCTGTTAAATGTGACAGGTCATTAGCCCAGGAAAATCCCATCTCACTGGACTATGTGTCCATCATCCTAAATGTCAGCCAAGAAGCTAAACCCCTAAAGAAAACAGAGAAACCAATTCCCTGTTCATTCTTGTCTCCTGCTGTTTTCTGTGTAGCCTTTTGTCTGTAGGATGTTTGGTTACAGTTGGATGTCACATAATCATTGGTAATAGGTGACCCTATTACTTTTATTTTGAAGGAAAATGAAGGGATATGATAGAGTGGAAGGGGAAATGGCAATGAAATGGATCAGAATAACTTGACTGATAGCACAGAAGAGCAAGACAAAACAGTTCAAAAGTAGAGACTTAAAAGTAGTGTATGAGAAGGTATATTGTGGATTGTTCTGGAGGATAGAAAGAATGAAAGTGCTACCTGAGATGCCCAAAATTTGGTGTATTTCAGAGCAAGTAGCTAAAAAGCAAAGTAAACAAAGTGATCAAGGAGTTGTGAGCAATGAGTCACAAGTAAAGATGAAAAAGAATGCATCTGCTTTGCTTGGCTAATGCTGACTAACAGGCAGTCTGTAAACTTTCTTTGAGAATGTAGAAAGGGGTTCTTTAATATATCTGTCTAGATTTGTAAGGACATTCCATGAAAGGGAACTTCTGAGATGCGTTCAGGATAAGTTACAAAAACAAACACTTAACTGAAGCTATCCACTTAACAATCAATAGAGCACCAAAGAACTGGGTATTTTAGAAGAATGCAGTGTTATGCAACAAACGGTTATGGGACAGGAGTGTCTCCTTAACACAGGACAACTGGACTGTGAAAAAATCTAGGGAAGTGATGAAAGCTCCCAGACTGGCTAGCAAATATACACAAAAGTAAAGACTCCTATGCTAGCAATAATGATCAAGAAGATCCAAAGCCATATCCTCTGGTAGTGGATGTCACTCTAATAATTTTTGTGTAACTAGATCAGGTGATGATTTCACTGAACTTTTTCATGATCATTTGAAGGTAATACACTTCGTCAGTCCTGCTATAGCTCCTGTATGTATTTGTGCTTATGCCTATACATATGCCTTTATAAATAACTTAATCAGAAGACTGAGGTGAGGTTTTTGGATTCAGGAAATCTTTTTGGAAACAGCCTTTCATCCACAGTTTCTGTTGGAAGAAAAGCTGTTATTATAGTTGGAACAAAGAAAGGGCTTGAAAACTGCTTTCAAACTAAAAGGGCCAAGGGGAGGTTTTTGCATGTTATAATATATGCTCCCTCTGAAATTCACAAATCCACATTTTGGGGGAAATATCTTCTGGTCTACCTGCATTCAGGTCAGTAACAATAGAAGGAAGCCAAGAGTAATGACTATGAGAGAGAAGCACTGATTTTCCCATGTATTTCTATCATTCCTCTTCCTTCTCCACCACAAGTGTCTAAGATTTTGAGATCCATTAGGTAAGACAGAGTCTGCATGACTGACAATGAGGAGTTTGGAAGAGCAGTAATTGTGAAAATAAGAATGCAGGGAAGTTGTAACTTTGGACTGACGTTGAGAGACACCTTAAAAGAAGCTTGATAAGGTCAAACTAATAAACTTGGGAGCTGCCCAAGGGAAAACCAAATTCTGGAGCCGTGAGACACTTTGACAGACAATTAGTATAAAGGAGGGCGAGTACCCCACTATGGAGAAAGTAAAACCACAATCATATATAGAACTGAAGCCAAATGAGTCAAGATAATGAAGCAATGTTTGCCCTTGAACACAAAAAAGTACCAAGGACAGAATTAGGTCCATAACTCTTAGGTGAATGGAGAGTCACTCAGCACTATATGATTCAATGAAAATGAAATTAATGTGCCTGGTAGTAGCTTCTGTATTTTGGCTTCTTTTGTAAGGACTTTGTAAGGGAAGTTGCTCACATGTACACGTGATACACCTGTACAAATTCAAATCTTTTATTTGTGTGGTACATTGTGAGTTTGTTTACCTGGCCATATAGGTTTCTGATAATTTCATTCCTATTGTGTAGACTTGTCTACTGCTTTCTTTGCTGGTAGCAGTTTATTTCATATAAGCTGCCATTCAAAAGATGATAATGACTTACTGCTTATGTCCAAATACTTCCTGCTGTATCCTGCTGATGGCCTAGCCTTTCCTCTCTCTCCCTCGCCTCTCTTTTTTTCTCCCGGCTATATCTCTCAGCTGTCAGGCCTTATACCTTTACCTTGGCTAGACTCTCCAAAACCTCTCTTGAACCAGGCTCTATTCAGTCTTCTGAATCTGCAAAAATGGGTGTTTAGAATGATCAAAAGAAACTGCAAGAAGAAGCTAAAGCTTCTTCTAAACTACTTCTTTCTAGTTCACTGCACTTTGAAGATTGCCTGTCTTATGAAAACTTTTCAATTTTCAATTGTTTATAATTAATACACAGGTATTCAGTGATGTTTATGATAAAAAATTTTCCCTATAGTGTCACCTACAGCACACTTTACCTCTTTCATAATTTCTTTTACAAATTAAAGGTTATCCAAATTTTGAATGTTACACAGAGGAGCTACTTCTTTAAAAGTAGCCTGTTAAAAATCTCAGGTATCTTTGTCTCAAGATATCTGTAACAGCCAGTGGTCTTGATGAATCAGGACTCCAGCCTCACTATTCCTGAAATAAGTATCACTTTCATGAAGAAATCTTACATCTCTCTGAAAACTTGACAATGGGTAAGACTGAGTCTTTTTCTTTCCACCCGTCTCTTGACAATGGTATGTTCATTATACTACTGCTAGAGGAGCATGAACAACACAGGGCTTGATTCATAAAAGACGGATTGTTAATTGAGCCCTTCAAGTTTTTTAGCAGGAACTAGGACCTAGATTCCCCCTGTATTCTTTTTTAGACTTCTCAACTTCACTTGTTTTCTAGTCCTCATCCCTAAAGTTTTTAGTATGTTTCAAAACTCCACTCAGCTTTTGGAAACTTATCATGAAGCCAAATAAAACAAGACCACAGCAGAGAGGTTTTCAGTAAGACAAGTGTAGAGTTCATGTGTTAGTCACCAAGATTCTTGAACCCCACACATTAGTATAAAGGTGTTTCTGAAAACATTAGAGTAGCCATCTCATGTTAGACCAAAACTCCTTTTATCTCAGCATCTCAACAGCATTAACCCTGATGAGCGTATGAGAACCAGATCTGTACATATTAACACTTCCCTGGCATATCCTGCACCTTTTAACAGCCTGCAGATCAAGGTTTTCCTGAGATGGAGTTGGTGTCTTTTTTGTTTGTTTGTTTGTTTGAGATCTGTAGCAAGTCCTCATTGCCCATCATCTTGTGCAAAGCGGAAATAAAATGTTGTCATTCTGATTGGGTTGCATTTTATACCCATTTTCCACTGATGTAAATGACAACATCAGAGGTAAGGAAATGGCAAGAGTCACTCATCCTGAATATGCTTTTCCCTTTGATTACACTTCTGATAATCATTTCCTACAAGCAGTCTTGTGTTAGAGAAAATATTGAAAGGGGAGAGGATGTATAACAACGAGGTTGAATTGTTAATATTATTATTTTTTACTTTTCCATGCAAAGTGCAGAGTAAGATCTCTTTTCAAAACTCAAGCAAGAATTTTCTGTGTGAAAGCTAGAGACAATATTTGTAATACTTCTGTTTATCTGTGTATCTCCCATCAGACCTGTTTGTAAGTCTGCTTCTGTGCACATTTCTTTGTGTGTATCAGTCCGTTTTTCTTCCTGCTGCCTCTCTCTTTCTTTTGTTATGTATGTGCTGTCTCCTTCCCAAATCCCTTATGCTTATTTTCCAGACGCATTTATTTATGTTCCCTCGCTAATTGAAAATCTCATATTTGAAGTTATTATTCTGATTGATGTCTGTCATTTTGATCAAGCAGTTGCTCACAGATGTTTTGTTAGAACAATTTTGCTTGTTAGTTTATCACCATCCATCTCCCTCCTGACCTTCTGTGATGTTTGGTGGCAAAACCATTAAATATCTCCCACAAACAGAGAGACAATTGGCCATCCTCTCGTGCGGGTGGATGTAGTTACAACTGCAAAACCCTGGACATTCAGCTGTGTGGGCAGGTCCCATCTCAGACTGTAATGGAGATTTCTTCCTAGACAGTGGAACAGGAAAAATTGCTTGTTGTAATACAGTAACATTATTGTTCTTCCTTCCAGTTACAGACTTTGAACACTTAGAAATAGGAAAGAAATAGGAAGATAGCTGTGTATTCTGCCAGGGTTTTGCTCAATAGCTGGCAGATCAACTCCTTAATCTAACACAAGCATTGTGTATCTTCTGAGAAAATAAAATTAATAAAAAAAGAGAAAAAGAAAACCACACTTAAGATCATGTCTAATAATATCCCAAATTCTTGTTTTTAAAGCTAAGGTTTTCAAAGCTGCTGCACTGCAAACTCAAGAGGATTTCTGACAGAGAGGCTCCCTTGGTATCTAAATTTCTGCTACGAACATGCCAAGAACTCTGGTCTTGACAGAGTGAGATATCTATTTTATTCCTAAATCCTCCTGAGATTGACAAAGCAGGCATGTGTCTACCTGTCTTGTGTGAAGGACTTGCTCCCAGACTTATACACTGATATGTATTAAGTATTTATTGGAACAGGGACCAGAACCCATGTGTTCTTCTCCCACATAACTACCTGAACCAATAGAAAAAAGGATCTTGCTTATTCATTCTTTCTGTCTAGCTTGATGAATATTTCATTTTATCTTGCAAAGTGGAATAACTTCAAGAAAGACAAAGAATATGTACCCAAGAATACCCAATGACACAATAATTAGAATTATCTCCCAGGAAAGAGGACATGTGAATTCCAATGCCCAAGCCAAAGACGTAGAACTGCTTTTCTCCTCCCATTGCTGTGTTGTAAAAGAAAGCAATGCTTTCTCCATCATACTACTTGAAGGTCAGCCTTATGGGCATGTCTTAAGAATACCTTGAGATTCTACAAGAAGTCTGTGTGCTAAGAATTTTATAATAACGTTCTTTTAAACCCATGAAGTTCATTTATACAGTAACTACTAGCATTTCATACGAAATGGATTTTAGACAAAATGGCCAAGACCATTAAGCAATGACTGAAACAAGGTCTTTTTCTTCTTGTACTTAAAACCCAGTCTTCTTAGTGAGTTTTTTCCCTCTCAAAGCAGTTAGTATCCCTAGTGCTTGGGATATGTTCTTAGTGATATCAGTTTAAATCCTTGCAGCAGGAAGGAAAAAAGACTGAGTCTCCCATATCCAGTTCAGTTCTTTGTTCCAAGTCTCTTCATCTAGACTATTCACTAAAATGTACAGTTCCTCTGCAGGCCATGTATTTAATTCACCCACCTTTCATTTCTGAAGAGCATACATTCAGGACAGAGTAGTGGATCTAAATCCTGAATGGAGGGTGGAAGTCACCTATAGCCATAATGAAAGTGCCTTTGTCTTGCAGAAATGTATGTTTCATCTGTCTCTCTGTTTCAAGTGGCCGCTTTTGGTCAGAAATATGTGTCTTAACTTTAGGATAGCTCTCTTCATCTAATAGTTGTTGTGAATCTCCTTTTGCAGGATTATTTAGTTCACAGTCACAATGGAAGCGCAAAGAGAAATCCCATGAGATGAAAAAGAAGGAAAAAAGCTAAAGGAAATAACAAATAAAATCTTCATGGAAACAGTGAAGAAATTAAGAATGAAAGATAGTTATGGGAATATTGTTCAAAATACTACTTCATTGATTTATGATAGTTGAATGTTAATAAAGACACCAGATGTAATTTACTTGTAGTAAAAAATTTAAGGATCTTAGTTTAATTATGTACTACAAGGGTAAAAACATATCTTTCGGTTTATTTTTGTTAATGTTTTCTCCAAAATTAAAGCTTTCTGGAAATGATGGGAGAGAAACACTCCTTCCATAGGATTTCATTTACAACAAGACATCAGTAAGTTTGTCTTTCCTGATATTTTATTTATCCTCATTGACTCATTAACATTTTCTGAGGACCCAAATTCCAATACTAGAGTAGATTTTCCCATTAAATATTCCCGTCCCAATGCACTACAGCAATCTTGTATTTTTCCTAACCCAAGTCTGTCCACCTCTTTTAAGAACTAACCAGGGTTCCTTGCATTAAATTGAATAAAAAAGTACATAAGGCTGTAATCAGTCTTTTTTTTTTTTTTTTTTAACCACCGTGGTTACATATATTTCCCAACACAGTAGCTGAAATTAAAAAAAAAGAAAAATCTGTGATACTGGTATGTACTTATGAAATACAAATTTATCTACTGTGGTAATGCTACTTTTGGTCCCATTAACTGCCATTCTCTGCAATACCTATTTTTATATATATCTATATATGAACAATTTTTGCTGGGCTCTGGGCACAAATTCTACATCTTGGATGTACTGCCTCCCATTCACCATATCTCAAGTGAATAATCTGTTCCTGTGTAGTTCTAATTAAACCCTCAGTTTCTCTTTTTAACTCTCTTTTAACAAGTTACTTATAATTTACCACCTTGTTCTGATGAGAATTTTTATCCCTTCAAAAAGTCACATATAGTTATTTTTCATCCTTTTCTGATTACATCTCTTTTTTCTAGCTAATGATTACTTCTCAGTAAGAGCATATACCTCATTCAGATTTTGAATTTCATCCAGGATTCAATCAATCCAACTCCATTTCCTCATGCAGTCTGTTATATTACATGTTCCTCCTCCGTGTTATGTCTGAGTTCTCTCAAACCTTTAAATCTCTTCTTCTTATCTGCACTGCACGTAGTAACATACAAAGGAATTTTAAGCAGACGATAGGATGCAGAATCCATGCCTATGCAGGAAGCAACAAGATTGCATACTTATCATCAGAATCTTGAATTTGGTGTCTACAGGTGTTGAGGAAGTGCCAATGTCTGCTTTGTCAAATAGAGACCTGAGAAGGTCAAAGCTTTCTGTTGCAGAGGTGGTTTAACACAGCAGTGTGGGTGCATTCATTCTCTGGGTTTATTCCAAAAACTGTTCATCTCTATTACAGTAAGAGTAAGAACATCTTGGCTCTTAAACTCATGCTGACTCATCTTGATTCATCTTGACTCATGCTTTTGCTTTTAGAATTTTTCTTCTAAAAAGCAGGAAAAAAAAAATGGGACAGACCTCAAACGGGTAAAAGATGCATATATAAGTAAGGACACTGACTGTATTGCTTGTTTTTTTGTTTGATTTTGTTGTTGTTGTTGTTTTGATCAAGATTCAGTCAAAAGGTGTCAAGATGATGTAAAGCCCTAGGGCTCCTTGTTTTGGACACATTTTAATATCCTTTTCACAATAGGATCTTGGATTTCATAGGAGGTATTTTTATAGGTGCTTACCCTTAAAAGCATCAAAAGTATGTGAAGATATTGCAATGAGGTTGTCCTTGAAAGAATTTTTGACAGTGGTAACCTCAATACCAAATATCTAGTCTTCACAGTCAGGGGAGAAGAATTTTGTGGCCCTAAAAAACCTTGCAAGATGATTTACCCTTTGTACCCAATAAACTATACTTGCCTTTAGAAAGTATGATTCTTTGACATTAGAAACAGAACATACACACACTGACAAACAGACAAATTTAGTAAGGAAATTAATCTGTAGCATTTTTCTTCTACAATTTTCTTCTTGTATTTGTAGTTGTGACATGATTTATCCTCTCCAAACATATGACTAAATGAGAAACAAATAAAATGTTATACATGAATTAGTATGGAATCAAATAACTATTGATAATATTTGCAGTTGGTTTTAACCAGAAACCAACCCTTTGAGTGATTAACTCTAAATGTCCTTCTTCTTTCTTTTTATTATTTTTCATGGTAGTTGCAGACAGAGCTTTTAAGCCAGTCAGGGGAAAGTATATTATTTCCATCCCCCTTTTAAATACTCTATAAAGAACTCTATCGTTCATAATAGTTTTGTTTACTGCGTAGTACAGCATGTTCTAATTATCACCTCTGCCTCACTAACCATACGGTTTATATTCTCACACTCATCAGTTATTTTTATGCCCCCTGCAGAAATGAAGAGAACATTAATAAGAATAATTTTTCAGGATATCATTTTGGGTGAAATTACAAGAAATGATGCACTAAAGCACAGAAATTCTGCTTTGCTTTGGCATCCCCCAGAATAATTTTTCCTTTTTTTTTTCTTCTTTCTTTCTTTCTTTCTCTCTTTCTCTCTCTCTCTCTCTCTCTCTCTTTCTTTCTTTCTCTCTCTCTCTCTTTCTTTCTTTCTTTCTTTCTTTCTTCTCTGAAGAGAGAAAAATTATTTATACATGTACATCCACCCATATAAAAAACTACAACTGCTTTCCAGCCTGACTGTGCTACATATATGGCAGCTCTACGCCACAGGTCCTGCAGGTGTATAGTACCTAACCTAGCAAACATTGCATTTAGGGGCATGACAAAAAGTTGAAGGAAGAGACAGAAGAGCTTGTTTTCCATGTGACTTTCCATTATAGAATGTGATTTTTGGAGAGTTGCATTCTGTTTTCCAAAGGAGAATAAATTTCAGGTAAACAGCCACTGTGTGGCTCCCAACAGCGTTATAAGCAGTTCAACTGCATACCGACTTTGGTGTACAGCCCCACACTCTGCAGGACAGACCAAATTCTGTCATCTCACTACTAAATAGAAATTAGCTAAGAGATACACAGTTTTTCCTTTGCTTTTTTCCTAAACCTTTTTGTGATGAAAAATAATGCAGGATTTTTCCATGCTGTAGATGTTGGGGACAGAAAGTTAGTAATTACCGTCATCACATAAACAATGCACACACAAAACCTGGGCATAAGAAGCCAAATTCTCCAACTGAGAGACATAATCTGACAACATAGAGCCAACTGTTATATTTGTTGCTCATACAAAATAAAGCCTAAGTCCTCTTGTAAATTGATGCACAAGGACTTAATGATGTAAAAAAAAAAACAACATCAAAACAAAACACAAAATAACCCTTGATATTAACAGCTCCCTTTCACCAACTCCAAAAACTAGCTGCTGGTCAACTATATAGTGAATTGGGCATAAAAAAAAAAAAAAAAAAAAAAAAAAAAAAAAAAAAAAAAAAAAAAAAAAAAAAAAAAAAAATTAAAAAAAAAAAAAAAAAAAAAAAAAAAAAAAAAAAAAAAAAAAAAAAAAAAAAAAAAAAAAAAAAAAAAAAAAAAA
>JAOQGH010000019.1:7200738-7271576 GCA_025769975.1 Gallinago jamesoni | reverse complement strand
TCTGGATGGCATCCCTTCCCTCCAGCATGTCAACTGTACCACCGAGCTTGGTGTCATCAGCAAACTTGCTGAGGGTGGAGCTATTATTGTCATAAGGCTAAATAGAGATGACACTAACTAATGTTTGTGTAAGTAGTTGTTTCTAGCTGTAAAAGATCAAAAGCTTGAACTGTAAATACAGGTCCTAATGGAACAAAATTGCAACAGTTTTTCCTCCTTTTGTGCTCACTATTAAATGAATCCTGAACACCTAGGAAAATATTAGGATTAGTCCATACTTAGCTATCTTGGGAAGCTTATATTTCATTGTTTCTTTTCAGATTTCCAAGCTAATATAAAATATAAAAATATAAAAATTCTCAGTTTGATTTTGCTAGAAAAACAGTTGGCAAGTGTGCATCACTTTTGGGGGAGGCAAGGAAAGGCAAGGAAAGGCAAGGCAAGGAAAGTTAAGTTTAAGAATTGAAGCTCTGTTTAAATTCCCAGGAGGGAATGAATTACCATGGTTTAATAATATGTGACCAACATATAACCAGAGATAACTGCTGATGATATAGTTGCAAAATGGATCATCTCTATCTTTTATTCAATACTAGTGACAGATACTTCATTGCAATTTTTGCAAGACTATTGCTAGAAAAAAAAAGATATTTTTTTAAAAAGAGGGAAAAGAAGTGAATACTGTGAACCACTGATCAGTTATCACAATATATAGTGATTCATTATCATTCTATGTGCTTAGAAAAGATACTGTAGTAGTGCAATATCTATTTTGTGTTGGTTTAAAAGCTATGCAGTATGCCTAATAAAAATTCTTTGTGAAAATATATAGCCTTAATTCCAAATTTCTGTAATTAAAGTATGCTTATTCTAAAAGGTTTACAATTAATTTGAGCTCTGACTAGTTGGTTACATAATAAATAATGAGTCTTTTTTTTTAACACTTATTAGGAGGATGAAATACAAATATCTTGGAGATCATCTTCTGCCAAAAACAAAGAAATAAATGTAATTTATGTAGTCACATTCTACTTCGTCTGAGTCCTTGATCACTGAATTGCACTTATTTTCACTCCAGAAGAACAGGCCTATTATCCTGTCTTAGGATCTATTGTATTTCAACTCCATCCTCCTTGTATCACCATCAGACTATACAGAAAACATTCAGAAGCTAAAACTGCATTAAAAATAATATGGTGCAATAGGAGTGGATCTACAAGGAAAAACAGCTGGTGTGGGTGACCATATGGCCATTCTGTATGTGTTAGGGTCAGTTGCATGAAAACAGGATCAATTGTGTCCTGTGGCTTGAACTACTCTTATTTAAGGTCAATATGTATTGGTTGTGTATATTCTGCTTCATTTTTCTTTCCTAAAGGAATCTCATCCATGTGCTCTGAGACTGCTTGGTGACATTAAATTAAGCCTGGTACACGGGGATGATAAAAAGACTCAATAGTGCCCTCCTGATGTCAAGTAAAATGTTGATACATGCACAGCCTGACTGGTTCCTGTAACAGGATCAAAGCCAGGGCATACCACAGCAGAAGAGATGTGGATACAGTAGTATGGACAGTGGAGACATCGTAAATAATACTTCTCTTTTCATTGTAAATCAGTCCAGGCTAGTGTATTTTGAAAACTTGACTACTGGTTCCATACTCCGTTAACATAAAACTTCAGTAGCAACTAATGACACCAGGTAATCTACCACACGTCCCACCCCAGAGCAGAATCCAGCAGACCCAAATAATTCCTGGAGAGAAATTTTCTGGTTCATTCTTACTTGCTTTAGTTTTCATGAACCCTAAAGGACACTTTAGCAAATGTAGTGCTCTGTGCATTGAGATGTGCAGAGCATGTATCAGCCCACTTTCATGTAAGGTGAGCCTGCACATTCTTTGCACCAGATGTGGTTGCATTCATGGTGGTAGGTAGCTTCTAACATGATTTTTGACTTATCCCGATAGAGGATGACATATAAATGTAATCTTCTTTTGTTTTGTTCTGGCCCAAACAGATTTAAAAGAACAAAAGTAGAGTTACATAAAAGATATTTTGAGGTGCAACATAATGCAGTAAAGAATGACATTTTTTTAATGGAATTGTTAAAATATTATACAGAATTTTATAGAAAATTATATCCTTGCAATGTGTATTGGTTTTGAAAAACCTATAGCAAGTTTATCAGGCTCTGTTAGATTTTATAGGGTAGAGAGTGAATATCCTTGGGGAAAAAGAAAAGAAAAAAATAGGGGTGGACAAACAGCAAGCTTACCATGATATTGGTAATATTATTTATCTTCATCATTGAACAATTATGAATCTTTGCAAAAAAAAAGACTAATTCTGTAATATTTTATGTCAGAGAATTGTCATTGGTCAGGATCATTATTCTATGGTAAAGAAATATGAGTGTTTCTGTTTTGTTGGTTTCTCAGACTCCCCTCTTGCTTGATAACCTGCCAGCTAGTTTCAACCAAGTCTAATAAAAAGTTTAATGTTGCAAAACAGTGCTCAAGTCTCATTGATTTCATGTGAATACATAGATGCACGAAATGATAGATTCAAAATGCTGTCCCTTCTGAGAAATATTCCCTTTTAGCACAACCTCATTGTTACAAACCAGATAGTCTGTGCCACAGACCATGGACAGCCTTGGGGAACTTTTTTTTTTTTTTTCCTGAGCATGTGGAATATATTTGTCTCACATTCCTGACCTTTTATCCAGAAAAACTTTTCTTTGTGAAGGCTGAACTTCTCAGGGATCTTCGCATTCCACCACCTTTCAATAAAAATGAAAGAGCAAAATCCCAGCAACTAATGATAAATCAAAACCAATCATAACTTTATATGTGTTTGATGAAAACTTATTAATGAATTCAAATATTCACATATTTTAAGAGTTATTTCTACTAGGATCATCCATTTTGAAAGGGTGATAAACTATAGAACTTCAACCTAATATTTAATACTTCATGCTCAGCAATTCTAACTGAAAAAGAACACATTTACAAAAAGTCACTCAATATGTATTTATTTTTAGATAAACATGATTGAGGATTTGCCTCATTTGAAACAATGAACTAAAGATTAATCTTACAGACATCTTTTCTGTTTAATTTTTCCCAAAATAAACATCCAGCCAACAAATCATTTAGATAGAGGATGCTGATACATTACAGCTGATGTTGCTGGTGAACTAAATTAACTATTTGCATGAGAATGTAAGTCAACTGGAGTGAATTAAGTGATGCCTGAGCTATCAAGAATAGAAACATCAGAAATCAGAGGACTTATTATAGAGAGACTTTTAGTTCAAGATCGGAATATGAGCAGAAATGTGTTGGCCTTTTGTTTTAGTGTGTCTACAAATCAATCAGACCAAAAAACAAACTCTTCTGAGAAAAAAAAAAAAAAAGTACATTAACTATAGATTCTTTGGAAGCTTATGATTTGCATTCATCTCTTGGAGTTAAGTGTGGAATATGTAATACACTACATGGGATAAATTTTAGATTAGCCCAAGGAAATCTGTTCAGCTGTTCAGTAGAAAATAAATCTGTACACATGTGTCAAGATTTAAAACAATTTATTAACACAGCTGCTGTTGCAGATTTCTGTAGCATTATGCTAAACATTGGTTCCAGAAATGTTGGTGGCTCTCAGGAATCAAAAATGCGTAAGTATTTAGGAGCTATTCAGTTACGGAAATTGGATGATGTCAGTCATGCTTCTGACCACCATGGGATCTTCTCAGAGTCACAAGGGTTTCTTGGCCAGGGAAAGAGACTATGCTTAGTCAGGCTGACTGTCTCTCAGCACTCCCCATCTGCACTCAAAGTTCCCACTAATAGGTTTGAAATGACAGCACGCTTGTCCTCTGGGGAAAATTAGGTAGAGCTGTGGAAGATTTCTGCTTCTCTCATAGAGAAAGTTTTAAACGGGATTGTTTTCAGGAAAGAAGGGATTTTATGACCTTCTTACTGTCTGCAGAATGCCAGAAGCTTTTCAAAGTAATAGCAACCTGTATAAAAGAGTGTATGAACTAAACTGAGCTTTTATTGAGTCCAACACAGTCACGTTCCCTTTTACATTCTGTACATAAGCTTTCCAACTGCTTTGCTACTAAATAATGTGATCAAGCAATACTTTGCAAGAAGAAATTTATCTGCTGTATTGAACCGTCAGGAACACAGTTAAATACATGCATGTCTGTGTGGTATAGGAGGAAGATATACGCAAGGAACCAGGGTTAAGCTTTCCACATTGGAAAATTTTGCTTTGTATGCTGCAGTCATTCTGAAACAAAACAAAACAAAACAAAACAAAAAACAGAAAAGAAAAATAAAACAGGAAAAAAACCCCATGTTTTTTACATCATTTGTTTTTTACATCATTTTTCTTTTAATACAGTTTCTTTTTAATTGACAGAGAATTTACTGAGACTGCATTTCAAAGACAAGGAATCTCCTTTTATGGGTCATTACTAAACCTTGTTTAAAAAGAGCTGGTGGCCTGATTGTGTCAGTTCTTCAGACCCTGGCTGAGGCTCAATTTTCTGTGCTGCTGTGCTCTCCAGACTTCTGGTGGAGTTTATAGAAGTGAACATAGGCAGTAGTAATGAAAATTGGGCTCTTCAAATATCACCTATGGTGCTTGGGAAAACTATTCAGAATTCATGTCCACTTCTCAGAGACACTTTCAGGACCTGGGCTTCCTGGTACAGGAAACATAATAGTCCATCAGGCAATTTTTTTTGCTCCAAATGATGGTTTAATTCAGAGGGAACTGTGAATATGTTTTCCAATGGGACCCAGGCTCAGAAGTGCATTCTGTTCCTCATCACAGTGCCTGGTGCAGAAACATCTGGATATCCTAAAGCAATCTCAGTATGTCCTGGCCTGTGAAAGTGGCACAGTACATCCTAAAAAGAAAATAACACAGGCCCTGGAAATGGTATGGATCACTTTCCTGGCACTGGAAACTACTGGAGCATCTTTGCGTTGTCCAGTCTTTCCCCTGGAATCTCAAAGTAATGCTCCAGGTCCCTTGCTCTAATCACAAGCTTATGAAATTTAGCAAATGTTTCTGAAATGCCTTCCCTGTGTATTGAATGTCACTGCTTCACTGCAGAGGTTCCTGATTTATACATCGATGGAATTTATTATTGTTGTTGTTGTTATAGTGACCTTGTATGAATTTTTGATCCATCATATTGAAAGCAAGATTGCAAAATGCAACGACAAGTACCCCCTACTGCATAAAAAGTCAAATGTGTTTTTGAAAAGTACAATGTACATAGAATGAGCCTAGGGAATTGACTGGCCCTTTTTGTTTGTATTTGTCATCCAGCAGGTTCAGCCCCTGAAGAGAATTGCTTCTGGATTCTAAAACTGGAATTAAGATATATCTGACTTAAAAGCTGAAAAAGCTGCATCTATATTATTTCTTTATTTGGAATTACAAACGTTGCTTGAATAGTGCATTCACTTTTCATCACCAAAATTCTAAACAATATTGAAAGAAAAGATTCTATTCAACTTATAAATAGGGTGACATGACCATAGTTTATAAATATATTTCTTATAAAAGTGAGAAACAGAATTTGAATAAAAGAGTTTAGAAGACAAAGGAAAAGTAAGATTGAGTGTTTGTAAGCTGATGCCAGAGAAATGTGAACTATAAATAAAACTAAGGCTTCACAGGAAATGTAATGAACTTAGTGTGGGGATGACATGTCAAGGGTTATGTTGGATTTTTCATCACTAGAAATGTTTAAATCAATGACTTACCTCAACACTGGAGGAGGTTGCCAAGAGAGGCCGTAGAATCTCCTTCAGAGATATTCAAAATATGACTGGATATGACCCTGAACAACCTTATCTAACTCTGAAGTTGTTTCTAACTTGAAAGTTGGCCTTGGTTTGAGTCAGGAGTGTCTTCCAAATCCTGGATATCTCTACTTGGGTGGCTTTTTCCTCTTCTGCCCCCTTTATTGCTTTCCCACCTAAGCATCTCTGACTCTTTTGTACCATCATTTGGTTTCTAAACAGCATAAAATTGAAATAAAAGAAGTACTAATAAATACCAAAAGAACTACTCGGTTTAGCAAATTGGCTCTACTTAAGGTCAAAGAAAAGGCCTTTCTGAAAACCCTTCACTATTTGTTCCTGAACACTAGCAAATAGCATTACAAAAGGCTGGGGCTTTTACTATTTCCTTGACTAACCTGGCATTAAATATTCATTTGTTCCTCTTCATCTTCCTATTTCATTTAAGGACACCTACCACAACTTCTAATCCAGATCTTCAACCTTCTGAATAGCCTGAGCTGCTTGCTGGCAGAAAATTTCCCCTTTGCGTCTGTCACAACTGAATGGTTAAATAGTAAATTGAGAAAGAGCCCAATGTCAACACTGGGAAGTGGTGACATCCACCTCTGAAATATTTAGTGGAGTGATTGGGAATTTTTCTGGAATTTCCCCGTTTAAGGTAAGTGATCAGAACCTGGGGATAAAGAATTACTCTATAAATATTATTGGCTGGCTGAAGCTTGTAAATTAGCTTTTTCTAAAGCTCAAGAACTAAAATTACAGGCTCTGAGGAGTTTCAGAGGACAGATCAGATCAACAGGGTACGTTACTTTTCTCTCATACTGTGACTAAGTACATAACCTTTTGTTTGTGTCTTAAATCAGACTGGAAGTATCCAGGCTTGCTTGACAGTATATGTTTTTGAGCAGCAGAGTCAGAATGGAAGCTAAGCATTTGAAACGGTCCACTGGTTTCTGGCTGACAGCTCAGGTTCACTGTAGAGGCTTATTGTCTTAACAGTGCTATGGAGAACTTTTGGAACATTTTGTTCTTTATAGAAGTAACGACTTATGGCTCTTTTACTAATGATCTGTTTTGTGTTGTTCCAGTACATTGCAAAAGTCTTTGGTGGGATCATTTAGCTCTCTCAGGACTGCATAGTTCATACACATTGAGTATTTCTACATTAAGAAGACATATTTCATTGTATTCAGACAAAGAAATATGTTTGGAACAAGATGTTTAAAAGAAAAGACAAAAACCCTGTGTATTTTGGGAGTTATAATTAAAATTTCATTTTGTTTTGTTTTGTTTCTGAAGATAAGATAAGTCATTGGACTTTTAATTTGTTCAAAGAGAACCTCTGGTAGTGTTTTACATTACCTGACTCAAAGATCAGAATGGTTCCTTTTGGACATCAGATCTGTGAAAGAATCAGAAGAGAAGTCTGATTTACATTCAGACACTGAATTATCAATGATAAATCTGATATAAATCCACAAAAGCAGGGGAAAATAAAAGATTTAATTTTTATATAATCACGCACACATGTATATACAGAGAGATCTTCTTTGTGTCCCGAACAGAGCTAATGGTTATAGTCTGTAAGTACACTCATATCCAGAAGGGAAACAATACATATTTGCAAAGAGTTCCTAAGGTTACGGTATTTGTCCAAATGAAAAATAAAACAAAATCTTGTCTTTGTCTCTCTTCTTTTGTCTTTCTTCTTCTCTCTCTTCTTCTCTCATCAGATGTAGCTAGATATCTTGAACCTCAGAGACATTCCCAGCCAAAACTTTTTAAAGAAACAAGCAGCATAAGTGAAACATTTTTGTTTCTTTCTAACACTGTACTTCAATGAAAATACACTTCAAGCTAATGTTTGCACCTCTTCTACCACTCTGGATAACACATGCATCTGAGACCACCTGAAACTTGTCCTAGATCCACTTTTCTGTAACTTGGCTGTGCCCCTTTGGGGCTTGGGTGCTTATATCCTAAACTTTTCTTATGTGCACAACTGAGAATAAGCACTTCAGCGTGGTGCAGAGTAGAGAATACAGAACTTAATTCTCACCAAAAGCAATGAAAACTGGTGGGACAATTGCAGAAATTTAAAACCTTTGACTTGACAGAAACTAGTTTCAGTTGCTTCTCAGAGTATTGAAAAGGGTGCGGTACCTACATATATATAATTTTCACATGAACACATGTGAAACTTGGGCCCTCTCTGCATTTGCCTGCCTCATACCTCGAGGTCTAGTTCCAAGTGTATTTCCTTCCTTGTGGGAAGCACCAAAAAAATCCCCCCCTCTTGGGAACTGATTCCAATGCTGTCACTACAGTTCATTATCTACTCAGCTGTGCCACCACAGCTCTTCCTGGGACCACATTGCAAAACAGATTACCAAACGGTTTGCGCTGCAAATAAATAAGCAGCTATTATCACTCTGCAGATACAAACTGTGCAAACTTTGTATGGGGCACATATCTGTCCATAAGAATCATGCTTTTTTTTTTTTTTTTTCTATTTTCCAATTTTTTCAGAGCAGAGTATTTCATTGATTCAGTTTCCAAGGCCCCTTTGGTATATAACCTTTGCTACAATTCAGGAGCCATTAGGAATGTCACATTTACTTTATTCTTTCCCTAACCCACTCCAGGAAAGAAAACTTTCCTAAGAGCAAAGAAGGCTTTAAGAAACTCATATATGTGAAATGAGCATTAAATAATAGTATGTGCACTAATTGAATAAGAATTAACTAATATTAACATAAGTGACCCAAGGAAAATTTCCACGTATACTGAATGGACTTGGGTAATTTAGACAAAATTTTTTGACACTTTTCCCTCATCACTTGCTGTAAAACAAAGACAAATAGAATAGTTAAAATATTTAAAGTTATCCAACAACTTGAGTATTTTGTTGTGCAAACATCTGCAAAACATATTTAGATGGTCAATCTGTTAACAGTTACGTATTCAGACATACAATCAAGTTAGTTTGGCTTATTTTATGAACTGCATCACAGTAAATCATGATTTGCACTTCCACATCCTGTAGCAAACATAAGGTTTATGCATTAGCAAAGACCTGAGGGAAGATGGTTTAAACTAATGTTCTTTACCTCATTAGCAATGTGTTCACTTCACTAATGGACAGTTAGTGTAGCAATATACTGTAACAAATTAAACCTCAATAACAAAGTTGGGAAACTATATGAATATTTTTTTAACTAGAGTTCAAAGCAAGAGCTGTAAATACTGTTTTGAACTCTCAAGGAGTCAACAAGTATCAAATAAATTAGTTTTAAGTTATTTTTTAATAAATTCATTTTTTTCTATGTGCCCCTCCTCTTTTTTTTATGAGGACATGGCAAACCAAGAAGCTTACATTTAGAGGTCTGGCTGACTTTTTACGATATCTTTATATTTCAATCAAAAGCTAAACATGATAAAATGAAATGGCCTTTATTTTAAGTTTTTGGCCCCAAAATAATTTTATATATATATATATAATTTGTAATTATATATAATTATATATCATTTATCTTAAGTGCATGGACTCACCAAAAGTGTACTGACATATACAGAAAAATATTTGTACAACGGTAGAAGGGATGCTACTTTTGTTACATATCTGGCATGTGGTGAGCCCTACCAGAAAATTCCAGTGGAAACTTCTTGAGAGATTACTAGTCCACAGTCCACGAGCAGCGGATTAATATGAACTAAATAATTAACAATTTTTTAAATAGGTGCCTGGATTTTCACCTGTAGCATAAAAGAAGGAATCACCAGAAGAAAAGGGGGTTTGTTTCATCTATAGACTCCTTAAATGATGTTGAGCAAGACTGAATCTTGACATAAAGCCCATTGAATTCAATGGAAGCTCCAGCTTGAATTAGAGAGACAGGTATTTTTACCATGGCTGAACAAAGAAATATATACTGAAAAGTGGAGGGGGTTTAGAAGTAAGAAAATTGAGCAAAGACTCAGATGAGTTCACCAGCATACCAAGCTCTAAGCACTAAATCCTTGAAGGTCTTTCTCCATCCAATCTGTTGTGGATATTCTACTCAGGGTAAAAGTTTTTAACACTCATTGACAAAGAAAACCAAAAATAGTAAAATAACAATTAGGAGTCACTCAGGAAGAATGGAGCCTTAAGATTAATTTTTTCCTTGTAGTTTAGCAGAACAGAGATCTGTAGCTCAGGATCCTACATTATCTAATAAGAACTTGTAATACTGTCACCATTGCATTGTGGAAGGCATACACTAACAGCTGTCTTACAAGATTTTTTTTCAGAATAGGCATAAATGGTAAGAAGTGGGGAGATAATTGTGAATCTTCATGAGTTTGCATGCAGAGCTGTGCATATATAGTATAATTCTGTTCATACCTAGAGTTGTAGTCTTGGTCATCAATTGATTTCACTGATTTCTAAGAAGTTTAAGCACATCTGAGAAGGAATTTTGAGGGTCTATATTTTATACTTAAGCATCATTTGTGGCAATTAGATACGGGATTATATTGTAGATAAAGTCTGTCATCTCTGTCACATTTCTTGCTCAGTGACTTTGGTCTCAGTGTGTGGGTGCTCTACAGCCAGGGAGTCTGTATTTGTGTGGAGTCTAGAACAGGGCAGTCATGGTGCAAAGCATACTTCTAGGGACTGTTAAACAAACAGAAAAAAAAAATGACAATAATAAAAATGTCTACTAACATGTTAAATTAAGGAGAGCCACCTGCAGGTAGCTGATAATCATATTAGAGAAACTTGTGAACATCTGTAATTCTTTGTCCCCATTTATCATTTGATGAAAGAACTAGGTCCTAAATCCAGCCTTACTTCATCGTATATATTACAATAGCAATCTTAAATAGGACTCAGTAAGCTGAGCAGGAGGTCTCAGGGGGGTTGGAACTAGATGTTCTTTAAGGTCCTGTCCAACCCAAACCATTCTGTGATTCTATGATTCTGTGTAACACTGGCATTTACAGACTATGGCTGCTTTTTCCAGGTAGTTCATAGAATTCCTCCACAACAGAGGGAAAAAAAATCCTCAGAAAATTTTTCAAATATTTGAATTTCTTATTTCACTTTAATAATAATAATAATAGTACGTACATACATAACAAAAAAAACCAAAAACAATCTGTAAGGTGAAAACAGTGGACTATTTATTTATTTTATTTCTGATCACTTAAAGAGTATTAATGTTGACTGTGACATTTTAAGACCATAACTTACTCTCTAGTAAACAACACTCCTGCTTTTCATATTTACAGTTTCAAAGTAAAAAATAAAAATATATACTCCTTTTTCCATTTTTTAATGGTTAATTAGGTCACTAATCAAAAGAAATTCTTAAGAGGAAAATGAAATGTTGACATTTTGCAATTATTTGCTACTGTGAATAATACATAAACACACTACTTATGGTTAAAGTGGCTTTCAAACCCTTTTTCTGCCATTAGGGCATGAACTGACTGCAGAATCAGTGTATTTTACTTGATATATTGCCACATTATCTACTTCAGTGCTTCCATTTAGTTTGGGTCACTTACATTTCATTATACTGTACCTTGGCTGAGTGCAATAAAAAAAAAGTTTATTGCAACTGCAAGCTCCTAATTAAACATCAGCTGTAAACTGAGCTACCCATTACAGATTATATATATAAAAAGATGATATTCTTGGGAATCACTCTATCATGCAACATGATTAATATATATGTGTCCTTGTAAATAGGAGTTGATGTGCTAGATACATAATGGATATGATTAGCTTTTTATTGAGACCCAAGACATCAAAGATAAAGGGATACACAGATTTCTCATTCAACAATCTTGTTAATTATGGTATAAACGTGTATATCCATACAGGGATAACACATGCAGAAATGTGTTTGCTGTATTATAGTGTTCTTAGCTGCTATCACTGTGGCTGCAGACAGATATGAACTTATAAATACATGTCCAGGGTAAAATTAACTTCATGCCAGGGAGGAAAAATAAGTTAAATTGGTTAAAAATCTCTATTTCCTACAAAGAGGAGGAAGCTGCTTCAGACCTTTCTCTTTCAGAAAACACTGTAAGCAGATTTCATACTTCAAGCAAAAGTTTCAGATGGGTCTCATGAAGGATACATTTGAAGTTTTGACTGGCATTTCATACAGAAAAAGCTCATTTTAAATAGACCACTGAAATATCAATTTGGCATTAATTTACACAATAAACATATTCATTCTCTTGTTTTCCAGTTGAAGGAAATCTAGTTGGTGCGGATAGGAAGTTACGATGTTTTGACCAATGGAATTGCATGCCCTAAGATGGTAATTTTGTATTTTAAGGAATTAAATAGCAGTACAGTTTAACTTCCACCTTTCTTCTTATATTTGTTCCCCTCTGAATTATTCTGGTATAAACTGTTTGTAGGATCATGCAGAGAAACATTTTTAGCAATTGATGTAATTTCATATTTTATACAATTTTTTGTGCTTTGTTGTTTGAGAGGTTTTTTATATAGATTTCTCAGAGCTGTGAATATTTTATCATGTAATGGAATGCATATCAATTACAGAACTGTATGCTGAGGAAAGAGTGGTGAAAGAATCCACACTGACATCCATGAATCATCCTGTTTAATTTTAGTTCTAGTCAGTGAGGCTGAGTGTTGATGTCCATGAACCAATATATTTACAACAAAAAGACACAATTCTCCTTGAACACATTTCAAATCTCAGGTGGGAAAAAAAAAAAACTTAGTTAACTTAAAAATTCAAACTAAGTTTTTAAAGTTGGAATTTAGACCAGCGTATGAGAAGCTACAAAAATTTGTTCTCCCACATGCAAATGCAGAAGCTTGCTTGTAATTTGAAGGTATTACAGTAGGATTTGGGTTGCACAAATTTGATATTCCTAAATTGTGCTACCTTGCCAGGGCTCAGACACAAAACCACAAAAACATTGTTAAATATTTGACCTCTGAAAATTTGATTTTTAGACATGTTAATTATGAGAAAAAGTAGATACAGGGAAAAATCACTAGTAAATACTCTTGCCCTGGAAGTTTGACATTAGCTATCTGCTGCTGCTATATTTTTCATATACCTCAGGTGTCTGAATCCAAACTGGGATCTCTCTAGAGTCCCATTTAGCTGGACAGTTTTCCTCCCTTACTTTGTGTCCTTAATCTTGGATAGGAGAAAAAAAGATTTAAAAAGTATTTTTTCCTTTTGCATTTGGAAATATAGACAGCATTGCAAAATATCATGCAAACAGGCCTAAATTAAAGAAAGAGTAGATCAGTTACTGTTTATCTGTTGACTACCTTCTTAACGTCAGTGAAGTTAAAGCAACATTCAATATAATCCATTCAGAGACTGATGGTATAATTTCCGCACCCCACAGTTTCAATTGGTGTAAATCAGATGAAGCTATTGCAATTTCTCCAGCTACGCATCTGTCTGTGTTCTTCTTCAAGAGTGGAATTATTAAAAGAGAAGTGAGGGTTAAAAAGAGAGGTTTCTTCCATTAAAATGTGTCTGAAACTAAAAGCAAGCTGTCATATTTAAAAACTAACAAACAAACAAAAAAACCCCAAACGTGAGCTTGCAGTTTCTCCCATAAAATTGCTGTAACAAAGACAGCAGCTTGACAATGGCAGCTGCTGCACAGAGCAAAAATTAGAGGACAATGTCATTTTTAATGATTTTTTAAAATGAAAAATTAAACCAAAATAAATGAGACATCCTAGGTATTCTTTGTTTGGGTTGTGTTTTTTTGGGTTGTTTTTGTTTGTTTGTTTGTTTGTTTGCTTGTTTTAAATCTGTCTTTCTGTCTTATTGTTTGTAAGAGGCAATGCAGACAGACGACAGCAACATATGCTGGGAAGAGTCTGAAATTAGACAAAGAAACAATGGAAGTGTGATGATTTTTTTTATAGTATCATACAAAGGCTATGCTTCTTGTATCTTTGTATGTAACTTTAAAGAAATAGACACATACATGTCCACACTTATATACAGAAACATACATACATACATTCACAAAAAAAGCAGTCATATATTTATATCCACACAATAGTTTCATGTTAATAAGTTGACATCTGTGAAAATATATACACAGATTTAAATAATATATTTATAAGCTAATATACATAGGTGTAAACTTTGCAGATAGGCATTCTCAGTCAGTTTTAGAAAGAGAGAAAGCTGTAAAATAAAATGTCACATACCAAGAAAAAATGGGATTCTATTTTGAGACATTATTCTCAGCTTTTTACTTTTTTATTATTATTTTTTTCTTCAGATCACAGATTTAGATCACTTAGTTGCCTTCATGCTGACCTAAAGCCTTATGTTTCTGTCTGTCCTGCTGGAAGTACAGAAAGGTCTTTTTTATAACAACTCTGTGCTATTCAATGCAATGTCTGCACTTAAGGGCAGAAATTCTCCTTCGAGGAAAAATTTTTTTTTCTTAAATCTAATCTTTCTTTCTCAACAGTTCCAGTAACTTAAAGGTTGCCTGAAAGTTATTTATTTAAGGGAGACAGGTAAGGATTTTAGAACCACTATTAGTATCCTGCTCTCAATTAACACAAAATAATTCTGTTTGGATTTAAGTACTTAACAACAGTCTGAATGAGTTAATACTTAAGTT
Organism: Gallinago jamesoni; assembly: GCA_025769975.1. Lineage (NCBI taxonomy): Eukaryota > Metazoa > Chordata > Aves > Charadriiformes > Scolopacidae > Gallinago > Gallinago jamesoni. The sequence continues at coordinate 7,257,087 of JAOQGH010000019.1, read as the reverse complement.
TATAAAAATATATTTTTTAAAAAGTTTATATCATATACTGTTCACAATTTTATTACTTTAATTTGTTTATTTTACAAAAACTGAAATAAGCTGGAGTTGACGGGAAGTGTCATCAATTATCTTATTTTCAAATCTCATACATTCATTTTGTGTATCATATGTGAATACGGGGAGTTTTGCCCTGAAAATTTGTTGGCTGAATAGAACACTGAAAAACTTTTATTTATTATTCTTCATTAAGCGTAAATGGTATTTCAAACAAAAAGTTATCAAAATTGCTTTGAAACATTCTATAAGTTATTATTTAGAAAAGCTCGCTGCCTAAAAGCCCAGGAAGACAGTTCTAATAGTAGGCTGGTTTTGTGTTTTCAAAAAATTAATTAAATGGGGGAACAATTGTGCCTTGTGTCTATTAGCACTCTCAGCACACTCTTGGTCATATGAAGAAACTGCTTTGTATTTGGAACACGGTTGCATCTAGTCATAGCGTCATGCACAACTCCAGATAAATACCAGAATTCCTCATCTTTTCACAATATGCTTAGAACAGGTTTGGGTCTTTTGGTTTGGGTTCTTGTTGATGTAGTGTTGTTTTTTTGTTTCTTTGTTTTGTTTATTTTAGTAGGACTACCCTGGTAATCAAAAATTGCAGAATGACAACCTGTAAATGTATGTTCTGCTTATTACTAGAGCAGTGCTTTATCAGCAAGTGAGATCACATCAGCAGCACAGTGTAAAAGAAGCCAAAATAGTTTCCTCCTATTCTCAATCTCATTCTTTAAATCACTGGAAGCTGTTCATTTTTACATAAAATTTGTTTCCTGTTCACATTTTTGTCTTTCTGGTTGTGAAGAACATGTCAGCACAAACCATTTCAGTGAGACAATACCTCTCATTGTGGCTAAGCAGAGTGTGCTGAGCATTACTGCAATATAAATAACTATTTTTAGCAAAACCTTCAGTCTAGTCGTGGAGGATGAGAGGGTGCCTGCTCATGGGTTGGTTTTCTTTATGCTGTTGTCTCGACAGCAGTGTCAGAGTACTAGGGAAGGGTCTGGTCAGGAGGTTTGTTGTGGGATAGATGGGCTTTCTGCCCAGATCCCAGTTCTGAGTAGGGCCAGTAAGGAAACACTGACTAACAGTCAGTGGTTCAAGGATATCTGTGCAATGAATTTTCTTGTCTCAGGGGATTATAGAACTCACAGTCAAATGACACTTGTGCAGACAGCAAGGTGCACAGCACTGAGGGCAGAGAGGGGCTGGTGGTCATAGGGGACGTGGAACATTTTGAGATGCCTTCGGGGAAGCCCTTCATTAAGGGATATGAGGCAGGTTGAGAGATGCCAGTGAGGAAAAGACCTTTTCTGCTCATGTTATAACTTCTGTGGTCATACAGCTATGAATCCAGTACCACCCAACCTGCGCTAAACTTATTGTCTCCCCCTCCTCCTTGTCTTTCCTTTCATTTTTTTTTTTAAGAGACAACTGAGAGATTGAACAGTTTGAAACAGACACAATTGCACCTAGACAAAATTCCCCCAGATAAAGGCCAAAATAAAAGAAAAGACATAGAGACAGGAAAATGTTTTCACACAGAATGACCTTTACTGGGAGGAGGGGGGAGCGTGGAGCTGGGATTGTTCACGCACTTCAATCTCAGCCTCGATAGGTTGGTTTTAACTCTTTATTTTCCCCATACGTTCACCCTCTTCTCTCCCGGTAACACCAGGGAGCCTTTTCCTGTCTGAGGTTCTCCTCATTGCCCTTTTCCTTGACTTTGTCTTGTCACTCCGACCATAGTCTTGTTCTGCCAGATATGTTTCATTTTCTGCATGACTTCCCCTGGATGGGCATTTCAAGCTGTGATTTCTAAGCTTGATCTCACACTGTAGATCCTGTTATCTCAGTAAAAAGCTTTAAAGTTCAAAGTGAGTTGGACGAACAATACTTTAAAAGCAGTGTAAAGTCTAAACATTCTCTGGGTTGGAGCAGTTCAGTCAAAAAAAAAAATATTCCAGATGTTTGCATGATTTTGTATGGGCAAAAAACCAATTAAAAATCAAGATGCTGGTTTTAAAACAAACAAACAAAAAAAGAATTATAAAGAGTTATTAAGGGACCTGAAGAAGTGAATATAGTTATGGATCTATATTCACACAGAGCTGCCATGGGGGTCTTGCCACTCATAGCTCCAAGGCTTCTCCTACCAGTCAGGTTTATTCCAAAGCCACTGAACTTCTTAGCAGTCTCCTAGACTTTAGCCCAGACTTGTGAAGCATTAAAAAACAGGGATTAATTAGTACATTATTAGAAACTACATGAAGCATTTGGATAACACCACTGACATGAGCCCTGGTACAAAAAACAAGATAGTGTTTCCTTATTTCACACTGATGTCAGTTCTGCTCTCCTCCACCTGGATTCTCTGGTGCAGCTGTGTGCTCTGCTCTGTTCCGTGGGGGTTTTGACAGCCTTTCTGGAAGTGTGTACATGCAAGATCTGTGCTTCTTTGTTATGATGGATTGCATCGTCATTCAAGATTTTCTGGCAATATACCCAAACGAGACCTAGCCCCCTACATCAAGAAGCACAGGCTTTCCATTGGTGGTTAAAAGGGTATCTTTAGCAACATGATCATTTGTTTTCGTATGTGTGGAAAGAATACTGAGCTTTTCTTTCTTAGACTATAATTCCCCTAAACACATACTGGGGGTATGATACAATAGTCAGGGAAAAATCTCTGAATATTCATAAAAACTTTGCTGGCATAGGGGCGATTTATTATTTCTAGCATGAGACATCTAAAAGTTATGAGAATATTCTCATAAATAAGAAGAGATGTGACAGATTTTTTTGAAAGGTTATTTTAGGCAGCCCTTTTCAAAATAATTCACTGGTAGTATCACATATCCCACTAAACTACACATAAATTCACCTGGTGGAAAATCCTTTACACAAGAGTGGAACGTTTAGATACAAGAAAGATTATACAGCAAAAATTGCAGAGGTGACAAGGAAAATTAAGATCTAGCTGTGTAATACACAACATAGGTTGGAAATATTTTGTGGTATCCTTATGACTTATGAATAAGACCTATTTGGTGGGAGGTGTCCCTGCTCATGGCAGGGGGGTTGGAACTCGATGATCTTTAAGGTCTTCTCCAATCCAAACCTTTCTATGATTCTGTGATTCTGTGTTAATAATCACTGCTCAAGAGAACTTGGATGGCAACTGGACATTCTAAATGCATATATCTTAATCTTAAATGCATATATGTTAAATGCAGAGGTTTTGATTATTTGTTTGCTTGCTTGTTTATTGATGTTTTAAATATAGAGCCATAAAGCAGAAGTAACTCTGTTGAAACCTTCACAACACAAAGGTGCATGACCAGGATAATGTTTGCGACTGATTACATACTCTGTGCAGTACATGGTAGACCCTTCAGCCCAGGATTCATGTACGCCCCCTACCCATGACATGGCAGTGAGGCAGATGATCAAGCAGCTTTATGGTCCTTTTTTCAGCCTTTTTTTCTTTTAATTTCTTTCTTCTTCTTTTTTTTTTTTTTTTTTAAATTTCTTATTTCTGTTTCCTTTTTGTCTGATAGGAAACAAAGATATATAGGGGAATGCTTGCATTTCCCCTTGGAAAGAAATAGCAAAAGAGCAAACAGAGACATGTTTGTTTATTAAAGTAACAATTCAAAACTGGATTATAGTTGTCTTCACTGGAGATGTATGTAGTGCATCGTATTGCATTGTATGGCACTCTACTGCATTGCAGGCTTAGTCTTGTTCTTTTTCTGCTTGAGAATGGGCTGGATTGAGCAAAGGTTCCTGTTTAGGCTCAAGTATCAGAGTTCCTTTTGTTATGGAAAAAAAAGGTTGATGACAGAGAGTATGGCACATCATTATCTCTTTCTCAATTATATTTTGGATGTTCCTAGGACCATCCTATGTTCTTCCTGGGGGATTCTGTGTCGATATTGTCAGAGACATATGCTAAACTGAATGGATATTTCATCTGACTTGTTACAGCTATTCTTATATTGTTATAGCAAAAGACCAGAGTAACAACCAACCAGTGTGCTTGGAATTGTTTGTGAAAAATATTTGATGATAATTTGCCAAGAATAAAAATAAATCTCATAAAGATATTGAATCACAAAAAGTACAGGGGCAGCAGTTGTACACAGAGAAAAAAGCAACGTGAATTTGTGGCAAATACTGTTGGCAAAAGTGAATTTGATTTGGAACATTTGTGACTCAAGTTGCTGCGTTCTTTCTTTCTGTAGAACTCTATTCATCAGCTCAGCCCCAAAAGTGACAAAGGTAAGAAAGCTTTTTACAGTTTCCCCATCTTTTCAGTGTGCTAAGTAACCCCTTTACCTGCAGAAAAATTGCAACGGCACTGAAAGTACATACATATTTTTGTTTATCTATTCAAATTGCTTTCATTTTTGTTTGTAAGTAACATTTTACAAGAATGAAAGCAATTAAACCTTCATTGTCCAAGCTTTCAAGTCAGTATGGCAGTACTGTCATGCATCTGTTTCATTTGGGAATAGACTAATTCTCAGTCACACTGCTAAACAGATAAATGCAGCTCCTTAGGTTAATCTTGTTTTATTATTGAATGACATTCAGATGTTTGCCTCAGTTCAGAATTGCGGACTCTTTCTTAGTTAAACATCTTTTATATTGTGAAAATAACCATGACTTGCAAAAGAGAAACATAGTTAGAAAATTCTAAGAAATAAAAAAGAAAAGAGGAATAAAATAGTGATTATTACTTTTTCAGTTCTTGTGATTCAGAGGAAGAAAATCAAGAAGTACTGCATGCTGTTTAATTTGTAGTTAACAACAGTCATTATAATGACATGTTAGACATTCAGAGCTTTGTCTTCTATTTTTTTTTTTTTTGAATGGTGATATGTTCAGGTTTTGAAATTAAGTGGAGTTGCAATATATTATCTTATACTTATTATATTATAATATATTATAATACTGGCAGAAGGGAAACCTATTTCTTTAAGGATCTGACCCTTTTTGGGTCCAGATGTGATAAAATGGCTATCTCACTTACAGGGACATCACACAAGCAAATGTTTTCCTTGATTTGCATTAAGTAGTAATAATGTGCCTAAGTCAGTGCCAAACAAAGGAAAGGGAAAGAAAGAAGAGGGAACTAAGAGATTAAACCTTCTTACTATTTGTCTCCTACAGGCAATTCTGCCAGGGAAAAAGGAATGAGAACCTTCTTTATAAGATCATTTCAGCAATCTATTTTAGAAAATATTATTTGCAGTGGTTCATGAACAGAGCTGCTTGTCTGGTTTGGGCATGGGTCTGATGGAAAAAGATGTTTCAAAGTCACTTCTAAATGGAAAGAGGAGAAATTCTGGTACTTGATCCTCCAGGAATTAAAATGGAGTTGGATAATTTCAAAAAGTTCTTCTGTCAGTACAACTATCAGTGTTTTTTCAGAAGAGCCAGAAGAGCAAAAACACATAAGTAGCCAAAATTTAGCAAACTTCTGTCATACATGAGTAATGAAGCAAAAGTGTCAACCCTAGTGACTTTTTAAGTACAACCTAATAAAACCTCCACACTGCAAGAAAAAGAGCAACAAAGTGCATTGGAAGACCATGGTGTGGTGATAGCTGAGAGGAATCTCTCAAAGCAGAGGTTTTCAGTAACTCAGAGAGTATTTGTTTTACTATATTTAGCATTGGGGGTTTTTTTTGACTAACAAGGGAGTTGAAAACAGAGAGACTAAAAGAAAAAATTGGAAATAGTTTACAAGGATTTCTTGACAAGTAATATTCTGTATGGACGCTTCATCTTAGAATCGAACCTTCTCATTTTTTCTATATTACTTGATCCACAAAAGTGTAATTTAGGTGAAAATTAATATTTTTTTATATGCTACATACTCTAAAGATGGTTAAATGGAAATCCAAATAACTTAAACAACTCAAAACATCTCAACTTTTCAAGCTCATATATGGATATGGAGTCATTCAGTGTAAGAGGTTTCCAGGGCTGATGTTCTGTTATAGTTTCCATTTTAAACTCAATTTGGCCATGAAATAGCTCAACAGATCAAATTAACTCAAGATTAAGCTCTAGTAGGGGCTGCCTAAGAGAGGAACCTCTGATTTCACTAGAGCTAAAACTTTTTTTTTTCAGCAATCTTGACTCTCATCAACCTGCCCTGGCAACTTCCACACGCAGAGGTAAAGAAGTACATACTATCACAGTAATAACCTGAAAGTTGCATAAAATAAACAACCTTTCTCCAATTCTCATTGAACACCTTTTGGGTACAGATGTCCCATAAGGACTCTGGCAACATGTTCCTGAAATGAGTATCTCATCAGCACCAGCTACTGCCACAGAATCCATCGCCAACATGGCTCATGGGAGATAACAGACTTCCTCTGTTTTTTTTGTGTGTGATTTTTTTGTTTGTTTGTTTGTTTGTTTGGTGTTTTTTTTGTTGTTGTTTGTTTGCCTGTTTTTTTTTTATTTTTTGTTGTTTGGGGTTTTTTTGCTTTTTTTGGGGGGAAATCAAGGAAGAAACTGCTTTGGGAAACAGAAACTCCCATCTGGCACTCAGAAATCTAAATTAACGTGACAAACTGCCACAATTTTCAATATTGATTTACAACTAAGTCCCAGTTCATAAACCTGCAGTGGTGACTTATGCTGTCACATTGTGTGCATGTAGTCAAGAAATAGTGTTTTAAGTTATAAAACAATAATTCAGGAAATTGAAATGTAAGAAATTATCAATGTGTAGAACTAAACCACATAACCACTAAACTTTTGCCTGATGTATGCTTTTCCATAGTATTGTCAGTACTAAAAGAAAAACTGCTCACCATGCAATCTTTAATAAGAAAATGAAGAGAAAAATAAAAGAAAAAAGCAAGTCTAATCACAATTTTTTTGAAGAATAAGTTTCATTCCATTTGACTTAGGTCTTTTTCAAAAATTATGCTTTTATCTGTTCATGTGAAATGTAAAGATAAGAACAGAAATGATAGAGAGTTTTACTTGGGTCATCTGCATTCATAAACCTACTGTTCTGACCTGGGAGCATTTATGTTTCTGTTCTCATTGGATAAGGTCATAAGAGAGAAGGGAGAAATGGCTTCATTGTTAACAAATCCAATTTCAAACTCTTCTCTTTGATCCAGTGATGAGGTCTGTCATGATTACTGAGAGATACATTAATTAATGTGTTGAAACTCAGTAGAGTAAGTAAAGTAACTATTGATTAGCCTTCGCGAACACGAACACGCTGGAGGGAAGTCTAGACATAACGTTTATTAAAAACAAATACTGTGGTATTGCACAGTAATAGATATAATAATTTGGCTTCAAACATCCTTTATAGCCACTACCACAGAATATTTTAGTGGTTTTTGTGAGCACAAGTGTACTTGACACACTCAGAAACACATCTTCAGCTGCTTCTGTGGAACTAATCTGGTATATCAGCTGTTCAGCTGCCAGATTTATCTATTATTATTCTCTAGCCATACATTTAAAAAGATTTTTTTGCTGGGACTTCTGTTGTTGTATTTTACAACTTTCAGTCTGACACTGTAACTTTAAGGAACACCTGCTTAAAGGATAGATTTTTTCAAAGGAAGTGTTTGTGTATATCCAGTTGAACTGAACATGATTATTTCTCAACAGTCTCTGATTTCATGTCACTTTATTGCTTGAGTCAGGGGAGTGGATTAGGACACAGGATGTCACTGCCACTTTAAGAGAGCATCCTTTCTGGAAAGCCAGTTTATTGTTTGGTGTTTATTTGAATAAAAAGCTCTTCTTCAAAATGTGAGTTGTTTCCTGAGAGGAGGCAAAAGCTGAATAGTATTCTTCATGTGAAAGGGAATGATTTAGTGCATCGAGTTACCCAAGGAATTTGCTGCAATCCACTCGTGTCTCTGTAGAAATGAGAGGATGTTGCCTCATCATAGTCAAACCTGTAAAGAACATTGACAGCCAGGAGAACAAATCCTAAGCAGTAATACCTAAGCATTATATTGACCAGTGGAAGCTTTGTCTTACTAAAAAGTCTACTATAGATCACTCCAACATTTACATGTAATTGACTAATGAGCAACAAGAAATTATTTAAGGACCAAGTTGGCTGTCTCATCTTCCAGTTCTGTATTTATTTATTCAGATTGCTGTTTGACTAAGGTAATAATCTTCCGTTGTCCCTCTTTTTTTGTGTTAGCTGTAAAGAAGACTTATTGGGATTAAAATCATTGGTCATTTTCACAGGTATTTCCCAACTATAAATCTACAGACAAGTCTGTGTGGTGTATTTTATTGCAATCACATGTTTTCCACTGATTGCTGAAATTAAGACCACTTTGTTACAGAAGTCTTAATATTTTGATCTGACACTGTGTTTCAAAGTTTTGTTTGCATAACTTCATGTTCACACGGACAAGGTGATATTTAGGATTTACTCCTGTTTGAGGTACCTAAATTGGTAACTAAAACCCCAGGGTCCCATATATAAACATTGAAAAAACAGTGAAGCACACTCACAGTAAGCAGGATATTTAATGAAAATTCTTTAAATGCTGTAAAAAAAAAACCCACTCAGATTCTGCAAACTTGCTGCATTTATTTAAAAAAATAATATCTCATTAATTACCTAATTAAATAGATATATTTTAAATAACTACGGGCCCTATGGTTACAATTTCCCATTAACCTCCTTAAGAATTCCAAAAGGGAAACAGAACATCCAGCAGAGAAAAGAGAAAATGTAAAAGACCTGTGGAAGGTCTTGCATGTGTTGTGCTTATGTTAGCAAAGTTTTTCTGTTAGAAGGGAAAGTCATCATAGAGAAACAATTGTAAATTTAATACAGTAGAGCAAGGTCAGGCAATAGAACTTTCTATCTGGGGTCAATCACCTAGAAATTGGTGCAAATGTGCAGAGTGCAAAGGTGAAAGTCTCAAAATGAATAGAAGAGGGTAAGATTCTTTGGAAACCTTTTTGCTGAGAGATTGACGTGATGTTTCTGGGGTAAAGTCCTTGGATTTGCAACCAATTAACTTCAAACACATTCTGCAGAGGTTCACACAAACTTGAACCATTTGAATTCTGGAGAACGGATTTCTGTTCTGACTGTATTGAAGTTATATTGCAGTATCTTTAATTCATTAGGAACAAAGAAATATTAAATAGAAATAATAAAAGTGGTAGAGGAGGGAAGGCCCAAGTTTTCTTTTAGGTTGAATTCAAAATCCTTTATATTGTTTATTTCATTCCTACATGCTGTGATGTCCAGAACATTATAATTCTTTTTTTTTTTCCTATTAGAAAAAAATCTATTCTATAGACTATAATGCCATTTTCATCTTCATTGTATGAGAAGGAACTGTTTCCAATTTTGAAGTAAATATATCTGTCCCTCTGTCCCATAAAAGCACCATCTACTAGTGATTTTCAGTAGTTCAACATGTCTATTAACTTGGATTTGATAACTACTGTCATTTTTGGATTACCCTTCTGCTATATTTTCCGTTGGTTTTGGTTTAGGTTTTGTTTTAAAAATTACTGGTAATTTGGAGTTCAAAGTCTTTAGTTCCCAAGTCATGAACAGTAATGGCCTGCCTCTGCCTCTACGCTGCCTCCTACTGCCACGTTAAGAGAACTAAAGCAATACCCAGCTCTATCAGTAACTCAGTTCTCTGTTTTGAGGTAAGTAAAACTAGTTTTGATAAAATTTTGATTTTTTTGAAGATTAATTTTCCTTAGATATTTGTGGGTACCTGTCTATGTATGAGATTGTTGTTGGAAAATCAAGATCAAGTTCTTCCATACATAGTAATGATGTTTGCTTTCCTCATCCCATACATAACTAGAAAGAACAACTTGAAGGTAAAAGATGTAGCTACATTTAAAAATAATTATATTACATAGTAACACTGCCATAACTTTATATGAAGGTTTGGCAAAGAGTGAAACCTATGAAATTAATAAACAAACAGTGAGCCATGAAGGAAAAAATGTAATAAGCAGTAACACAGAAGTAGCTAACTTGTAAGGGAAATTTTATGTGTTTGTGTTGCTTTTTCTTTTTTTCTTGTTTTCTTTTTCTCTTTTTTCTTTTTTGGGGGTATGTTTGTGTTTGTGCTTTCCCATCTTTGGAATCTCAGTGATACGACACCTGAAATCTCCTAAATCTTAGCCCTGGCTCTGCATCATTCTTGAGAGGTCTAAAGTTGCGGGAAATAGAACCCCTAAATATGCACATATCCAAGCTCCTCTTCACTAAAAAGAAACAATTCCATATCTCAAAGTGGCAGCTATCTCTAGAAATCACAGTGACCTATTCACTAAAGACCCAAATCCCATGTGCATGGTAGAATTCATTAAGCAATGTTATACTCTGAGAACTCCATCGTCTGACATTCATAAATATTTGTGTATGGCAATCACCTGGTAAAACTTCAGCACATTGGAAGAGAAATATTAAAATTAAGTCAATGTTATTTTTTTTTTCTTCAAGTAGATTTGACTTCTGTCACTCAGGTTTACAGCCCAGTTTCTTTTGCATGAAGAATGGGACAAGCTCTCCACATCAAAAACATCATCTTGGCCAAGGTCGTTTAATTCCATTGAATCAGGCCTGGGCCCCTAGTATGTGGAGACGTTTATAGCCCGCTGTCATTCTGGCAAGTGACAGAAATAGAGGGTGGAGCAGGTGCCGAGCAGAATTTTCATATTTCCATAACAAGGCCAGTGAGCTTTGTGATTTATGGATGCTCAGTATACAACCGTGACGCTCCACAAGTGAATATACAAGTTGGAAATCTGTAAACAGCTACAGAGGGAATTTGCTAATCTCTGCCTGCTGTAGCTTAAGCTGTACAGGTCCTCGAGCTTTGTATAAGGAAGTTTTGGCATTGTGCTTTGTAAAAACACGCACAGCAGCTTGCCAGAGCTTGTCAGCAAGGACAATATCACATTTTACTGAGTCTGTAAAACCTATCATTGTTCATAATGTCACACTGTTGAAAACTGGAAAAGCAGAACTAATAAGGCCTTTCTAGAACAATTTCTAATGTTCCTTGAAAAGCAAATGTATGGGTTTACTTATTATGTTGAATCAAGGTAATCCAAAACTCTGAATAAAACTAAGAGGACAAGATATTTCTTCACATTGAACAGACAATAAACTTCACAATATCTGGTTTAGTTGGGATTAGATTTTTTCCTTTTTTTTTTACCTTTTGTTTGTATTTTAAAGGAAGGTATGGTCATTGCCTTTCACTATGAATGGAAGCATGAAAAGGAAGGAAAATTCATCTGAGAATTTTTAAAACAAATCTGCTGTGTCTTAAAAGAAAATGTGATCACCTTTTTCAGTCACAAATGGCTATTCAGACAGCAGACCCAGTGATAAATGTAACTTTTAAGTGAGAAACTTCCTAAAAATATGACAGGCCTAGATGTGCATCTTTACATGACAGATTATAAAATGTTACAATGTAGTGTATCCCAGAGATTATAGGAGGTTCATCAACATATTTAGAGGTTTAATTCCTTGGAAACTAGGCCTAGAATCCCTGCAGCCCTTGAACCTTCAGAATTACTATTGCAGAAAAGTTCTTCATAATATTTCCAGAATATCTGTCAAAGAAAACCCCACTATTTCACAGGTTTTCATCAACTGAAGTCCGTCTATTAGCAGGTAAGAATAGCTTCCCTGTCTCTGGGTAGATACTATGCTATCATCTGTAGACCCAGTGTTACTTAGCAAGGCCAGAGGAATCTCAATTGGGTAGATTCCATGGATTTTCCAATCCATTTGCACTTTAATATTGGAAACTTCATGATCAGATATGTTCTTTGAGGGGTAAAAAACCTAAGAAAACACAGACACTGTTCAGTTCATCCTTTTTTACAGTGGACCCCAACCCAGTTAATTTCTATGATTAGCTTAGATCCTGCCTCACAGAAACTCTTAGAGTCTCATTAATCCTGGCTAAGTAAAGCTCTATAAATATCAAGTGTAGGGAAAAAAACACCTTTGAAAACCACCACAGCATTCGGCCTACCTGTTGTAGCTCTTCCCTGGCTATGCTGTCTGTGTAAGAGATGCTTTTCCTTCACAGCATGATTCATTCATCTCATATTAAGTATTAAACTTTCTCACCAGAGCTATTTCTTTGAAGCTCTGCCACAATCTCCAGTTACCATTCTCTGGCATTGTATGGCTGACACTAATTCAATTGCTTTTATGTTAAGCAATATCTGTATCTCCAGATTCTTCAGCAAGATCACCATGATTCAGAAGACTGGGCAAAACATCTTCAGGGCAGGGCTCAATTTCCGCCCTCACTGATGAATTAATTAGTTGCTGGTGCCTGTACACTTAATGTTGCATTACAGTGAAGTTGCAGATTGAAGAACACCACCCATGGTTTAGGATGTGCATTTCCAAAAATGTTTAAGCATCTGGATCTGATCAACTAAGAACTCAAAGCCTGATTAGTGAAGAAGGTTAGGCAGTTAAGAAAATAGATAGTCTAAGATGTTGTTAGCTCATGTCTCAATTTAAGAGGGTGGTAAAAAAAAGAGATAACGTCCTTGGGGAATGATAAGCCTTTGCATATGGCACAATCCTTTACATATGGATTTGTACAGGATAGCCATGGTGAATAGGTTCACAGTGACTGGGTTTACATGCGCCAATACTAATTACACAGATTGGTTGTTATCCTTATGGGTATGTTTGTATTCAAAACTTTGTATGAAGAAAATTTTAAATGTAAATGTATTGTAATCTTATTCTGAAATTTGGCCATGAATGTAGGAAGTATATACAATTTCAGTCACATCTCTAGACAGATTCAGTATATTTCACTTTGGAAAAAACATTTCCTATATTTATCTAAAATTCTTCTAACAATTCTTATTCCTGCTACTCTTCGAGAAAACTTCAGATCTTGCTAAATTGGTTGTGTTTGTTGACTTCTGTCTAAAACATATATGTTCACATGAAGTAAAACTTGCTTTATTACACAGATGAACAAGTTATTCATTTGACCCTCAAACAGAAAACTGTCTTGATAATACACCTTTGAAATATGCAGCCATTTGGTAAAAAAGTACTCTGACTATACTTTCATGGCTGCAATTTATCTTTTTTCCCTCCCTCTTCTCTATTTTAAAACATATTGTCAGATTTATTTGCTGTAGTATTAAGTTTCAAAGCCTAACCATTTCTAACCCAGCACTTCTAATGTGATTCAGTCCTTTGACTCAAAAGTCTCATTTTCAGATATTAAATCAACATGTGCTTTTATGACTCAACATTTATCTGTAGGATGATGATTGAATTTATAATTTAGAAAGGCATCTGCATAAATAGTTCTTTACTAATAACTGCAAGAGATAATCTTGCCATGTTCCTTTATATAAAAAGGAAAAATTAAATCAGAAAAAAAAAGATATTTAGAAATATATTTTTTAAACAGCTATACTTAATATGAACAACACTCCCCCATTCCTTCTCCCCCACAGCAATGCACACACAGATCTATATATTTACATCTGCATGATACTTCCTTACATATCACTATGTATACCTTACATATAAAGCTAATTTACACTAGTTTTAAGTCTCTTTTGTATTCCGGCAGTGATGTAAAGAAATAAGCCCCAGAGGGTCTTACTATAAATGAAAACTTATAGTTTGAGTGTTATTAATTAAATCACTCTTCAACTAGGTTATACTTGGAGCTACTCATGTTATGCATACGTGAATAGACACGGTATTAAAATCCACGTCAGTAACTACATCCTGAATTCATTTCTCATATATTCTCATTCCTCTTTATAAACAGAGGAAGGCATTGCTATGTATTTCTGGCTTTGCCCTTTTCCCAGCTCATTTCTTGCAATTCCTTCTCAGGAACTCAAAGCTGACATTAATTTCTCATTATGATTTCTTGAAACTGTGAATCCTTCTGCAGAATCCATATATTGCACAATTGCCAGAAAAGACAAGGAACTGGACATCTCTTCCAGTCCTATGATCCTGTGTATCTAAACAAATGTCTCTGTGATGGATATTATGGCTTCCATTCTCCATTTTGCAACTGCCACTCTTTGTGATGTTTGTCACTTCATTTCTGTCTATGCTTTTTTTGACCTAAAAAGTTGTTACTGCTTTTGCCTATGACAGTTAGAGACTGACTGTGAAAGTGAACTCTTTTTTGCAAACATAGAGTCAGTATCAACAGGGAGGAACTAAAATCAGAATGACTTCAGTGATTTAAGATTCAGGAGATATGAGACTCATATCTCATGGGAATTAAAATTGTTTTTTAGCTTACATTAAGTTCAAAAGAAGAAAGATGAAACTGAGGTGAAAATTATCCTAAAAATGTGTGCCATATGCTACATGATTTTGAACAGTTTTTCCCTATTTGAAAGATACCTGCAGCATAATTTCTCTACAGACTTACTAGCTGCATCCAAAGAGTTTGGGGATTACCCAGCTGCATGGTCAAAGGATTACATCTGAGAAAAGGCCTTACCAAATTTACTTCAGAGTGCCTCTGAAAGTGGAATGAATGAAGGTGTAAGGCTCACATATTCAGCTGCTCCAATGTTGGAAACTCCTTCTGGGAAAAGACTAATGTCAGCAACATACATACAGGCTTTAAGGAGTGCATTAACTGTTTCTCCCCTTAGATTTCCACTTTAGAAAGATATTTGGCTTATGGATATCTTCCCTGCTTCAATTGTACGATGAATTCACTAGGAGACACTGCAGCATCCTGAAGGTTTGATTTGGTTCAGGGTTGAGGTACCTCAGGCTTTCATCAGAAGGCACCAAAAGATATTCTAGATGTTTCTGTCTTTGTCCCTTCCTCACACCCATGCTAAAACTTACTATCTGTATGAATAAATGTAAAGGAGAGTTTCACACTCCAGCATCAGACCTGAAAATGAGAGGAAGAAAAACAAATTAGATCAGGGATAAACACTGACTATAAAATATAACTGAAGAAAGAAGCTCTAAGGAGAGAGCAAGGAGGAGGAGCAAAATAGAGTAGGGAAGAAATGCGATTCATTTTAAAACTTAATTTAATAAATTGTGTTAAAGATGCTGAAAAATGCATTTAGCTCTCAACCTCCAGGACTGTACATTGTGAACTAGCATCTATCCATAATGGGGTTTCTGCTCCATCAGCTGCAATAATTATTTTACTTGATTTGCCTTGGTCATTTGATATAACGATTTCTCTGTGTGTGTATATGTGTGTATGCGCATGTACTTTTGTGTGCATTTCCTTTCGTCCCATTTTCTTATGAAGGGAAGGGAAGGGAAGGGAAGGGAAGGGAAGGGAAGGGAAGGGAAGGGAAGGGAAGGGAAGGGAAGGGAAGGGAAGGGGATGATATGATTTAGGACACATTTTGATTACTGTCTTTGTCAATATTTCTTACAAGGAAGAGCAGCTCCCTGGTCAGTGCTCATTGCAGACCCTTCCCAGTTTACAGAGAATAAGGTTGCCCCTAAGGCCAAGGTCTAAATCCTGTTTGTCCCCTAATACAGAAGTTAATGTTCTTCACCTTTTACTGCAGGTAGCTTCTCTACTATCACTACAGTCATTTTGCAAGGTTGAAACAAGGCCTCAATGTCTTTAATAGTGCACAGTAGACTGCAGGCTTAGATTTGTATACTTGGGCTATAAAGGCGTGTTGTGTAATTCACTTAAAATCATTTTTTTTTTTTTTTCACTTCATTTGCTCAAGAACTGGCTGAAACTGTTGGTTGGGAAGTGGATCTCAGTTTTCCCTCCTCCCTGTTCAGAATCTCAATAAGATGTTTCTCTCCATTTAAATGCTGGTGGTGTTTCACGAATCTCAGTTTTTTTACATTCTCCAATGAGATGTGCTAACACACATGGTCTTGAGAATGTATGCGAGTATATGTATAAAAAAACTGAACCCTAAACAACACAAAAACACAGCCTAACAACAACGCTGATTTGGATCATGCTGTGATGTGAGGTTATATCTTTTTGATCTATATTTTCTTTTATTAACCATCCCCTTGCCCTGTATCTGAGAGTGTTTGCTACTGTTTCTCAATTACACCCACTGGTAAAACCTGCCCTGCAGGGTTTCTCTCAGCGGTTGCCCTTCTAGCATCAGCTCAGCAGATGAAAAGCAGATGGAAAATTCCAGGGGTTCGGGTCTGAATGTTTCAATGATAAGTTAGCATAACATGGACTGGTGAGAGCTATGTTTTGAGTCTGCTATGCAAAATGAGACAGCTGCAATCTAGCGTAGCTGTTTGCACAGGAGACTCAGCACTGGAAAGCAAGAACAACAAATAAAGGATTCAAGGAATTCACACTCAAATAAAGATTACAAATAAAAAAGGAAAAGGTGAGTACTGGGAAAGTAAGAACAGGGACAGTTCACCCCACGTAGGGCCCTTTTATATCAAATTTGCTTCTGTGGAGAGACAGACTATGCCAATCTAGGAACATCCTGTAGCTGAGGCACTTATGTTCAGATTCTGCAGGCTCTTTCTCCAGTCAATAGAAGACACAGTCAATTTAAGAATTCTCCTGAGTCATCTGAATTTTCCTCTCTCTCTCCACACTCCCTCTTCATGGACTGAAATGGAAGTCTGGATCAGTGGATTTTCTGAATTAGATATATCCACTAGATGCATCGAAAAAGCATTATTGGCTGCAATTTCAGCCAGTAATCAAAGCAAATCAAAAGTGACCCGGGACAGTGGATGAGAGTTATCTCAGTCTAAAATCAATCTTGGAAGAATCATAGAATCATAGAATAATTTCAGTTGGAAAAGAACCTTGGGATCATCAATTCCAACCATCTGCCCTGCTCTACAAAGTTCTCCCCTACACCATATCCCCCAACACCACATCTAAACAACTCTTAAACACGTCCAGGGATGCTGACTCAACCACCTCCCTGGGCATCCTATTCCAATGCCCAACCACTCTTTCTGTGAAAAATTCTTTCCTAATGTTCAGTCTAAACCTACCCTTTTGGAGCTTGAAGCCTCTCATTCTGTCACTAATTACCTGCGAGAAGAGACCAGCACCAATCTCTCTGCAGTGTCCTTTCAAGTAGTTGTAGAGAACGATGAGGTCTCCCCTCAGCCTCCTCTTCCTCAAACTAAACAGCCCCAGCTCCTTAACCGCTCTTCATAAGATTTGTTCTCCAGGCCCTTCACCAGCTTCATTGCCCTCCTCTGCACTCACTCCTTCACCTTGATGTCTCTCTTGTTTTGAGGTACCCAGAACTGGACACAATACTTGAGGTATGGCCTCACCAGTGTTGAGTACAGGGGGACAATCACCTCCCTACTTCTGCTGGTCACACTATTTCTAATACAAACCAGGATGCCATTGGCTTTCTTGGCCATATTCGGCTCATATTCAGCTGCTTGTCAATTAGAACCTCTAGGTCTTTTTCTGCCAGGCAGCTCTCCAGCCACACTTCCCCAAGCCTGTAGCGGTGCATGGGGTTATTGTGGCCCAAGTGCAGGAGCTGGAACTTGGCGTTGTTGAAGCTCATGCCATTAATGTTGGCCCAATGATTCAATCTGTCTAAGTCTCTCTGTAGAACTTCCCTATCTTCATGTGAATCAACACTCCTGCTTAACTTGGTGTCATCTGCAAACTTGCTGATGATACACCCTATGTCCTTATCTAGATCATCAACAAAGATGTTAACCAGAAATGGTCCCAACACTGAGCCCTGAGGCACACCACCTGTGACTGGCCACCAGCTGGATTTAAATCCATTGAGCACCACTCTTTGGGACCTTCCAGCTAGCCAGTGTTTGATCCAACACTGATTGTATGCTCATCAAGGCTGTGCGCAGCCAGTTTTTCCACAAGAATTCTATGGGGAACAGTATCAAATGCTTTTTGAAAGTCCAGATAGATAATATCCCCAGCCTTTCCCTCATCCAATAATCAGGTCGTCTTGTCATAGACGGAGATCAGGTTCATTAGGCAGGACCTGCCTTTCATAAACCCATGCTGACTAGGCCTGATCCCCTGGTTGTCCATTATGTGGCTTGTGATGACTCTCAAGATCACCGGTTCTACGACCTTCCCTGGTATCAAGGTCAGACTGACAGGTCTATAGTTTCCTGGATCCTCCTTTTTGCCTTTCTTGCAGATGGGTGTTACATTTGCCACCCTCTATTCTCTTGGGACCTCCCCAGTTAACCACGACTTCATGTAAATGATGGAAAGTGGTTTGGCAAGCATGTCTGCCAATTCTTTCAGCACTCTTGGGTGTAGCCCATCTGGTCCCATAGACATGTGCGCATCCAAGCAACATAGCAGGTCACTGATGTCTTCCCCATTTAATTGTGATGCTCTCATTCTGCCTCCCCTCCCTGTCTCCAGCTCATGAGGCTGGGTGTCCAGGGAACAGCTAGTTCCACTGCTAAAGACCGACACAAAGTAAGCGTTGAGCACCTCAGCCTTTTCCTCATCCTTTATGACTAAAGAGGTATAAAGATTCTGTTGAAGCTGCTTCTTTTCATAGTTGATTGAAGTCAACTATGGACCACTAATTATCTCCAAAATTAAGACCAAAGGCAGTTTTTATCCAAACTGAAGACTGAAGTTTATGAAGCCCTCAAATTACCTCCCACACATGTTCCTCATTCTTATTCATTTTATTTATGTATTTAAATCATTGCTCACTGGGATACTCTCATCAGATGCACATCTTGCTTTCGGGAGAGTTCCCAGGGGAGAGGCAGTCATGGAGTATTACTACAACCTTCTTCAGTACAACACAAACAATATCCAGCAGTATAACTCAATTTAAGCTAGTAGGCAGCTGCCCAGAACAGTCACCCTATCAATTAATTTTAATAATAATATTTAGCATTTACAAAGTATGTTTCTACTTCAAAGTGCTTTTCAAACAGAGGGCCAAATTGGAGCTGCCCTGGTGTGGCTGTATTTGAGAGAGTAAGGATAGTGAGAAATATTGTATTGTAAACACAGTTCTGTAACTCTCTTTCCTTTCCTTTTATCCCTCCAGACTCGCTGTAATTTCAGTCCTGGTTTGTCTTGGACATTTGTCCTTAGACATTTCCATGAAACACCACTGTGTTTTTTTCAATGGGGTTACAGTTAAAGCCTGAGATAGAGTTACTTTGTGTGTCTGGAAACATGTAGTTTAGAGTTAAACTCTCCCCATATTTTTTTTCCTGACTCAAGGTCAGAAAAATGCAAGCATATACACAGGAGCCTTTTCTTGATACCCTGGTGCTGGAGTGAAGTGGCATTGCAAAGTTCACCATTTCTTTTCATTTTGTTCCTAGTTTCTGATTCTGTTTTCCATGTAAGGACGACAATACACTGCACCACATACTTCTGGGTTTAAGTGGAATACCTTATGAAGTTTGCTTCTTTTCCATCCTTTGCTTTCTTCTTCCCCATTTAATGGCAAATTAACTTAAAAAGGTCCAGCTAAAAAGGGCACTGATGTCTGAAACCACTTATATTTCCTTTGATATATTGTTCCCACAACTGGTATATCTATACCTACTGGATGAAAGCATACTGTAGGGAAGATGAAGTATGTCTAATATGATACCTGTTAATGTTGTGTTCATTAATGCTCCAATTTTACTGTTATTATGTAACATAATGCATAATGCATCCACATAGCAAACACATTGACTATGAAGATGATGGTATAACATATTATTTAATACCACATGAAAAAATCTCAGCTGCATGTATAAAGGCATATTAAATTTCTCTCTCACAGAATGTTCTAGGGCTATCTCAGCCCTTGACTTTGTTGTTCACCAAGGTTCAACTGGGGCTTCGCTCATTTTATTTCAAGTACTGACACAAGTTAGCATTTAAGAGAAGACCATGTAAGAAAGCCAGATACAAGAGTTCCTCTGGCTTAAAAGCAGAAAAAAACCCCAACAAATAAACAAAAAAAAACACCGTGATTTTTTGCAAATTGGTTTGCTGTTATGCTTCTAGTCTCTTTCTCTCTTTTTTTTTTCTTGCCTTTTTGAGATTTAATTTTTTTATTGTTTTATGGATAGAAAGCACATAAAGAAAAATATACTGTATATCAGCTACAATCATTTTGTCATTGCTGAAGGATATTATTATCTAAAAAGCATTTATGGAAGAGAATATATGATCCATATATTCATAAAATTTGTTCAAATTGGTTTAATGCTCTCAACAATATATCATACGGCTTTTCCTCTGTTAATCACATGTTTCTAGAAAACAGGACACATATATCTTTGTATTTTATCATATTCATTGTTTAGTTTGTGTATTTTAAATATATGCTGACAAGATAATTTAACTCATAGTACCATTTTGTAGTATTAAATAATGAGGATTTTTATTATATCTATATCTTATGGACCTGGTTTTGATCATTTAAAATTTAAAAAGAATCCTAAAAGGATACCTTTATGGAACACTGAAGCTTTCAAATAGTTTTTGTATTCCTGTTATCTCTGGGAAGATGTTATATTATGCCAGTGATAATTTATCTGTACAACTTTAATTTTGGAACCTTGTCTAAATTTAAAGCCTTAAATCCGTAGTAAGAGAAGTATAGCAAGATTTGTTTTTCAAACAATGTTTTCCCCAAAGTTGCACTGGTTGAGAAAACAAAAAGATGATATTTGAAAAAAAAATTATTTATTTATGGAATTTTGAGATTCCTGGGTTTTCTCTTAAAGTTCTTTCTGTTCTAATTTTTACAGAATTTTCTTTATATCATTTTGAGAACTGCAGTTTGACTCTTGGCCTCTAAATATTGATAAAACAGAGAAGATTATTACAAGTTCATATGTCACGGCGAGATATACAGAAGAGACTTTTATAGATCCTTCTACCTCTACAGATATTTCTTACTGGTGCTCTGGCTTCATGTAAGTTATTACATTCTTTACCCACAACTTCTTTAGACATTTATTTTAATTGGAGTTTGATTACTATAATCACAACAGAGTATCACGATTTGTAAGAGTTTCATCAGAACAAAACTTTCTTGTATCACAGAGAAACACTATACAAACCAAATATTCCAGGTGACAAAATATTTAGGATAAAGTGAAAATCATACAGGAACTATGCCCTCCTCCTTTCTTAACACATTCTGTTAGGTAATTATATATCTCCTTAATAATCCTGTATTTTGGATCAGTTAATATTATTCATTAATTTTAAAGGGTAAACAGGGCAGTTGGTATAGGACTGGGCATTTTATAAACTGAAAAGAAGCATATTTTTTTGATATTAATGTATGGATTTAATCCAGAGTTAGTTGTCTGAATAATTTGCCTGAATAATTTGCTTTCAGGATCCCTTAACACTGTATGATGTTCTTTTATCTTGGATCACTGTTACTTTCATATTTCTGGTCTCCCATAGTTTTGATTGACTCATTTATTCATCACATAGAGTATTTGAGAAGAACTTTTGTCTCTCTGAAGAAAATAGCAGATAAGATAATAAACAGAAAATCATTATTCTAAATAACTTAAAGCAATTTCCATTAGCTAGCTTCCACTAGCTTCCTGAGTGCTTTTCACAAATGAGAAGTATGGAGACCATGGTGTCTATCAGTTTTGGAAAACTTGTTCCTATTTGTATGCCCTGATAAGAAGCTACAGTATGGCAACCTCTCTTAAAAGTTGTGCCTGTAAGAACCAAGGCTCTGGGGAGACCTGATTGTAGTCTTTCAGTACTTAAAGGGGGCTTATAAGAAAGATGGAGACACTTTTTAATAGGGTCTGTTGCTATAGGACAAGGTCTAATTGTTTTAAACTAAAAGAGGGTAGATTTAGACAAATTTTTTACACTGAGGATGGTGAGACACTGGCACAGGTTCCCAGAGAGGTAGTAGATGCCCCATCCCTGGAAACATTCGAGGTTAGATTGGAAGGGGTTCTGAGCAACCTGGTCTAGTTGAAGATGTCCCTGCTCAGGAGAGGATGAACTAGATGACCTGTAAAGGACCCTTCCAATCCAAACTATTCTGTGATTCTATGAATTGACATGGGTCACCAGATGCCAAAACACACTGTGATTTCATCCGACCTGGGTAAAAATATCCCTTGCTAACTTAAATTTTAAAGTAATTCCTCCAGGGCCAACTTACATCATTTCCAGAAGATGTTCCAAAACAGAATAAACACTATACTTTTTTCTATGACAAACAAATGAAGTGGAGAAACTCTGTTGCATGTCACAATCCACAAGGTCTGTGTTTGAATTTTGTACTTTGGCTTTTTGCTGCATGAAAGAAACTACACCTTGTATTCAAATAGTTGCAAATGTGCAAACAACTAGGAAAGTGAGATCTGCAACATCTCTGCAACATGACTAGTTGTGGAGACCTAATGCATAAGATTGACAACATGTTATAATTAAGAAGGAAAGCAATACAAAATGCAAAACACTATCCTTTTCAGCTAAACCATTTTATCTGTTCCCTTACTTTTATGTCTCTCTTTCCTGGAATATTAAAACAAAAAAATGAAAGTAATGTCAATAAAAAGTTCTTACCATTCTATTACTTCTCTATGATATTTTGTCCTGACTTTACTCCACCTCAATTTTGGCATTTAGAAGTTGTGTAAATTGCTTAAGTCAGGTACCTGGGTGCTGTCATTGTCAATGGAGAGTGATAGTAGACCCATACTTTTAATTTCTTCTTTTTTTTCTTTCTTCAGGAATATACTGTGCATCAAGAAAAAAAAAAAAAAAAAGTGAAAAAAAGAAAACCATGTCATTTCAGGTTTCATTGGCTCATGTGTCGTGTTGTTAAAGTGTTGCATTTGGCTAGGACTTTCTTGTGAACTTACAATTCAATGTAAAGTGACAACTGCAGCCAGATATGGTGTGACTTCTAAAAGGATGTGTCCATCAACAGTCCTTTAAAACTGAGGGGGGGAAAAAGAGGTTCACAAAATGGAGTTATAGCATTTTTCCCCTAAAGTAAACAATAAAACTTGAATTATGTTTCCATTTTTAAACAAATTAAATATTTTGATGTTGGGAGATTTATTCACTTTTTATTGGTTTAATTGATTAAAAAAATTAATCAAAGCTGCAAGCATCTAAAATGGCATAACCGGACTCCTTGAAAGACCCTTCCTTTTGTATCTGGAACTTACAGTTTTACAAACAGATAAGGCATCTTGAATTTCAGTTAGATATCCAGAGGTAGCTCAAATAATTGTCCCTGTTTTGTGCTCACAATGAGCTATCTAGTATAGAAAGAGATCTTCTCCACTCTGAAATTAATAAATGGAATTCATTATAAAAATATGATTAAAAGTGAGAAATATTTTTATTGAAATTTCCCATTTCAAAAAGAACAATGGCAATTTGCTCTTAAAGTAATGATTTGGTTTTTAACCAGCCCTTCTAAATTTTATAGTGTTCCAGATCAGAAGGTACCATTATCAGACCAAGCATCATCTGTATCCTATTGATTCCAGCTATTTGGGCTTTGTAAAACTTTTGGCCGGAAAGGAAACAGGCACTGAGCTAGAAATTTCAGAACACAGAGAGTTCACAAATACTCTTGCAGCTTAGTTTTCCTGGTAACTTAAAAACAAAAATCAAACCAAACACAACCAAAATCAACCAAAACCAAACCAAATCACTTTATTCCCATTTTGATTAACATGAATACAGCATGATTGGTATGCATTTTATCTCTATGTTTCTCTGCAAGATAATAAAGCAATTTCACATCAGGAGTTTTTCCTCTCTTAAAGTACTTAAATGTCTATGGAGAAATATCCCTCTGTCTTCTCTCTGATAAAATAAACAGATTGAGCTCTTCAAACTTAACATTTGGGGTTCTTTTCTTCTTCACTGTCCTCTTACATTGGTCAACATCAAACACAAATTCAGTCCTTCCATCCTGGACTCCCCACCACCAGATAAAAAGATACAAAGCCTTTGTACTCTTACTTAGAATTCAAAAATTATTTTATCAAGGAAAGTAAACATTCCTTATCTTTAGAAGCTTCTTCTGAATTTTTTAACCACTCAATCTTTCTTAAGGTCAAAGTTTTTGAGAACACATTATTCTATGCCATGATATGCAATATTCTTTTATTCATAAATATGTATCACCTTGCATGATCTTGCTCCTTGGTTCATAATCTTTCCTGATCCTATGGAAAATGTGGTCTACAGCATAACTAAGCATCTTCTACAGGGATTAACCTAACATAGTAACTGATGAGAGACACAGTGTGCGATTAGGAGCTGATGCTTCTATTGTTACTTTTTTCATCTAACAGTCACAATGCCCCCTGACAAAACAGGTGGCTTCAAATGTTGATTGCATATAATTTTGCTCTTACTGTTATACATTTGGAATGCCATTAATATAAACCTTTGATGGCAAAGAAAAATATTTAAACAAACAAATAACCCATCAATTCTTATGAATTTAAGTGGATCTATTAGTGCTTTCCAAAAGCCAATTAGGTATAACTGGCAGCTACTGGTGCTAGACTATTCAAGTATTTCCATAAATGCATGAAAGCTGCTGATTTGTTACGGATGTCACATATCAATTTTGTTTGAGATATGCTGAGTTGCCAGAGCATACATTCAAAAAGTTACTCAATATAGTAGTATAAGACATATGGAATATATTATATACCTTACACCATGAACAAAAGGGAAAGCTGTGCTATAAAAGCCCTCATAACCAGACAGTAGAGTGTGTCACCTGCTCCTGCACTCTATATTGTTATGTCAGTGAGTGACTTTATTAGCTAGACAAGAACTGCAGGCAGGCAGTAAGTGATGTATATTAACAACTTCTCTCAATTATATCAGGTCCTGACCCTGGTGCCGTTGAATTCCATGGCAAAACTCCTACTGACACCAATTGTGTAGGCTCAGGATTACATTTTTTTAGCATTTGCACACTGTCTTTAATTTTAACTGTATTTTATAAAGACTGAGAGATAGGAGAATATTCACCTCATTTTACAAAAAGGAAAAGAGAATCAGTGGCTGAATTTAAGGTAGTTTCTGAAGGTCATAGCCGGAGTTATCATAGACAGAACTAAACTCACATTCATTTTGGGTTCTGCAGGTGCTCCAACACAGGCAGAGGTGAACTGGTTTAGGACGGAGGTTTTGGAAGAGCTAGAGGACTTGTTTTGTGGGTGGTGTTGGATGTGGTCTGCACAGCTGGATTTGCAAGGGAGCCCCAAATGGGATGGAAAAAAAAAAAAAAAAAAAAAAAAAAGTATTAATTTTGCAGTGTTAAAAATTTTTGAAGAGGCAGAATATTGGACAGTCTGACAAAATGCTTAACTTATGCCCATTTTTAGGGGCACACAACTGCCTTGCAACTGGCAATTATGTGCTGTGTACCCAAACCTGAGTGTGGGAAGCCAGGTGATCATGACTGATTGATAGTGCACAGAAACCTGACTGACAGCAGACAGGAGCACATAAACCTGCTTAACAAGGATGTTTAATGCAAAGTGGATGTGTTTGGTTGCATATAAATACTCTCTCTAGAGTTACACTTCCCTGTCAGATTTTATACTACAAAAATAAAGGGTTCACATGCAGCTACTGGCACATAAGGCTTTCACAGCTGTTCCTGAAGGAAATAATTTCTATCACCAGCTGTACTTCTCCTCCCCAGGGATGTAACCTCTACAGTTCTGTCCCTTCTCTTGTATTCATTCCTTCTCAACTAAATATTAAAAAAAATAAGGACATTAATAAACACACCCAAAAAAATTGTGTGAAAGTTGGGAGTAAGTGGAAAGCTAAAGCTCTTCAGTGCATGGGCATCACACAGGACTTTGCTTGAGCCATAGCTCATAGCTGTTGTACACCACAGGTCTTGCAGAGCAGTTTTTGTTCTGTCCCACATAGGTTTCTGTTTCCTACTTCATTCACCCTTCAAAAATGTTTTTTAATTAAGTCATATGTAGTCAATAAAGTCAACATAATGGACCTCAAACATTTACCCCTATTAAAGATGGGTGTTTGCAATGATTTAGTGGGGAATTATTTGAAAAAGGAAAAAAAAAAAAAATTAAGGTGATAGTGTGTGCCTCATACAATACTGGTAAGGTATATAACCTGTGGACAGAGAAATAAGTGGTGCATTATTTGCAGACACTTCATTTAATGCATTGGTGTACATATGAGGTAGTTGTGGTATGTATATTTGTCCTGGTTTGAAGTAAAAGAGAACTAATTTTCTGTTCAGTAATTTTACTTTTTCAGCTGGGCCTCTTCTAACTAACTCTGAAATTAGAAGCATATTGTTCAGAAACTGTTCTTTCTCACAGTGATAAGACCTGACTAAGAAATGGTATGCAGAAAGGCCGTTACTTATACTTATAACATCCAAGGTCAGGCAAATTTGTTATTTGCCCCATTGTAGGGTTGGAAGCAGAAAAATATAGAGGGGTCACACCTGTAGGGAGGAACGGACAGGACAGGTGACCCAAAACTGACCAACAGGGTATTCCATCCCATCCGCATCATGCTCAGTATAAAACCTGAGCGATCAAAGGGTCAACTTTCTTCCTTCAATGGCCGACATCTGAGGAGGACCCAGTCCATTCAACTGCCTTTGATCCTGATCCGAGTGTTCCTGACTCCAGATCTGGAATCTGGCTGCTGTCCATCACCAACTCCAGCTTGGGACTTTAGCATGTTCCTGCTGGCGACATGATGATCATCCTGTGAGCTTGAGACGGTTTTGTATATACTGTATACAATTTTTTTTCTTTTTTTTTTTCCTTTTCCTTATTAGTATTATTATTATTTCATGATTTATTTATATTTAAATTGAAGTAGTTTAGTTTCTTCTAAACTCATAAGGTTTTTTTCCTTTCCCTCTTCCTCTTCTCTCTTTTCCTTAGGGGAGGGAGGGAGGGGCCATCTGTCGTTCTGGTTGGTCAATTCGGTCAAAACCATGAAAATATTATAGCTGTATTTGGTGCCAATGTCTATTGTTATGCAGAAGATCATGCCTGAAGGGAGGCTGGCTTGGAAGGAAATCTAAACTAAAAACAAACACAAAAGGGTTTTGTAAAGAAATATTCCTTTATTCCTATGGAAATTATACATAGAATTCAATAGAAAATATCACATTTCTGAAGAAATTGAACAGAGTCATGTTCAACTTCAGTTGAATCCCACCACATTGAAACCCCAGCATATTAAAACATTTTATGTGTGTAACTAACTTCAATGACGTTGGCGGAACTTCAGCTTGTACTTAAATTTAAGCACATGCTTAAGCAGTCCATTGAATTGAGGTCTTGATATCTAATTATACCCTTTCTGCAGTTTTTAAATGACATATTAATTAGCCCTTTTATTTCATTCATAGTTATACTTTTGTTATAAAAGTTATTATAAGACTTATGCAGAAAAGTTCTAGTTCATTATTGAACTCTCCAACATTTTTCTACGAGTAGAATAATTCCAAGCCATTTTTTCTCCCTCCATTTGCTATGGTCTGTGGCAAATCTCACATTTTAATCTTTGTCCTTTAAGTATATCATATCATTTATCATTATCAAAAAGCCTACTTTTTGTAAAACCCGTAAACTTTTTTTTTTTTAATAAAAAAGTAATTTATTCTCTTTATACATGAAGAACTTTCTGTGGGCTGAAGAGTCAGATAAGAAGAATCTTCTGTAGATGTTTTGTTTTCCTGATTTTCCTAAAATGGAACATATCATTATATCCTTGTTATAAAGGTCTACCTGATATGTATTCAATATATACAAGGTTACATTTTATTAATTTTTAAAATTCTGTAAGATTTTGTGAAATTACTACATGAATAACTTTAATATTATTTAAGGCTGTATGTCAGGTTCTATTTAGTTCTGCATATAATTTCTAAAGGGCAGTGAAATAACAGAGGTTTACTTAGTGGAATATTCATATATATATATATATAGAGAGAGAGAGAGAGAGAGATAATCAGGTTTGAAAAACAGAAGATTTCTGTCTGCTTTCCTAAAAAATATTTTTCTGTTTGAATTTGAGAAAAGTAATAACTAATTTTGAAGCTATGTCCCTGCAAAACATTAAAATAAAAACCTTTAGGAGAGAACAGTATCTGAAATCTTGGTCAAATGCAAAAAAAAAAAAATTGAGCGGAATTTTGAATTTCTGAATTTCAGGCAAAAGGCTGCATCCCGTTCAGTCATTAAACATTTATGGATGGAAAAAGAAAAGGAAAACCCCAATATCTAATCCCCAATGTACCTATCTTTACTTTGCTATTTATTATATTCTTCCCAATCTTTGTTGGTATTGTTGGTATACTTTTACTTTAGAATTTCACAATAATAATAATAATAATAAATTATTTAAAAATAATAATAATTAACAAATAATTAATTAAATTAATAATGGAAATTAATAATTAATAAATATAATGTCTAGCTGATATAAAGAAATCACTTGCTGCTATGATTATGACTATTTTTGGCCAATGGGGCTTTTGTGACACTGTGACCTGAATGCTTATGACAAGAGTAAAAGTGCCCCCCCCCCCCCCACTTCTTCTTAGGTGAAAACTGCTTCAATACTCTACAGAAGATGAATATCTAAACTGGATCTGTGGCAGAGAGTAGATGAATTTACTAATGGGTGGATTTATAACACACTATAATGTTAAGTATAATGCTATTATATTTAAACTCTTCTTGAATCTATTAATCTGGATATAACAAAATTAGTTGACTCGTTCAGTGTACATGCACTTGAGTTTTGCAACAGTTACTGTAAATCTATTGCAAGAAATTACAGTACAGCATTCTTTTGAACATAGTCAAGTCCTCGACAAGCGTTAACAGTGCAAGAGCAACGGTATCCAATTGCTCTGAATGAAGCATCAGGGAACAATAGAGTTCAGATATATAAGCTAGTGCATTGCAATCATTGTCAGCTCCTTTTATTCATTCATTAAAGCACAAGTCCGCTTAGAAGATCCCTGTATTGCATAATTCAAGCCACATACTTCTGATGCAACATAAATAAAGCTGACATTCAGGAAGAACACTATTTAGCTTTTTTAATCTGTTTTCATTTCTTAACTTTGGATCTCTTTCCTTACCTTGCCAAAAATGACGTCTGTATGGAGAAGCCATTTATAAGAAACAGAATTAATTTCATATTACTAAAAATTTTTATTATAAGATAAAATTTGTCAAAGGTGGAAGGGAAAAGAAATTTAAAAACCCCTAGGTGATATTACAGGTATTTGTTATTTTTAATAGCAAGTCATTACCTTAACCCAAGTTGCGGATTTTCTTTTTCCTGCTCCTAGTTTGAGGTGATCATCTAGATAATCTAACCTAATATCCTAATGTTTATCCATTCTTCAGGTTTTTCTTAATTTTTTTATATTTTTTTATTTTTTCATGTTTTTGTGACAGTTTGAGAATCCATACACACAAAAAAATAATCTGGAGGAGAGTGATCCATATTTTTAGGATAATTTGCTCATTCACAAAGTTTAGAGAACATTCTGCACAATAATCTTGAGAATCATTAAATGTAGAGAAACATTCATGATGGATCTTCAGTTGGTGTAAAACAGTTGCAGATGTGTGCCAATTTATACTGGGTGCAGATCTGACCTCTGACTTTTTTTTAGGTTTTATCCACATTGTTACCTATAATATTTCTACATTCATGTTTTGAGATTCATGCTTCACTGGTAGCCGTACTTCAGACAACTTTCTCTGTCAATCAGATAGACATGTTTGCAACAGTCATCACTCCTATTTGAATACTTACAGCTGTGCTCTGTAGGTGAATGTGGGAATTTCAACAGTCACTATTATCACCTATGACTGAAAGCTCATCTTTTAGGGGTTTTGCCTACAAATCCAAGTTGTCTAGCAATATCATATGCAGTGACTTAGTTCCATGGCAAAGGAATTCAGGGATGCCCAGCAGGAAACCATTTAAACAATTGAAAATCCAAGAAATCTCAGCCCTGCCACTGAAATGCAGGTAAGGTGCTCATTGTGGGATGAAAGAAAGCACCTCTCTCAGTTTAGGATTTAGAGTTGTGAACCCTCCATTGGAGAACAGCATACAAGTAAGATTAATTGCTTTTTGAATATAAGGCAGGAGAACAGATGCCAAGGATCCATATCTTCAGGTTTACCCATTGTCAGAGTTGCTTACAATTGGAAAGAGAGAATAAATATCCCTCTAAATAATGCCTACCAACCAAACTTTCAATTAGCTGTGTGGTATTCTGTCACTCATCCTTTAAAACTTTCTTTAAAATAATGCAGTCTACAACCAAATTTAGGTTCATTTAACACAGAGAAGACAGAGATGTAAGTCAACCACTACCACAAAAAAAAAAAAAAAATCTATAAAAATATACCAAGACATATATTTATCTATCTGTCAAGATCAAATGTCCACCAGGTGATCCTACTGGGGTATTGACCATCATTCAGGTGCTTAACAAGGTTTCTCTCTTTATTGCCTCCTCATTATAAGTGAGAAAACCCTTATATAAATCCCTGTATGTTTTCAGCTCTGCCAAAAAAAAATATGTCTTGACTACTGCTGAAGTAACTTAGCTCATCCTTTTGCTTTACAGTGCATTGCTTTTGTTTCTGTCCTCCAAGCATTATACTGTAAGACATAGTGGACCTTAAGCAATTAAAAACCAGCATCACTCAAAAATGGGCAGTGATTATGACATTAATAACACAGATCTTCCTCTAAGACTAATTTGTAATTATATTTGTGTAATTTACTGGAAGTTTCAGCAGCCAGGGTATGCATGTTTTTGTATGTATGTGTGTGGGACAAGTTTTGGCACATGTACAGTAATACTGAACTGTGAAAAACTTTGATGGGTCTGAATTCTCCTGTTATTTACATTTGCTATCCCTTAAGAGTCTCAGAATACTGATAGATTCTTCCAATGATTACCTCATTTGTGTTTTGAGCTCCAGTCAGAGGAAAACAAAGGTATCACATGACCCACAGGCCTAATTATAGCAAGAACACATTAAATTTTGCATATCAAATACTTCTAGAATCTGAAATAAGTAAAACAAAGCATTGCAATATAGGTCTGTTTCTACTGTGACTGGATGAAAAAAAAAAAAAAAACGCCGAACACCAAACCCACAACCAGATCCTGGGGGGTTGTGTGATTAAGAAAGGAAAAAGAATACACTGATCAAGTTATTCCTTGAGAATTATTGGCTCAGATCTAAGAACTATTATTTCATTATATTGCTTATATTTCCTCCCAAATTCTCAGAAATTCCTTTTGTTTTTTATTTTTCTCCTCTTTAGTTTCATGCAGAAATTCTCCTCCATGCTAATCTGTATTTAATGATTGTGGTTTAAGCTTATTCTGAAATCACATGCTTTACGTTTTTTATACCTAAGCTTCTGTGTTAACTCTTTGGTATGTTACTATGTCCATAGCCTTCGAACAGCATGTGAACACCTCAGAGTCCAATGGGAATTCAATCAATCACACTCAGGTTTTCTCCCTTTCTCCTCAGCCCTTTTTTTTTACTTTGCGCTTTTTTTCTCCTTTTTTTTTTTCACTTTTTTTCTTTTTGTTAATACTTTCTGTTAAATGATTTTGAAATAACTCACTGCTGGAATTAACCTGTCACAAGAATACACAGGAATTAAAGAAATACGCATGGGTTAGAGCATGGGCATGTTTGGCAGATGTAGATGTGTGATAACCCCTCCCACAACCAGATGTGTGCATTCAGATCTGTGGAAATCAAAGAAGAAAATTTGGCACAAACTTCAACGCCCTTGAAGCATACCAGGCATCTGCCAAAACTGTCAGACTAAGCCTGCAGATCTTCAAAAGGGTTGCATTTGGCTCCATGTTCAGAAGTAGTTTATAGAGTGCCCTGCCAACATAATGTTGGCAGAGATAATATCTCTACCTTGAAATTAGTTTTAGGTAAAGACAATTTTATTTCAGCTTACACAAATATAAAAATCACCATAGCACACAAGAAATAGATAGATCTGAAATGATCTTTTAACAACATCTGGCACCAGATGCTTCAGAGAAATAAATGGACAGTACAACAATTTGCCCATAGGGGAAGTTTCCTCCTAAGCCTTTATAGGTAGAAACTAGCTTACGCCCTGGAGCATATGAACTTATTTCCCCTCCAAAATTATCTGTCTTTATTGTTGTTATCATGATTAATAATATTTCTTATAGTTGTTTTTTATGTTATAGCTATTTATATATGATCTTGGAAATGTCCAGTTGTTTTTCCTCAGTTTTTTGTTTCTCCTGCCCAAGAGTTTATT
Organism: Gallinago jamesoni; assembly: GCA_025769975.1. Taxonomy (NCBI): domain Eukaryota; kingdom Metazoa; phylum Chordata; class Aves; order Charadriiformes; family Scolopacidae; genus Gallinago; species Gallinago jamesoni. Next base: position 7,224,649 of record JAOQGH010000019.1, on the reverse strand, counting down.
AATGGGATGTAATATAAAAATAATTATTATAATTTGCAGTTAAAGAGTTGCACTCATTTAGGGATATTAAAGCAGTTTTTCCAAAGAATATTAAATTAAGTTTCATAATGTCTATTTTAGGTAGGGTAAATATCAACATTTAATCCATTAAGAAATTAGTGTGAAACAGAGACAACGTCCATTTTTGCAAAGTGTCATATCTAATATTTGGAGATCTGAAGATCCTTTTTTGCAACTCAGTTTATTTCCCTACCAAAACCCCAATGTTCTATGAAATTTTAGCATGCAATGGAGTCTGAGAACCGCTGAAAGTCAGGTATCTATTGTTAATTTCCATTGTTTTTTTCCCCTAAAGTGGTAGTTCATAATGTCTCTTCTCTTTCTGCTGAGATAGCTGCTGTACAAACATGTTAAAAAAAAAAAAAATAGTTCCTGCTCTGGAGAGCACTTTGCATAGACAAATGTAAAGGAGTTTAGACAATAGGAAAAGACTAAAGCTGGAACACAGGGTCTGAGAGCCACATAACTCTGGTAGCTGTCATTGAATCAGTAGGCTAAAATGCTGACAAGTTCTCCTGAATTATTCTCCAGTGATGTAATAGCTGGCCCAAATTTTAAAGTATGGATCTAATGCTCCAGTACAACATTGTTTGAAAAATTTGTATGGAATTGTATAAAGTGGTCAGTGTTTGGGCTTCAATAAAATACATTTTTTCAAATTCAGTCTACCTTCAGTTTAAAAAGCAGCATTGAGAACACATCTCCACTCTATACAGGATTGTGTATAGTGTAAGTTTCTAGGAGGCAAGTTATGATGACAAAGACGGAAATTAGGAAAAAAAATGTAAGCTTAAAAATCAAACAGCAAAACTGATTGCCACATCACTTTTCTAATCAAATAAGTAAGTTTCTTCTGGTACTCCTGAGCAGAGGAGGGAGGAAAAAGAGAAATCAAATGAACAGCAACATCTAGCCAATCCTGTAGCTCATGAAAGGGGAGAAAACATATTGTGTATCCTCTCATTTATCACTGTCACCATCAAATCCATGCCTGGAGGAGGATAGGGTCCTCCAAAGATCTGCCCCTCACTTCTCACTGCCTGGTGCATATCATACATTGTTTGCTGAGTGATTAGTGAGGCATTCGTGGATATATTAATGTGGAAGGTTGGATGTGTTTGACAAGAAGTCAATGATTCTTTCTGACATGATTTTAATAGACCCAAAGAGGTGGTCGTGGGATGATACTTCTAATGGGATATAGACATGAACGACCCAAGTATTATGACAAAGGTCAATGATATTGATGATTAGTGTGGAGAAGATAATTTTGCTGGCCTGGTAGGAGGCAACTTGCATGATTCATGAATGCTTTCCCCACCCGCGCCATTATTTAGGGTAGCAAAAGACCAGAGTAACCAACAGTTATGCAATTTATCACATAATAGTGTGTTTGTAGGTATACACTGGTGACAATGTCCAAAAGATGAAGAACTTTTTCTTACCATGTGTGCAAATTAGGTCTTTTCTACCAGTATTTCATATCTGAGAAGGAAGACTCCAAAGAGGAGACTCAGTTGAAAAACAGCAGCATACCCTTGCCATCTAACCTTAACCTAGGTCACTGTATCACATATGAAGGTATACATGAATCATCTATCATTTAGTACTGAAGGAAAGAATAAGCATAATGTGTTATGTATTACGTAGTGAAATGCAATGTGATAGTCATAATCTATAAAAACAATTTAGTCATCTTTCACTATGGAAAATCAGTAGTAATGGTAAACTCAGTGTCTTCAGTACAGTAAAAATATGTATGTGGTCACTGAAGAAAAAAAGGAAAAATTATGATAGTACATGACATGTGAACATAGCTATCAAAAGGAAGTTAAAACTGACTCTGTGCTCTCAGCTCCAGAAATAAGAAAGTTCAACAAAAGATGTCATCACCAAGGTGAAACTTATCAGGTTTATCAATTTGGGAAATGCCTAGAGATTCCTAATAGACACCTGCATCACCCAGAAATTCTAAGCTCTGGTCACATAACTACTCTGCAACTCCCAACAAATGAACTTTTGACCTTATTACAGTGACTAAGCTGTGATGAACAAACCTCTTCTTGGTATCAGATGGGTGGTGATTGTATATACTTATCACAATATCATCTTCACATGGTCCAGATCTATACAGCTAATGCAATAAGTATGCTCAGAAGTGTGGTTTTCTTTAAAAAACAACAAAAAAAAATAAAGCAAAGAAAAAGAAAAAGAAAAACATAGATGCCTATTAATTAAAAAGTATATGCATAAGGGGAGAAGAGAAATAAAGAGAGAGACAAAAGTATTTGTAAAACCTTTAAATACAGAGAATACTTTCAAAGTCTGAAAATACTTACTTCTCCTCACACTCCACAAAATCATAAAGCTTAATACCAACACAGTACTGCTAGGTTAATCCTGTTCTGTGATGAGCATCAAATTCAGAACATATTGTATGATCCTTGAAGTCATACTGTATGTTCTTGGCAGGAAGCACTTTTCTGATAGTCTCTCATAGCAATGAAGAAAATAAATTTATTTGTGGGATCTTGTAATGTTAGTTATAATTGGGGTGATTTGTTAGCAAGAATTATTGTTGGTAAAGTGGTATATTTTATAAAAAAAGATCTCCAGAGTGTGCAAAACAGAGGAATTTCTAGATGTGCATTTATTAAAATAGTCTAGCTTGATGAAATAATCAATGTCTGATGGAAACACTTCTCTTGACTACCCCTCCTTAGGATCATGTATATCTAGTGCATGATTTGATAGGCTGCTTGTTTGAGCCAAAATGGCAGACAGCAAGCAATCTGGAGACCCATGTTTTTCAAATCTCCTCAAGAGGTGCCCTTGTGGTGGGGGATCTTTGAGGCACTGCAAACAGCTTGTTTCTTTCCCCTCTCTTCAGATTTAATGAAATTTAAGACTGTGCCTGAGATACTAAGAAATTCATTGCCCTTTCTTGCCTTCATGTCACACACCAGCGCACATATACATACAGACGCTGACACCATCTTTGAGTCATGGTCACTTGATAGCCTTAGAACTAGAACTATGTAAATTTTATCTGTCTCTCAGGTGATGTTGGGAAGAGACAGATGTCCATTGGTCTTCTCATTCACCACTGAAACAGCAAGGGACAACCAGTCACAGAGCAGATTTTGCCAGAAAACAATAATAGAGAATTGGGGAATAAACAAAACAGTTTCAGAAATAATATGCAAATATTACCCTAATATGAAATGAAACTTCATTAAGAGGGGAAATATAAAAAGTTAAAATCGGCAAAGCCCAAATAGGCAAAAAAGAATTATGCCTAAAATGAATACTGTTTCATTAGTCACTCCTCAAAAGTGTGTTAGAAAATTATTTATTGCAGCACTAGATGATGAAAAAGCTTTTATGCATTGTCATACTATCTGTAATAATAATGAATATGATAATAATAATAATAAATCTATTTTTCCCCTAAATTTTTTTCTTAATGTGTTATTCTTCTTCCAAAACATTTTCTTCAGTATGCGTATGTAAAGCAGTGCCCAGGTTGCAACCATAAACACTCCTGAGACATGATACTACAACACAGATCATGCAGAACATCTACAATTTTGTCAAAATGCCTCGGTCCCTCTTGTCTGTGCTTCCTTACATAAGCTCAACAGATATTGAATGTATACACGTTAACGTGTCATCAAGGAATATAACATATGCACACATAAGCACAGGCCAGTTGTTCCATCCTTGCATATCACTAAACTTCTGTGTTGCACAAACATTTTCTCCTTTCCAAGATTCACGTCCATTAAACATCACATCCACCAGACAAGGACTGCAGTTCTAACACACAGCTATCTGGTTTTAGTTTGTATGTTGAGTATATGAGTTATAGCAGAACCTAAATTACAGTTAGAAGCTATAAATGATACCTAATACAACCCTATGTAAATAGATCCAAATCTACAAGTCTATTTCTTGTACTTTATTTGATAGATTGTGCTTATAAGCATATAGTGATGGAATTTTATTTTTTTTAATTACAAAACACGTGCCATTTAAGTGAATAAAAATAAATACAAATAAACAAAATGGATAAAATATAAACAAAATACAGACAAATAAAATGCTGAAGCCATGTTTTAACATGTTGTTAAAATTAGTGTGTAATACATTTTCTAATAGCCAAGTGTGTTAGATCTGCAGTAGAAAGGGTATCTTAAGCAAAGCACATCTTTTCTCCAAAATCAAAGACCTGGTCTGAAAAAGAAAATTGATCTTTCAGGGATGTGTCTTTCCTGCCATTTAATATGCTGCCTCAGTAAGGGGACTAAAATCCTTGTCATCTTCTTCTTTAAAGAAAAGAAACATGATCAAACTGATAAAGTGATGTATTTTATGAATAATACATTGCTCAAGGGCTTCAATCTACATTATATACTACATAACCATAATTTGTAATGTTTACTTAAACAGTGGCTCTCAACAAAACACTTAGAATCACTTAGCATCTTGTCCCTGAGCAGTTTGCATTAGAAATCTGGACTGCTTAATTTCATTGTGCTAAAGGCATTAACACAAGAGAGAGGAAAAAAAAGTAATCTTGCACTGAAAGAGGAGAAAAAAGGCTCTTCAACACAATTTCAAAAGGATATCCTGTTTGAAGTCACCATAACATATTGGATTAAATTATTTTAGGATTGTCCAAAAACAAACTTTTATACATGTTAGGAAAACTCCAACCTGGGACAGGTCCTTTAACCTTCAGAACCTTATTTTTTGTCTCCCTGTGATACAGTCTGTGAGTTGCCTTACCATTTAAAATGAATTAAGTGATACTAAATGTACTTTTAGGCTGTTTCATCAATACAATCTAAAGGGATATAAAGTATGGAGCTTTTCTTTGGCTGGAATCCAGATACTAATGGTGTTAAAATGCTTTCTTATTACATTTAAGTCAGTAGTTAGGTCAAGTAGACAAACAGATTTTAGACGATGTTTAAATAAACATTCTATTTAAGGCTGCCTTGGAACCTGCAAGTTTTTGTTGTCTAGCTTCAAAATGCCAGCTAGTTAGGAGATATTAAAGCAATGGTGACTTTCATTTCGAAAGGAACAGAAATAACATAGGGGTTACATACAGAGCAATATATTTTATAAAAATATATTAGGTATTCATTCATATTCTTCCACATGACTGAAAAGGGTTTTTAAAGACAACAGATCAAAAATGATCAAAAGAAAATCTACTTTAATTTAAAGTTATTAACAGGCTAGTGGGACTCACTGGCACAAACTATCATTAAGCTAAGAATGTATTAAACATGAGACAAGCTTTTCTAAAGAAATGCAGTTATCCAAGACACAGCAGTGAAAATAAAAAAAAAGAAAAGGCAAAAAATATATTGTTGTTTCAGGATTTAAACTAGTAATTGATAGAGTTAAGAGAAACTCTCCTAATGATTAGAATCTTTCCTAATTTTCCAACTCTCACTTTTTTCAATAGATTCAGAGACTAGTTGGTAACATCATTCTGATAGAGATATATTCTAATCAATAGTAATCAAAATGGTTTTGATAGCTGTAGTGATGTGTTCCTATGGAACATGCTTTATTAGAGTTGATCAAAAAATATCGTTTCTGCTCATCATACATCCTTATGTCTTGACAGCTCTTTTAATCTTGAAATGAAATGAAAGGTCAAAATAACCAAATCCTTTGAAACAGAAATTTTCACAATAATTTAATTTGAAATCACTTATATGTTCTGTTTTGAAGTAGTGCTAACCTCTCTGTTAACTTGAATCCCCTGTTTTTTGGAAGTTTCCTGCCATTAAAGCCTTAAAGCCATGGCACATCAGGCACAACAGTACAGGGCTTCAGTGCATCTTCTGTTGCTGCTAATAAAATCTACCTTGGAAATACTCTTCATTTTTCGTAACAGAAGCGGGAGGAGGTTACTGTCTATTTATGTATCTTTTCATTTAGTGGACCTTGTTTTAGTAGACTCTTCCTGTCCACCCCTTACATTTCCTTTACCTCAAACTTACTTCTGACTTTTATGGAAAAATAAACTTGAGCTTTCATTGTAAAATAAGTAAATCCAACAAACCACTTTGGATGTGTGGTGATTTAGTATTTACCTTAAAAGGAAACATAAGCATACCAAAATAGCATAACTACAGATTGCATATAAACATTTTATAACACTGTGATCCTGCTCTATAACTTCACTATAACACAGGGAAAAAAAAACCACACATTTTTTAACAAAGCTAAACATAAATATTTAAATAATATGTGATCATTAAGGAGCCCACAGAGACTTGTAGGATAGTTATACAAGTCTGGTAAAAGAAAACGTATTCAGGTAGTAAAATCTGCAAGTAAGAAGAAAGGATGAAGAACAAGACCAAGTCTTGTTCCTAAACATTAAAAGAAAATGTTGGATGCAGATGAGATCACCCTTTCTATTTGGGTAGGGAGAGAGGAAAATAAAACACCAAAAAGGAAGAAGGAAAGAATAGGAAGAACAAGCCACCCCGGGCTGCTTCTGGCTTCCCCTGTCAATAAACTCTTGAGCCTGATCACCTCAATCACCGTGGCTGTTGCTATGACTATCAAGGAGCACAGCACTAACTTTAAGGCATCAGGCAGATATTCCAAGAGCAGCAAGTTGTTTAAGTGTCGGGGCTCCAATGGCAAATGAAATGACCACTGTCACAGTTGCTTTAAGCTTTGAAATATCACTACCTAGAAAAAAAAAAAAACCATACACAGTGAGGTAACAGAATTTGAAAGTACAGTGGAAAGCAATAACATGATTACTATTTTAAGTCTTTTCACCAATAATACTATATGACATTTATAAACTTTGTTTAAGTCTTCTGAAGCTATAGTGTTTAAAGATGTTAAGTGTCATTATGCCCAGTTTATCAACAGATGAGACATGTTGCAATAAAATAACTCATCTAGGGTTTCCACTTGGCCATAGGTTAGTCTTCAAATAAAATATATGGTTTCTAATACACAATCCCCTGTTCAATCATTTGGGCCATAAAACTGAAGATATTACAGTGGTCATTATTGTGACCTCTGATCACTTTCTGTTTCATTAATCATTTAAAAAATAGTTTTGTATTAAGAACAGTGTAGGAAGAGTTGTTGACCCAGAAGGTTATAACCTACTCTCAGCAAAGACTAGCTTTTGTCTGGATATTTATGTGCTAGTTATCTGTACAAGTTTGGGAAAACTATCATGTTCTGTCACACTTGCAAGGCATTATAAGGTTGGGAATCATCAGCTGACAATCCCAGCTAGTGATACGAAGTTGAACAATTTATTCTAAGTTTGTTGAGGAGCTTACACATCCATATTGAGTCTGACTCTCAGGAGCAAGTGACAAGTGAGAGCTTTAAATGTGCCTAGAATTAATTTCTGTTTCGTTACTCAAATATTCTACTGGTCTAAATTATTCTGTAACTTTGATCATGCAGCTCCCAGATCGAGCTTCATTTATGTTAAGGTTAGTACAGCTACAACTTAAATTACTTAACAGTTGGTAGCATCAAAATTCATTCTCTTTCCTGTATTAAAAATTTTATTTTAAGTAACTGAAACTTGACAGGGAGAAAAGACGTAAGTCCAGCTGGATGGAATACCCTTAATTATTCCCCAGAATTACAGAACAAGACCCTGAATAGGAATCAGAGCAAACACCAGAGCTCTTAACAGCGTGAGGGAAAGTGAACTTTATCTCTCCAGTTAGTAACTAGTATTGGATGTTTCTCTTATGGAAAAAGGAGGTGGTAAAAGAAAAAAAAAAAAAAAAAAAAAGAGGAGACTTAGAAAGGTGTGAAAGAAAAGAAGGAATTAGCCCAGGACAGATGGTATTGGTGGTTCTGCTGCCTTTCTTTCCATTGGGAGGATGGAATGGAAAGTCTTCCCTGATGAAGAATGATTACTTGATGAAAAGCAGATAATTGCTTTTGTTGACTGAAATTACCTTCTCCTCTGAAGTAGTAGTACCTGTCCCACAGTTCCTGCCTCACGGGCAATAACAGCAGACCTGTACTTTCATTATGCCCAAAACCAGAAAATAGTACCATAACTACATTATTCACATCAGCTATCTTCTGCCTTAGGAAATTACCGACTTAGCCTGTGGCTAAAACCAACAGTGCTGTCTGGGAACTGCTCATATCCTTCAGCACCTGTGGAAGAGTCATTTAAGGAAATGGCTTAAAAGCCTCTGCAGAAAGCCTAGCTGAGGGGCATGGACTGCACTGGAGTCGCTCAGTGGCTGCTGAAGTAACTTCTATGATTTGCTCTGTGACCTTTGTTCATTTAATCATTTTAATCCCATAAGAGTTAAAAAAAAAAACAAAAACAAACAAAAAACAACCAAACAAAAAAACCAAAAAAACCCCAAATCCCTAAACAAAACAAAAAAAAAACAAACAAAACACTCCTCCCCTAAAAAAGTCCCAAACTTGTCTTATCTCTGTTCAACATTGACAGAGTATTAATTATCGTAATTCTGCTCAAAATGAGGTGCAACATAAGGTCTGAGATTTTCACATATTAGGAAAAAATTTAAACTCAGATGAATCTAATTTACCCCCTTTTGCAACAAAAAGGCATATTGGGCAAAAGGATGCATGTCAATGAATGAAGAGGAATCATCATTACTGTTTGGTTGCAATACACAGCTCGCTGTGGGAGACAGTCAGCTCTGCAGAAAGTTTTCATAATATCTAAAAAGGTCTTTAACCCATCACCCAAAGCAATAATATTGGATAAGACAAAGGTGTCAGGATCTGACTTGCAGTTAGCTTAAGATCAGTGTGAAGATCAGTGTGAAGACACAGACTTAGGCCATAATCTTCTCTACCTGACTGGATTGCACTGAACACTTTTAGCTACTCAAGTTTCTGCTCATTCAATAATGATATCAAACATTGTCGTCTGTTGCATATAAGCATTTGATAACACTGTGATGTTGCTATATAACACATAGAACACAGCATAAAACAAAATACATCTTTATACTGTGGTAAAGCCAGCAAGTGTTAATAGGGGTATTCAGCTCACCAAAATTTTCAACACCTTTTCCCTTCCCTGGCTGCTCATGGCTTGGATGGGTGTACTGTGCACTGGGTAAAAAACTGGCCAGAAAGTTGTGGTGAATGGAGTTAAATCTCACTGGTAGCTGTTCAAAAGTGGTGTTTCCCAGGACTCGTTATCAGAGCTGTTTCTCTTCAACATCTTTATCAATGTTCTAGATGAAGGGATCGAGTGCACCCTCAGTCAGTTTGCAGATGACACCAAATTAGGCAGAAGTGTTGACCTGCTTGACGGTAGAAAGGCTCTATAGAGGGACCTGGACAGACTGGATCGATGGGACCAAGCCAATGGTTTGAGGTTCAACAAGGCCAAGTGCCAGGTCCTGCACTTGCATTATAACAACCCCATGCAGTGCTACAGGCTTGGGGAAGAGTGGCTGGACAGCTGTCTGGCAAAAAGGACCTGGGGGTGTTGTTTGACAGCCAGGTTGATAGCAGGCAGGAGTGTGCTCAGGTGGCCAAGAAGGTCAAGAGCATCCTGGCCTGTATCTGTAACAGTGTGGTGAGTAAGACTAAGGAAGTGATTGTCCTCCTGTACTATCCGCCTTGAGTACTGTGCCTAATTCTGGGCCCCTCACTACAAAAAAAAGACATTGAGGTGTTGAAGAGGGTCCAAAGAAGGGTAACAAAGCTGGTGAGGGGTCTCGAAAAAAGAAGCCTGAGGAGACACCGTATTGGTCTCTACAACTACCTGAAAGGAGGTTGTAGCAAGGTGGGGATCAGTCTCTTCTCCCAAGCAGTGAGCAATAATACAAGAGGAAATGGCCTCAAGTTGCGTCAGGGAAGGTTTAGATTGGATATTAGGAAAAATTTCTTCACTGAAAGGGTTATCAAACATTGGAACATGCTGCCCAGGGAAGTGGTAGAATTGCCATCCCTTAAGGTATTTAGAAGACAAGTAGATGTAGTGTTTAAGGACATGGTTTAGGACTGGTTTTGGCAGAGTTAAGTTGATGGTTGGGCTTGATGATCTTAAAGGTACCTTCCAACCTAGAAAATTCTATGATTCTAACTCTAGATATTGAATATGTAGCCTTTTAATTGTCAGCCAGCTACTAAGTTTCCTTGATACATCAAATACATCTTGTATAAAAGTCATATATATATATATATATAAATAAATGTGTCTATAAATATAAAATGTATACTCTACCGAAACTATGCACCTTCTAACAGATACATTCACCTTATTTTATAGTCCATCATGGGACGAGATGAATCATTCTCTTAAACTGGCTATTTCTTACTGATAACTGTAAATCCAAACCTGGGTGGCTAGCTGAGGTTTAACTGCTTAACTTTTAAGTGTATAAATACCATCAGTCAGTCTCACAGGTACTTTCTTGCTTATTGTCCTTAATCTCCCTGAACATTTCTTCACTTTCTAAACATTGAGGGAGAAGGGAAAGCTAACTGTGCTTTCTTTCGTTTACAGAGAACATCAAACATGCAAAGTTAAAATTGCAGTTAAAAATGTGTTTCCGTATGTTACTGTAAGTGTCTGAACAGTCAAAATGTGATTTTAAATTTGAGTACCCAACACCAAATGCATTACAAGAAAGATTCATTGTTTTGCTGCCAACTATCCAAGGCATAACTATTGTTCACCCCCTTTTGCAGCAAATTCACAGTGTAACTCTTTTGTGCATCTCTGAAAGGTTTAGATTACAATGTTAATGAAGATGAGTTGCTCCCTTATTTCTATGCAGGCTAAATTCACACTCAGTGTAAGAGAGACTGTTTTGCCCTATAGAACCTGAAAAGTTAGGTTGCTTATCACTGTAAAGCACTGAGCAGTTAAGGTAATTTAAATCTAAACGGAGCTGATGTGGACCAAATATACTAAATGGTATTAGCCTGAGGGCACCATGAAAAACAGAATGAAAAATTGTCTGCATGCATTTGTAAATATGCCAAATTTAAATATTCATAACTTTAAATCTTGTTTCTTTTGAGGCTTTGCTGTCTGTCCTTTCTTGATGGGTGTTATAGGCTTGCTAAGTTTGATGTTTCCAGGTTCAGCCATTTGGAGTTAGTCAAGCGCAATAATCCCAAATGGAACATATGGAAACATCATTGTCTTTTTTCTTACATGGGTAAGAACTGGCTGAACTGATTCAACTCAAACTTTTCAGACAAAGAAATGCCGTTGGCCTGAGACCAAGCCTAGGAGATATAAGACTATAGGGCACATGTTGGGAAAGCTGTGCACATATTACATTACAAAACAAAGATCGAGACAACTGTATTGATTGTGTTGCTGAAGCACAAATTCATGGATGCTATACTGTTTCCATACAGCTGCACATAGAATTAGTCATTATCAAACTAATTCAAGTTATTGACATATTTGAAGGAATATATACACAGCCATGACTATCAAGATATTGAAGAAGAAAAGAATTTGCTTGAAAACAAAAGTTGGACATTTGAAAATAATTTTACCAAGAGCTAGAGTTCAGACAAGAAAGAGATTCAGGCACCAAAAGCAGTCTAAATATGTTTTGTTCAAAAAAGAAAAAGAAAGATTTTGAAGAAGATACTGGTTGTATCTAGACTTTGATTTTACAGAAGTGTGTTATAAGTAAAGTTAAGTTATTCGCAACATTAAGAGAAGATATTAAAATATGGACAAGTATTTAGGAAAGAAGCAGAGAGCCTATAGAAGATAATAATTCAGGGATATAAAAATTATTTTAAAAAACAGGAAAAAAAGAAGAAAATATGACATTCAAGAAAAGAGAAGAAAGTACACTGAAAAATCAATGAGGCTTCAGGATTGGTAATGAGTAGATAGCAGTAAAGAAATCTGTTTTGTCAATGCCATCAGTTCTTCAACTGAGGACAACTGCTCCTGATGGAGTGTTATACCACCAGACAGACTTCAGGAGCACATAAAGTCCCAAGTATTAATATAACAAACTATAAACAGGGAGATTGATTTTTCTTTTCTTTTTTTTTTTTTAATTGGAAATGATCAAAAATATTTTTATGGATTCACTAATAAGGGAAAAACATTTCTAACACTAAAGACAGCTGTGATAGAGCACAGAAATCCTTGGGACTATGAAGTCAAATCATCTGCAGGTACTATTCTTGTTATGGGTAAGACCAGAACCAGCAATATCCTCTGTTCAATTTACTAACCTCATTGCAGCAGACTATCTCCTTCAGCATTAAATCATGAACAGGTAAAGTGGATTTTCACTTGGTTGTTAAATTTGTTTGTGAGTATGCTTTGGTGAAATTGCCAATAGGATTCAATTTTGATACTATTTCTACATCTACTATAAAGTTACATATGTCATACTTGAACTCTATGTGTATGTGTATATGAATCAAGAGGTTATTTCATCATGTGTCTGACTTTTGGGTTTTACATAAGAGAATGAGTAAGATATAATCACTAAGGAGCTTAATGAGGGAACCAGCTGTGAGAGATCATTGCTGTAGTGACCTGCAGCATGAGGTTAGAGAGAGAGAGAGCAAGACAAAGAACTTTCATCCTATTTAACTGCAGTTATAGAAGAAAGAAGCAGTTTATATTTTTGCTGCCTTTTTACAGCATTTGTCTGGTCTTAAGAAATAATGAGGTCTGCGAAGGATACTGACTTTTTTGGGGGTTGTAATTTGGTTGGGCTTTTGTTGGTTTTTTACAGGGTAGAAATCTGAAGAAAGGCTATGAAGACTAGTTTAGTCCTTGATCATTAACTATGCACAAATAAAAGCATCTCACAAGAGTTTAATGTTCATTTTTTGGTGAAAGCATCACTCGATGCTGGGATCTTTTGGACTGGGATTATCAACACAAATGAAGTGGTATAATTGTTTAAATTTGTTACGTAACATTATCCTAAAAGGGGAAGGGGAATGTGTTACGATCTTCAGAGATTTTGTAAAATAGTGTCTGCAAAATCTAGGAATTACAGGGTCAAAACCTGTGTATTAGCCAATCTTATTTCACTTTTCTTCCACTTCTAAATTTTGCTATATAGACTTTGCGGCTTGTTGTTGACTATTGTTTTTATAGAACATTTCATTTTTAGTTATCTTACAGCTTTTTATAATTTGTAGCCATAAAGTTCACTCATTTAACATATTCTGTTTTCTGCAAAACTAGCAGTGAGTTGTCATTTCTCAGCTGCTTCCACTTGGAAAACACATGATCTATTATTTTCTATATAGTTCCTCAAAATTCTACACGCTGCCAAGATTAGGGGTATAACCCAGGAGTTATTTTAAAAACGAAACATTACACTAGCTACTATTGACTCCGTTTACAAAAAAAAAAAAAAAAAAAAAAAAAAAAAGCTATTACCTAGATAAGGGAAGTAACTACCCACTATAGTTGATTATCTCTTGGTTCATTACTTATTAATTTCTTACAGAGGTAGTTCCTGTGAGAGCATTGTTCAGCCAGGGTTCAAACCATATAGTTAATGTATTCAGGGCACTTAGAGATGCAAATAATAGTGTTTGTTTAATAAAGGCTCCACGGGAAATGTAAAAATGCATACAAATGTACTAGCATGCAGGTTTTCTAAATTTCTAACCTCACCCTCTGTGCAGAAAAAAGCCTCATTCCAGGGCTCAGTTTGTTATCTGACATTAAATCTCAGATAGGTGTTGAACGAGGGACATCCTGAAGTAATTTTATCTCCTACTAGAACCATTTAAAGGGGGCTTCTGTCCACTCAGTTGTCTGAAGTTATGCAGATAGTAACTACTTCTGGAAGCATTCAGAGACACTGACCATCCTCCACCACTCAAAGACGGAGGTTGTGTTAAAATGCAAAACTAATTATAGAAAATTATTATGTTTGTTCTATACAGGACATCAATTTCAACTTTCAGATACAAAGAATGGTGAGAATATCAGAAAGAAAAAGACCTTTTCCTGAGTGAAATATGTATTTGATTATGCCTGTGAAGGAAATGCACTTTCCATCTTTTGAAGATTTTCAAGAGAGAAAAACACACAAACATATGCAGATAATCTGATACTCATCTCTATATCCCTAAAATCTTTTAAATTTTTCATGAGGTAGATGAGCAAATAAGCTCACTGAAAATAAAATAATCCCAAATCATTTATTTCAGAAAGTAATGACCTAAGTTCAATTTCTATTTTCTCTCTTTGACTAATTAATACATACATAGTGTAGCAGGCCCAAAAGCAGAATTAAGTTATTGTCAACTGGAGTTTCTTCAGTCAGCTGAGGAACAGAGCTCGCTTTAGATGAAGAAGAAACAACTTCCAACCAGTAATCATGATGAGGCACAAGCATTATTGACAAATGAGGTTGGTCTCACAACCATTTGCTTATTGGAAACGATTGATTATATTCAAGTTTGTGTTGAATATCCAACGGCTGTTCTTGCTAATGATGATGGAAGTGCATGACTAGAAATCAACTCAGGCTTCAAGAATGATAGATAATTTTTTGTTAGTTACTGCTGCAGACATAAAAATGGTTTGGACTTTGGACTTTGGATGTGAAAATGAATTAAGTATATTATGATTTACAATCATGTACGAAAGGGCATCTTTTTCTTTTTAATGGAATCAGAAGAGCAATTGACCTGCAGTTCATTAATGTGTCAGGTTTGAAATGTTTGCAAGCTAGAAGTTTGACATCAAGTACCTTAAACATTAGCAGAAATCAGGTTTCTTTCCCAGGTAGCTGAAAAATCAAACAAGACTGATTCTGGTAGTATTATAGAAAGGATACTCATACATTTTAACATAATACACAGAAAGTGTGTAAAGGATGGATAGAGTTTGTAAACGGATAGGTAAACAGAGAATGAAATTGTAAAAAATATCAAGTTTAAGGACCTTAGGGGATCTCCTTTAAGTAAAAGAAGAACTATTTCATGTGGAATGATCTGATTTTATTTTTCCTTGTTTCTCTTAAGCCAGAAGGAAAACAAACAAACCAAAAATTTAGGATGTGCTTGTTAGAAATGCAAATGAAATAATACTGAAAGAAAAAACAGACTTACAGTTTTTGGTCTTTACTGTTCAAGTGTATAGTATTTCCTATACCAACTCTTAAATAGCCATTTAAAAGTGCATATTCAGTGAGAGAAAAGATATTTAACTACCTATCCTCATCTATCAGTCCACAGTTAACTGAATATAAACTGTTAATATCAGATTAACATACATACATGTATGAAGAAACAATTTAATTCCCTCAATCCATGACCACTTGTCTTGTTTTGTTTTTCTTCATATATTATTTTCTTTACTGTTGGATGACATAAGATATTAAACTAAATTCAAATGCACTAGTATGTCGACCTACCAAATAGCTTTGAAAATGTACATCTAAGGAATAGTACCCCATGACACCAAGAAGTTATTCTCCAGACTATTCCATTTTTCTCCCAAATTTGTTTCACTTTGACTAACTACATTTTTTGTTTTCTAAAAGCAAAAATCCTGTGTACAAGTACTATTGACCCATTCTGTAGCCTGTTCTGGAGGTATCCAGGGAACCTTTTATCTCTTGTAATACCATTTTCTCTAAGCTAACTGCAGGAAAACCAGATTATATGGCAATGGCTCTCTTTCCCTATCATCTTAGCAAAGGCTATTCTAATTCATATTTTTTCTTAGCCTTATTTATTTTTTGATTTATTTAAATATATATGCAAAATTTACTTTTCACTACATTGTCCAGCCTTGCTTCTCTTAGACAAGTAGAACAATGCCAGCGCTCATGGAGGGAGCAAGCGGTGGCAGGAGAAGGGAATGCTGAAGGAACAGGGGGTTGGAAGGAAGAAAAGGGTCCTGCTGCTTGGTAGGCAGCCCTGCTGGGAAATCTCAAATCAAATTCTTTTGAAAGGAAGTGTTATTAAAAGTAACTTTAATCCCTCCAGCCAGACAGCTCATAAAAGCATACAATTAAGTCAAACAAATGACAAGAGCACTCTCTCTCCTACCTGTTTCCCCCTTCAGAGAGTAATTACTGCAGGGTAGTCTTGTCTCATTTTGTGCAAATAGCAGTGGAGTGCTTGAACGAGGTGCCAATTTCCCCCTCCCCAGCCCAACCCCTCTTGTTCACTCCTACCAACACTAGTCTGGCTAACATATACAGCCAAGAACAAAGGGGTGAATTTAAATATTTCCTCTTTGTGCAAGGTTAATTGAAAATCAAAAAGTCACTTTTCGATTGTCATATTAAAACTGTTAGTGCATCAATTTTCTTCAGTTTTCTGTCACTGCAGGAGAGCAGAAGACGCAGAGGCATGCATTTGGATGGGAGTTAATGAGGGTAGAAAGAAAGAGCAAAAGAGAAAGATAAAAAAAAGGGAAAGATAAAAAAAAAAAAGAGAGAGAAAGAGATGGATAAAAAAGAGAGACAAAGAGAGAGAAAGGGGGAGAAGGAAGGAAGGAAGGAAGGAAGGAAGGAAGGAAGGAAGGAAAGATTTTTGATTTTTTTTTTTTAATTTCAAGCATAGTTGTTTTCAAGTCAACGATTTTTTTCAGAAGTGTCCTGGTGTTTTCTTTTTTTCTGCCATTTTCTTCTTTGGGACCAGAGGTATGCAGCAATCTCTCACCATGGACCTTTGAGGTGGCAAAGGAAGAAACTGTCAATATTTAACATTTGTCACTTACTGTCCATAGTTGTTTCCTCCTAAAATTGGCAAGCAGATGAGAACAACGAATCTAAGTCCCTACACGACTGTAGAAATTATGCTGAATGGTCACTTCATTTTCTTGTTCTGGAAAATGGCTCAAGCCTTGGTGTTTTTTTCTGTTTTGATCATAATAAACTCCTCAGGTCTGGGAATAGTCACTCATTAGACATTTACAAGGTGCGTTGTTCACCAGGGGCCACCATCTCTACTCAAGTTTATATGTGCTGCTGAAGTAGAAAAAAGAAATATAAGGCAATGGAGACACATACCATAGAGAAATTTCTCTTTGTGAAGAGCATACACCTCAACTTACCCATTCAATATAAAGATTTCAAAACAGTACTGCACCATCTTCAAAGCTGTGAATGTCACTGTGGTAGGGGAGATCACTTTTACTCACAAGCTATGAGTGGATTCAAGTGGTTTTCTATCCTTTATATGGGGTCAAAATTAAATAATTGGTGGCAACATTAGAATAAAACATGAGGCTACTTGATACTTGATATGTGGTTATCATACTTCATGCTACACATGCAGTGTTCTTGTGAACGCAAGCTTCCATGACTTCTTGAATTCAAGTATCTTGTATCATCCTAAATTTACAGTGAGAACTATATGAAAAAATTTCTTCTTGGTTGGTGTCTGTGCAGTGTTTAATACAATGTGAGAAATGAGTAAAAATTGTAAATATTATTTCACATTGTAACTTCTGCTGCAACTCAAATTCCCTGACTTCTGTATGGCACTTTATTTGAACAAAACCTAGGTACAGTCTTTAAAGAAGTTTAGTGAAAATAATCCTCTCCTGCTTGTCATGAATTTCCCCAGAGTATAGGACCCAGAACTCATTAATATTAATTGAACTCTTCCTACTGAAATTTTGAACTGCTCTAGCAAATACTTTATATTATTCTAACTCTTTACCCCATCTTTCTCAGATATTTAATATGGACTAGCAATAAGAAATTCTGTGCAGGAAAAAAATGGATTCAGGCCAAGACTGGCAGATGAAGCTCATATTTCTGCACATTATATCTCCCCTCCATTCTGAATTCCCCTCATTGTTTACATGAAGAGTTTCATGCCTTCCTGCTTTGTCCAGAGAGCAAGTTTTATTTTTTTGCTGCTGTAGATTTTTTTGTTGATGTTGCTGTAATCAAAATATGCATTTAATTCATACAGCTTTCCACTGCAAGTCACAAATGCCTCTGCTTAAAGCCATGCAAATGCTTGGTCATGCC
Organism: Gallinago jamesoni; assembly: GCA_025769975.1. NCBI lineage: Eukaryota > Metazoa > Chordata > Aves > Charadriiformes > Scolopacidae > Gallinago > Gallinago jamesoni. The sequence continues at coordinate 7,206,596 of JAOQGH010000019.1, read as the reverse complement.
AAACTTGAAGCCTTCAGTCCACTATTGAAACCAGCTGTGAATATTACTAAAGCAGAAACATTTGCTCCCAAGACTGCTGACTGCATGGAGCATATACACCCTTTTTAGGGTTTCTCAGGACAGCAACATATTTTTATTTTTTTTTTCTAAAACCAAATGTTTAATTTTGTGTAGACAGTTCTAAAAGCAGATTCCTGATCGCACAATCTTCTTAGTCTTTCTTACTCTGTGGGAGGGCCATCATATTTCCTGCTCTCAGTCAGTAGTTGGCTTTTCTCTCTCTCTTCTATGTAATAACTGGAATCAAGAGGCCAGCACCTTACCCACTTCCAGTGATGATGTTATAGCACAAACTTTAAAATGAGATTTTTTTTTTCTGTTTTCTTGCAATTCACACAGTTCAGGTATTCAATTCTACTGATTAGAAGTATTTTAAGTGATGACTTTCCATTTATTATCTTAGTCCCAAAACAATTCATTTATTTTCTGCAAGTGGAAAATAAGCCCTTTCATTCAGGCTTCATTTCTATGTTCATTTGTGACACAGTTCCCAGTTGTTATTTCTGCTAGTACAGCTTTCTACTTAGGAAAGCCATAAAAATCTATATCTAGCATGAAGTATATAATGTTTCTGATTCTTAAATCAGATAGATAAACTTTTCCACTGAAAAACTTGCATAAAGAGGATGTATGCAGTGGGTACAGAACTGCTACATTGCAGTTAAATAATAGAGACAGGATTGAATAATACATCTTAGCTTTCAGCACAGAAAAAATTCTTCATTTGACTATATATTTTGCACTTTGATAAGTCACTGGCCCTAGGAAAAATACATTTTAAAAAGTTGGTGTATATTAGATTGATAGTATTTTTCATATCATTCTGCCTCCAGTATTAGGCTCCTTTGGCTAAAAGTAAGGACAATTTATTTCATTTAATTTGCTTTTTTAAAATTTGAGGTTACACATTCAAGTGAAACTTAAAAGTGCATACTGAGAATTGATAAATCCTCAAAAAACAATAGACTTGAGTTTCTAGAAGAAAGAAATGAAGACAAAAGTAAAAAGATTTTGTTGTCTCTGGAACTAGTGAGGATGGACAAGTTCTTTACACATATATTGATCATCAGATGACTATGAGATACATGTGTGGTGGAGACATTAGAAGTCTGACAGTTCTAGAATGGATCAGATGTATTTGTTTACTTCTGTGCCTTGAATATTGTGTCCAGTTTTGGGCCATTCACTACAAAAAGACTTTGAGGTCTTTGAGGTGCTCAGTGAATTTAAATCCAGCTGGTGGCCAGTCACAGGTGGTGTGCCTCAGGGCTCAGTGTTGGGACCATTTCTGGTTAACATCTTTATTGATGATCTAGATAAGGACATAGGGTGTATCATCAGCAAGTTCACAGATGACACCAAATTAAGCAGGAGTGTTGATTCACATGAGGATAGGGAAGTTCTACAGAGAGACTTAGACAGATTGAATCATTGGGCCAGCATTAATGGTATGAGCTTCAACAACGCCAAGTGCCAGCTCCTGCACTTGGGCCACAATAACCCCATGCACCGCGACACACTTGGGGCAGTGTGCCTGGAAAACTGCCTGGCAGAAAAAACCTGGAGGTTCTAATTGACAAGCTGCTGAATATGAGCCGAATATGGCCAAGAAAGCCAATGGCATCCTGGTTTGTATTAGAAATAGTATGACCAGCAGAAGTAGGGAGGTGATTGTCCCCCTGTACTCAGCACTGGTGAGGCCATACCTCGAGTATTGTGTCCAGTTCTGGGTACCTCAAAACAAGAGAGACATCAAGGCGCTAGAGTGAGGGCAGAGGAGGGCAATGAAGCTGGTGAAGGGCCTGGAGAACAAATCTTATGAAGAGCGGTTAAGGAGCTGGGACTGCTTAGTTTGAGGAAGAGGAAGCTGAGGGGAGACCTCATCGTTCTCTACAACTACTTGAAAGGACACTGCAGAGAGGTTGGTGCTGGTCTCTTCTCGCAGGTAATTAGTGACAGAACCAGAGGGAATGGCTTCAAGCTCCAACAGGGTAGGTTTAGACTGAACATTAAGAAAGAACTTTTCACAGAAAGGGTGGTTGGGCATTAGAATAAGCTGCCCAGGGAGGTGGTTGAGTCAGCAGAGTTTAAGAATTGTTTAGATGTGGTGTTGGGGGATATGGCGTAGGGGAGAACTTTGTAGAATAGCGTAGATGGTTGGACTTGATGATCCCAAGGGTCTTTTTCAACTGAAATGATTCTATGATCCTATGATATGTTTATGTAGGTCTTTATGTAGGTCTTTGAGCATGTTCAGAGAAGAACAATGAAGGTGGTGAAGGGTTTACAGAACCAATCCTATGAGAAACAACTAAGGGAGGTGGGGTTGTTTAGTCTGGAGAAAAGGAGGCTGAGAGGAGACTTCTCTACAAGTATCTGAAAGGAGGTTGTAGCAAGGTGGGGGTTGGTCTCTTCTCCCAAGTAGCAAGTGATAGGACAAGAGAAAATGGTCTCAAGATTTGCCAGGGGAGGGTTAGTATGGATATTAGGAAAAATTTCTTCACCAAAAATGTTGTCAAGCATTGGAACAGGCTGCCTAGGGAAGTGGTTGAGTCACCATCCCTAGAGACATTTAAAAGACCTGTAGATGTGGTGCTGAGGCACATGGTTTAGTTGTGATTTTGGCAGTATTAGGTTAATGGTTGGACTTGATGAGGGCTTTTCTAACCTAGATGATTCTATGATATATTTTTTTTTTCATTTAATGAAGAAATCAATTTTTTACAGTACAAGCAGTGGTAAGATCTTACTGGGGGTACTCTGACCTTTTTGTCATTTTCCTATGGACATTTTCAAGGGACTTAAGCTGAAACGGCTATAGGGGGAACTATAAGCATATTCAGAGGGATGGAATTGAATGAATGCATAAAGTACAATTTCCAGATACACTTCAGGACAGAAAGACTATTTAAAGTGAAAATAATTAAGAACATAATTTTTAAAAAAATATAGAAATTGATGATTAAGGTTTCTACTTATCTATTATTATTGTTATTGTTGTTGTTGTTGCTGTTATTGTCATTGTTATTATTAGCATAGAACAAAGAACTTGGTTTGGTTTTGATGAAAACGATAAATACATTGAAGAAACTGTACTGTAATTCCCGAAGTCAGAAAATTATATTTGCCTTATGAGCTCTTGAGCATTTCTTGTTGTCTTATAGGAGGTTGGTTTGCTAATAGTTTTCACTTTATGTTTATCTTGTGAATGCCAAGCCTTACGACCTTTGTTGTTTACCTAGCAGGGTAAGAAAAAATTTCGTCCTCCATAGACCATTCATGAATAACTTAAAATGTTTTCTTTTGTTTCTTGTTTTCTCTGATGAATTGGAAACTAGCTCCTGGTAGTAGCTCTGGGATGAGTGCATCACAGCTTTTAGTGTTTTTAAAATTTCTCGGATGTCTGTTCTACAAACCGTAAGGCACGCTTAAAGTTAACTAATCATAAGATTAGGTCAGGAGTGATTTGCTACTTAGGCCAGCTTACCATGGATGCGTGCAGGAAAGGCTTGCCTTTCCCTGTAGCATGGGTCTATCTCTTCAGATATCTAAGAATTTTACCAAGCTTGTTATTGTATTGGGGAGCACATCATTTAACAACTTGGACACTGTTGATGCCTCCAGTCTCACTGTACTCCTGAGTTGAGTATAAATTTGTCTTTCAGTCTGCTATTCAGCAATTTCAGTCTTCAAAGTGTCTCTAGCAAGATCCTTCCCCATATGCTCATCATCTAGAGACACACAGAGATATTTTAGGTACTATCCTGTCCTTTCCTCTCTCATCTTGGGCACAGGCAATGCAGGTGGTGCCACCAACTTCTGCTATGGGCAACCTGGAGCCTCCTGCAGGGGCAGAAAGCAGGGAGAGTGTTTCTGAATTAGTTTTTGCCTTAGTTGACATCTCAACACAGCAGAATGACAAGACAACTAGCCTGACTCAACCCATTTATTCAGAATGCTTGAAAAGAGTCCTTAACCTGTATGAAGATCATGCTTTTAACCTGGAAATGTCATTCAGAAGTTCATAAATCTTGCTTCAGTCATGTATGGGATGTTAATATGAAAGACATATTCTGTTTATCTGCTAGATGCTATGTTAATCTGCAAAATCATAAAAAACAAAATCTGTTTGTTAAATATGCAGATACCGAGAGAATGGGTATTTTCCCTTTTTCCCTGTGACTGTGTATCAATTGATAGGAAGTTGATGGGAAGTTTTTCATGTTACATTCTGTCAGGCACAATACCAAGATAGTGCTTGAGTGTACACCAAAAAGCTTCTTGAGTCACAGGTTGACCCACAAATGCAATTACTGTTCAGAAAAGTGACTGTCAGATGGTAGGATGGTTGTGATTTAATGTCTTAGTGATAAATATGAGACTAGCAAAACTTAATTTCCTACTTGGAAATTTAAACAGTTAACCATTTTATGCATTTGTACACTTTTGTAGCAAAACTTGATTCCCAGAAACAGGGCTTCTGGGAGTCAGCATCAGGAGATATTTACCCAGGATAATAGAACAAGGTGTTCCTACAAGAATCAGCAGTCCAAGCAGTCTATAATTGAAGTGATAGGTCTGAAAGTATTGTGAAGAGTCTCTATTGTGAGTAAGAATACAACACATTTACAAAAATGTGGTAGAGTTACTCTGACAAACGTTTTTGTTTATACTAAAAGTGTTTTGAATAACTTGCCAGTATGCAAGTATGTTTTTCCCTCCCATCTTCTCATCACAAAAATCAAACCCACAACTTCACAGGATTCCTTCTCAGGAAAGAAATAAGATAATTCCTGGGAAGAAATTTTAAACACTTATGGTAAAATGAGATAGTCTTGTTTGACCACTGTTTTATAAAGGTGTTGTGGCTAGGATTGTAAACTGACCACTTAAAACTGTATTTGAAATAAAATTACTACAGTACTTTTACTATAGGTTTGGAAGCTGGGATTTAATACATTATGTTCACCCCTATAGAGAAGAGGTTAGTCATCTTTAAAAAGATTCTAACGCCCCCTGCCATGAGCAGGGACACCTCCCACTAGATCAGGGTGCTCAAAGCTCCATCTAACCTGGCCTGGAACACCTCCAGGGATGTGTCATCTACAGCATCTCTGGGTAATCTGAGCCAGTGCCTTACCATATTCACAGTAAAGAATTCTTCCTGATATTTAATCTAAATCTCCCTTCTTTCAGTTTAAACTTGTTACCCCTCATCCTATCACTACCCTCCCTCGTAAAGGGTCCCTCCTCATCTGTCCTGTAGGCCCCCTTTAGGTACTGGAAAGCTGCTATAACGTGTCCCCAGAGCCTCCTCTTCTCCAGGCTGAACAACCCCAACTGTCTCAGTTTCTCTTCATAGAAAAGATGCTCCATCCATCTGAGCACCTTTGTGACCCTCCTCTGGAGACTCTCCAACAGGTCCACATCCCTCTTTTATTGAGGACTCTGAAGCTGGACACAGAGATGGAGTCTCATGAGAGTGGAATAGAGGCGTAAAATCACCTCCCTCGACCTGCTGGCCACAATTCTTTTGATGCAGCCCAGGATGTGGTTGTCTTTCTGGGTTGCCAGTACACATTGCCAGTTCATGTTGAGCTTCTCATCCACCAACACCCACAAGTCCTTCTCCTCAGGACTGCTCTTAATCCATTCTCCACCCAACCTGTACTTGTGCCTGGGATTGCCATGACCCAGGTGCAGGACCTTGTACTTGACCTTTGTTGGGAACAGACCTTTTACAGTGGGAGCAGTGTATAGGAAGATTTGAAGGATGTGCTAGCTGCAGATTGCAAAAT
>JAOQGH010000019.1:7187063-7200638 GCA_025769975.1 Gallinago jamesoni | reverse complement strand
TAGTGTAACGAGGTTGGAATAAACGAAGCTAATCTACCAATCATATTGATTGTGTCTTGCTTCCCTGCTTCCTGGCCGCAGCAGACCTTGTTGTACTTCATGTGGTTTGCATTGGCCTACCTCTCAAGCCTGTCCATGTCCCTCGGTTTGGCATTCCTTCCCTCCAGTGTGTCAACTGCACCACACAGGTTGGTGACATCGGCAAACGTGCTGAGGGTCTACTCAGTCTCATTGTCCCTGTCCAACAAAGACATTAGACATCACCAGTCCCAATATGGACCCCAAAGGAACACCACTTCTCACTGGTTTCCACTTGGACATTAAGCCATTGACTGCAACCCTTTGAGTGAGACCATCCAGCCAGTTTCTTATCCACCAAGTGATCTATCTGTCAAATCTGTGTCACTCCAATTTAGAGAGCAAGATGTCATGTGGAACAGTATCAAACACTTTTCATATGTCCATATAGGTTACATTTGTTGCTCTGCCTTGTCCACTAGCACTGTAACCCCATCATAGAAGGTCACCAAATTTGTCTGGCATGATTTGTACCTGCTGAAGCTGTGTTGAGTGTCACCAATCACTTCTTTGTTTTCAATGTGCCTTAGCAGAGATTCCAGGCTGATCTGCTCCATGATTTTGCTGGGTGCAGAGGTGAGACTGACTGGCCTGATGTTCTCCAGGTCTTCCTGTTTTCCCTTTTTAAAAAGGAGTTTTCTGTTTTCTAGTCAGTGAGAACTTCACCAGACTACCACAGTTTTTCAAATATAATAGAAATTGGCTTAGCAACTTCACCCACCAGTTCCTTCAGCACGCATGGATGGATTTCATGAGGTTCCATGGGCTTCAGCTTCCTTAGATGGTCTTGTACTTCATCTTCTCCTATAATGGGCAGTTCTTCATTCTCAGGGCCCCTGTTTTTGCCTTCTGTGTTTTGAGCAGTGTGACTAAAGGTGGTGATGACAAAGTCATTCACTACTTCAATTCTCCATATCCTGGGTGACCAGGTCTCCTCTTTCCTTTCGGAGAAGACCCACATTTTCCCAAGTCTTCCTTTTGTCTGTGACATACTTGTAGAAGTTTTTCTTCTTTTATTTGATGTACCTGGCCGCATTTAGGTCTATCTGGGCTTTAGCTTGCTAACCCAGTTCCTGGCTGCTCCAACAGTTACTTTGTATTCCTCCCAGGCTACCTGTCTTTTTTTTCCACCCTCTGTAGGCCTCATTTTAATTTTTGAGTATGTCCAGGAGCTCCTTGTTCATCCATGCAGGCCTCCTGGATTTTTTGCCTGACTTCCTCTTTGATGGGATGCATCACTCTTGAGCTTGGAGAAGGTGATACTTGAATGTTAATCAGCTTTCTTAGGCCTCTCTTCCTTCCAGTGCTCTATCCCATGAAACCTTACCAAGCAGGTCCATCAAGATGTCAAAGTCTGCTCTCCTAAAATCCGGGGTAATCACAGAATGATATGGGGTTGGAAGGGACCTCCAGGGATCATTTAGTCTAATCCCCCTGCCAAAGCAGTTACACCTAGAGCAGGTTGCACAGGAACATGTCCAGGTGGGTTTTGAATGTCTTGAGAGAAGGAAACTCCACCACATCCCTGGGCATCTTGTTCCAGTGCTCTGCCACCCTCAAAGTAAAGAAGTTCCTCCTTATGTTCCTATATTCAAGTTTCCTCTTGTCCTTGCACCACTGAAAAAAGACTGACCCCTTCCCCTTGACACCCACCATTTACATGTTTATAGGTGTTGATCAGATTCCTCCTCAGTCTTCTCCTCTCCAGACTAAAAAGACCCAAGTCCCTCAACCTTTCTTCATAAGAGAGATGCTCCAGGCCCCTAATCATCTTTGTGGTCCTCTGCTGTACCCTCTCCAGCAGCTGCCTGTCCTTCTTGAATGGGGGAGCCCAGAACTGGACACAGTACTCCAGATGGGGCCTCACCAGGCCAGAGTAGAGGGGGAGGATAACCTCTCTCGATCTGCTGGTCACACTCTTCCTGATGTACCCTAGGATGACATTGGCCTTCTTGACCACAAGGGCACATTGCTGGATCATGGTCTTCATGTTGTCCACAAGAACTCCCAGGTCTTTTTTCCTCAGAGATGCTCCCTAGCAGGTCAGCCCCCAACCTGTACTGCTCCCTGGGGTTATTTCTCCCCAGGTGCAGCATGCTATGCTTTCTCTTGTTGAATTTAATCATGAAATTATGGTAATGGGGGTAACCTCATCACAAAATGAGGGTAATGAGCTTGCTGTGCATCCTCCTCACTGCCCTAGGGATCCTTAACTCTACCATTTCATAGTCACTGCAGCCAAATCATTGTCAATATCTTTGCTTGAGATAATTACTAGATAATGTTTACTACATTCAGGTGTTCTACTACGTTTAGAGTTAACTCATCTTGGGTGTTGCCTAAGGAGCCAGGAATTTTCAGTATACATCATGAATAATTTTCCCTGTTTCCACAGGTTGAAAAATGAGCAAAAACTTGATATACAGTCTGAAAAAACTATTGCTAATTTTCAGACCTGCTCAGGTTCCACATCACTTTAGAGATATATCTGAATGCCATGAAAATTAAGAACATTCCAAATTTATCAAGGAGTGAAATACATTCTGTCCTGAGGACAAGAGAGAGATTAATGTAGTAGTCCATGGGGAAATCCTCAGAGGACATCCAACAAATCACTGTTCTCATGATCATGCAGGAGTAGAAATGGAAGAGGAATAACTGCTTCTAGCAATGAGTGAAGCTCCTCAGTGATTAAAATCTTACAGCTCACCCAGGTACATTTGCATGTTCTCTGCAAACCAAGATCATACTCCCATAGAAGAAAGCCATTGCCCTCACAAGCCTGGTGCACAAAGGTGACCTAAAACTTCCATTCAGTCTGTGCTGTTAGACTGGTTAGACTATTGTTTCTAGTCTGATGTATAAGCAGTGCCAGAGAAGCAGGAAAACATTTGAAGAATGGTAATAATATTAGGAAAGTTTCCAAAGTAATCTTCAGAGGAAAAGCACAATGTTTCTCTAAAACCTCTGACTAGATCTGCTGATGTAAATAAGCACAGTGTGACCACTGGCATATCCGTCTCTGTTCTTGGCCCTCCTCTAGGATTTCAGATCAGTAATGGATCATCTCATGTAGGTCAGAATATTGCCTTTGCTATGAGACATTTTCTGGTCCCCTCTGCCACGAGCAAAAAAAATGACTCTCCTTCTTCGACACATTCAGCAATGCACATCACTAAAAGAAATGTGTTAAAGAATACTTCTGATTTCTTAAAACTTAAGCACTAAACAAATGAATTGGTTAAATAACTAGTACATATGGATAGTAAATTGTCATTTTCTACTGATTGTTTCAAGTATGTTGTAGGCCTAAGGCATGTTCATTCACAGTTGCACATTAGCTCATTCAGAAGTGCTTTAATTTAGGCCACCTCCCCCGTCTCTGCAAGACTTGTCGTGAGTAGTAAATGAGAAATATATTGGTACTTTGGGTTTTGGCATGGCTGTTGAGCTGCTTCCTTCTTATTGGTCTCTGAGTAGATTCCAGACAGTATGGGTTTTTTCATCATTTTGAGAGTTCACATATGCATGGCAGACAAAATCAAATGCCATACTGGCAAGTAGATCCCATTTCTGCAATGGTTCAAATTAACCTTTGTGTCCAATTTGTACAATATTGCTAAATGCGCATAAGGATAGATGGAATAGGAGTCCCTAGTTTGTATATTTTCAGATGTTGTGTAGTAGAATTAAAGTCCTCCCCTATGTTGCCTGTATCTTTTATTTATCAGTTACAGTTGGCCTTGCCTCAGCTTTAGCCATCCATATGCCAGCTGTCTAGTTAAAACTTATTATTTTTGCCCCATTTAAAGTCAAAACAAAAAGATGAGCATTCCCAAAAGATCTCTCACTCCATAGATCTTAGACATCTAATCTAGCGTTCTTTCTATGTTCACTGGAGACAAAGCTAAACCAAGTGTCTTAGAACAGCCAACTTCTGCATGTATAATGTTAACTAAAGTGGATATTAACTTTAACATCTTTTAATAATTCAGTGAAAATAATTAGATCCATAGAAATATTTTCACTGACTTCAGTGGGGTTTGGGATTAGCCCCTAAGGATGTTCAATATTTTTATGACATTTGCCTTTTTTTTTCTTACAAAGTATTTTATATACTTTGTATATATACAAATATAATATATACACTGTTAAGTGTTGGACCCATGAACATGTATACTAAGGTCCTTTTTCCACTGACTTTTTAAGCATCCTCAAGATAAGAGCCTAATACTAATCAGAATTTCCTGTATATTATGAAAAAAATTCTAAGCTTTACTTGCATATTGCTTTTTTATCCTGTACAGCAATGCTTTCTGTAGATATATCAAGGAAAATAAGGATAAATACTTTGATACCTCAGGATGCATTTTTGCACAATTTGATATTTCTTTTCCAAATAACGCCCAAAGAAAAATAGGGAAATAAGTCTTGTCTTTGAATAAGGTCTGAGTTAGTAGATATTAACAGATTTCCACCGACTTCTTGGGAGCAAAGCCATTGTTTAAGAAAAAATAAGTTTTGTTTCATCATTTTGACATTTGTTGGATCCAATGAGATATCTCTATCATAGAAACATTATGACGATTCTAAATAGCTGGGTATTTCTGAACTTTTGCAGAGATGACTTTACTCTGTGAGTCTTGAAAAAGAACCACCTATCAGCTGACTTCATGGCAGATTTCTTAGTTTCTTGAATGACTGTTGGGTTCACCCTTATTCATACGTAACCCTACATAGAGCCCTAGATACAATAGAAACAGAGGCCATATGAACACAGAGATTTAAATTAAAAAAAGAAAAGAAAACAAAAAACTTTGTGAGAAGTTAGCCTTAGTGAGAGACTACAAATCAAAGCTTTCTGATTATGTTTTTTTCTTTCTTTTTGGTATTTGAATTTGGGGATATTTTGTGTATTGTAGTTTAGTATTTGTCATTGGTATACAAATTAGTAATTTACAGTTACACAAGAAGCCTAATGCACTGGGACACACTGCGGAAGACCAGATAACCCAATAGCTGAAGTAAAGTCCTGAAAATAATCAGAGTTGCTTACACATGCATAACATCTTTCATATCACTGAAAGTCTCTGAGACGGAAACTTGCTAACAGGTCTCATAGCATGAATTTGCTTATGACTTCCTCAACTCAAGCATTACTTTTTTCTCCTCCTTAAATTGAGTTAGTGAACTCCTCAGCGTTCAGCACTGTGGCTGCAGTTCAGATGAAAAATCTGAATTTTCTTTTGCCTTTTTCATGAGGGTCATATTATAACTCTTTTTTTTTGCACTGTAGTTTTGAAAGAGGAGGGAGAGGTAGTCAATGTTGTGTTTCTGTCTACTTGGTTATGCAACCAAGATGGAATGGCTTTTTTTTTTAAAGAAGGATGGCATGTAAAAGCAAAGCAATAAACTCAATATATGACTAAATCTGATGGTCTGTGCCTATTTTTTCATCAACAGATACCAAAATTTAATGTTTACCTTAAAGCCAAACTTTGAAATCAAGAGATATCAGAGCAAATGAGACAAAATCTGTACATTTCTAGTCTCAGAATTAATTTGATGCAGGATATTGGTTCCATCCACAGTAACAAGCAAACAGCTGGAAATTGTATTTCAAAAAGGGAAAAAAAAGTTCTTGCAAACCTCATAGTACTGAGAACAGGCATATGACTGGTTTGTATTAGAAAAACATCTCCAGTATGAATGTGTTTCATTTAAAATTTAGTCACTGAAATGTCAATGAAGATCTAAAGGTTTCAGAGCTGCTAATAGGTGAAATGGTAGGGGCATGAGTTGAAAGGGACACTTTCAGGCAGTGCACGTAATTCCCTTCATTTTCTTAGTGTTCCCTTATTCTTCAAACCTGTAAAGACTCAAGTAAACCTTCTGGTCCTCTCTGAGATCCCCTCTCCTAGGCAGCTATACAAGCTGGAAACTAGGTTATGACAATGTCATGTCAGAAGACCCTTTAACCACAGGTTCACTGTATAATCAAAGGAAATTGGTTTACTTGGTGGAATGTAGATTGTCTCTCCAAATCCCGGCTCAGGAGTTTGGCTCATGGTTTTTTTCTGAATATAATTCCAATGGGGGAAGCATAAGGCCTTGACTTCCTTTGCTGGGAAATGATTATGTTTCTGATCTGTGACTGTATTGCTAAGCAAAATATTGATTTGTGAAATCTGGAATGACCTCTGATTCTCTGTAAGCTACTCTTCAGTACTGGATAAAAAGGTAGAAACCAGAGAGAGGTTACAAAGGAAGTGGCAAGGCTTGGCTGTATACATGCGCTATCCCCTTGATAAAAAAGATCAGTTAAAAAATCTTAAGCAAAACCACTGACTTTGCCATTACAAAAAGTCTGTATGGACAAAAGTAAGTGCTTTGAGAAAGGCACTGTATTCACAGTCATAAAAAATGATGTGTTCTTTATATTCATCAAACAATTGGAACAAAGAAAATACAGCAAACTTCCCTGAGAAACATCTGATGCTAAAACCTTTGCTTTCCAAATGCATAGTAAGTCTGTGCTGTTTTCCATAATGTTCCTCACGCTAAGATATTATATCCATCTAATACTACTTCATGCAAACTGAAAGGATTACACAAGTCCTCTGAGTCAGCCCTAACCCTCTTTCTTGAGCTTGCTATCAAGGGTGATAACTAACATGGAAGAACCTGGACAAGGGACGTAAGCAACAATTAGATCAAAGATTAAACTTAAATGTTAGTTTCAAAGTGCCTTTAGGATCCTAAATTGACAGCAAGATAGGATTTAGATACCATAAGTCCCAAACAGAGGACTGGAAAACCTGTGGCCAAAGTCCATTTAGTCTTTAGTTTCTAACTTTATATCAGAGTCCTCCGGATTGCACCTGGGAAGTTCTTGAGCCCATTTATATCTGACTTTGCCTCAATAGGGACATTTTAGCACTCAACTCACAAGTTGCTTTTTTGGTACTTCTTTGCCCAAGTTGTTATCAGATCAAATAGCATGCTCTGGAAATCTGACAAGACAAAGATCAAATTTCTCCTAAAATGCATTTGTCTACTTTCTTTAAAGTACAGAAGTCTGAAAATTCAGATTCATTTTCAAGCCTACAGGGGGGCTCTGACTCAAAATAGAGGTGAATGCCAATGAACTTGTGCGGGGAAAAACGCTGTGACTAATAGAACACATGGGAAGACATAAAAAGTAACAAGTAAATATGTGATAAAAAATGAAACCTCTGAAAATTTACCATTGCAATGGTTATCCTTCCAGTTTTTGAACTCTGAAATGTAATGAAGCTTCAGGGAAGCGCTGGTATTGCCCCCACTGTTAAGGATGTGGGAAAGCGGACACATCAAGCAGACTTTAGAAGCCTGGGATCCCTCCTTCCCAGCCATCTCCACCTGCTGCATGTTCCAAACCTGAATTCTTCCCCTCTCCATCCAACAGATGCAGCTATTCCTGTTTCCCTTTGTGAGTCTGACCAACAACAAGGTGGGCGCTTATAACCCACAGACACACACACACTCACAGAGAAGGCAGAATCAGGGGCTAGCCACACAAGCTGCCACAGGCACAGCACTGCCTTTAGCAGCACTCACATACACACTGACACCATTCACATAAAATATCAGTAGAGACAGCCCTGGCCTGTTCCATCTGTCCAGCGGATCAAGATTGAAGCTCACACAAACCCTCACTCTCACAATACACTCTTTTATTCACACACTCACAAATATCAGCATGGCCATTAGGTCTGTCTAAACATAGAATCATAGAATAGTTTAGGTTGGAAAAGACCTTTAAGATCATGAAGTCCAACTGTTAACTGCCACTGCCAAGTTAGTACTAAACCATGTCACTCAACACTACATCTATATGTCTTTTAAATACCTCCAGGAACGGTGACTTAACCATGCCCCTGCTCCACTGCTTGACAACCCTTTTTGTGAATAATTTTCTTCCTGTTATCCACCCTAAACCTCTCCTGGCACACCATGAGGCCATTTCCTCTAGACCTATCACTTTCTACTTGGGAGAAGAGACCAACCCCCACCTCTCCTTTGCTCCAGACTAAACAACCCTGCCTTATCTCAGCCGCTCCTCATAAGGCTTGTGCTCCAGACCTTTCATCAACATTGTTGCCCTTCTCTGGACCTGCTCCAGCATCTCAATGTCTTTTTTTGTAGTGAGAGGCCCAGAACTGGTTTCAATACTCGAGGCAGGACCTCACCAGTGCCAAGTACAGGGGAACAATCACTTCCCTAGTCCTGCTCATCACATTGTTTCTGATACAGGTCATGATGCTCTTGGCTTTCTTGGCCACCTGGACAGACTGCTGGCTCGTATTAAGTGTGCTATCGATGAACACCCCCACGTCCTTTTCCACCAGGTTTCTGGCCACTGGCTTCTCAGCCTGTAGCCCTGCATAGGGTTGTTGTGACCCAAGTTCAGTACCTGGCACTTGGCCTTGTTGCATCTCACACAATTGTCATTGACCCATTGATTCAGCCAGTCCAGTTCCTTTTCCTACCTTCCAGGAGAACAACACTCCTGCCCAACTTGGTGTCATCTGTGATGTGTAGGTCCACCCAGTGCTCAGGTTTCTTGCTACTTTTTGGCTAATCCAACTTGATGTTAGGTAAGAAACAGATGCATGCAATGACCCAGTCATCTCACAAGCATCCCCACAACAGGCATGTCTTATGTATTCGCATAAACTCTCAGTCTGCTGAATATCTGCAAATACACCCTGGACCCACCACACACCACTAGCTCAAACTGTGAGTCTTCGGAGATGCAGGTATCCTCCTGCTCCCCATCTAGTTCAGCTTGAAGTTAGCTAGAGACACACACATGCAGGCAGGATGAACTGGGGAAAAAATAAAGAGACCTGTCTTTCTATCTACTTGTTTTAGGCTTCTCATACATAGAAATACACCCTGATATACACATACACACCTGCTGACATATAGACCTGTGACCCATGGTCCCTTTCCCAGTTTCTGGCAACCAAATTTCTCTTGCACACTGGTATCTCTGATTACTGATACCTAGGTCTGTGGAACCTGTGACCCTCAACCCCTTTGCCAATCTCTGGCACTTAGATCTTGCAGCACTCACATGTAGGACAGAGAATAAAATGGCACAGGAGAATATGGTCAAGAAAATTATTTAATAAGAAGGTAGGGCAGACTGCTGCAATCAGACACAGGGATCCATCAGACAAGCACACAGCCTGGCAGTTTGCTTGCATGTGGCTTCCTCTTTTAACTGCCCTCCTTTGTATTTTCTTACACTTGTTCTTCCCCTATCCATACTCAGCTTCCCCCACCTGTGACTCATCCATTAATCATCCTGTGACAAGTTTTGCAGTTTAACAAGCCTCTTCTGATGTCTCATAATACTCATGTCACTCTTGAGTCCCTCTTTTCAGGTTGACTGTCTCCAAAGCTATGCCTGAGTTGTTAGTTAGTGTCCCATCAGCCAGTGCCTGAAGAGCACTGGTCTTCATTATTGTCTCAGTTATCACCTTTTTGTTAAGTCTGTGTATCACTTTCCTCATTAGCTGTAATTTCTTTTATACTGAATAGTACTGAATAAAGTACATTATCAAACCAGATGCTCTCACAGGGTTCTTACCCTCACATATTGAACAAATGGAAAGAATGAAACTTCACAGAAAGGGACTAACTGAAGCTATCCACTGAACAGATGATAACCACAGTTAGCAAAGTTAGAACAAAGGGAGAGCATACTTAAGAAAATGTTGACAGGAGTGTAGACTTGACCCTCCCTCCCCACGTGGCTCTGGACTGCAGGGCACTAATGTCCTTCCTGTTGGGGGTCTAAAGTCCAGATTTACCCTTTTCTGACACCAAGTGGATTCATGCCCTCAGAGAGAAGATGGTGAAGACCAAGTGAAGTGCTAGGGTGTACTGAGTGGCTACAAATTATATGCCACATTTCTACCATAAAGACATCTAGATGCCCTTTTCAGTCACTACAAAAGTCTAAGCTCTTTCAGAGTGTGCCGTATCTGTTTCCAGACTAAAACTTTAAATATCTCATGTAGACCTCCTTTTAGTCAACAGTATCATATCAGATCACCAGAGGATGATTCATTTAGTGTGTTTGTGCGTCTGTCAAACCACAATACTCAGCAAATAATTCCCTAAGGTAGCAGTTCTCTTGTGTTATAATAGAGAAAGAAAAACTAGCTCATAAATAAAAATTCATGATATGGTTATAGACAAGTAGGTAGTATAGTTCTCATGCTGGATACCCATATTTCTTTCCAAGAATTGATTAGGATTAACTTTTAAAGGCTGAACTTACATTGTAAGTTTATATTATTTCCAATCAGTGAGACATAATTGATCTACCCACAGAGACATTGTAGCTGCCAGTTTAGCCTGTTTCCTATTCAGATCTCTGTGTGTCTACTGTCCTTCAGGAATATTTTGTTTATATACAAATATTTTGCTTTTGCTGGCAATGTGTGTATAGGATGCAATACAGATATTCCATCCAGCCAGGTGAGAAGCAAGGGTAGATAATACAAAACAATGAAGCAGTAACTGTGGTTTCTTGGAGACTAGGAACTAAGGCACTGAGAGATTCAGTAACTTACAGTTACATGCATCCTATTTAGTACAATTCAGATTGAATTTACCTCTTCACCAATTTAATTTTAATCTCTAGATTGCGTTTCCTTCACTGACATTTTTAATAGGGATTTTATTTTATAATACTATGAAGTATTCAACATACATCCTTTTCTCCACAGGCATTCTTTCTCCAGTTCTTTCTCATAGGCATGGGTAAGGAAAAAAATCAAATGTTTTTCAATTAAAGAATAATCTTTTCTAACACATACCAAAGAATTCACCCATGAATTGCTGCAAGGCATAATTTTTCAGTGGTCTTGAATATTCTCATGGAACTACAACCCCAAGTAGAGATATTATGGATAACTTCTAATGTTTTGCTTTAACTTTTGCATTCCTTTATGAAGGAAATCTCCCAGCTGTGTAGGAGCTGGTAAGTTATTCATGTTTAGGAGCATAGCAAATATTCTTTCTCAGTTTTATGCATCTTGCTGGTGTTTCACAGCTATCTCAAGTGGATAGCTTTTTTTCTATCATACCTTGATTTTATCTTCACTGTATTAGAACATTCAAGGCAGAACCAATAAAAACACAGGGTTAAACAAAGCAGTGTGACCTGTATTAGCTGGCTGAAAAGATTTGTTAATGTCTCAACCACAACCTCAGTACTCACCTGATTACTTATTTTGTTGAGATTTAGGTCAAAGATCAATTACATTTGTAATTATGTTATATATCACGAAAAAGTGATTCTGCAAGAGTCCAAGACCAACATGTATCATTAGTACACCTCTTAAAAAAAAAAAAGTGTTTAAGCTTGAATTGTATTTTTTTCCTCCTCTTCAGGGAAAATATTCTGAGCATAGTCATATCTGCCACTATGTAACTACTACTATGTAGCTACTAGCATGTATCATAAAGCGACATTTCACTAACAGCAATTTGTTCATTTTCACCTTTACTTCCATTCAAAGTTTCAATGTCAATGGAAGAAACTCTGTGTTACCTTCTACAATGGAGAACCTGAAAATGGATTTCCCTCCTGTTCAACACAGTAATTTTAACTTTTCATTCATAAAGTCTGCATTACAGAGACTGAGAATTTGCACTTCCAGAGATTTCTGTACAACAGCCTGTTTAATATAAAGATGGCCTTGTGCATGGCACTAAGTATGGAATTCTGAAATTTTATTCCTACCACATATTTTACTTCTGATCTGTTATATGGCCTTGGGCATATCATTTCATTTTCCCATGCCCTTAGCTACACTTCAGTCCTTTACCTTTCTTCACTGTTTAGACTATTAACTCTCTGAGGCAAGGACTTTCATCTTGCAGGTAGGTAGGTGTATGGTGTCTAGCACAGCTGAAGTACTGTTAGACCTTGAGGCAGTGCAATGGTATTAAATAATTTCATCTAACCATGTGGAGGAGTTAATTGTGAAGCTGGATCAATAATTCTAATTATGTAATGAGGAACAGGGTCTCAATAATTTTACAGCAGTGTCCTGCTAATTGTTATTTCCTTTATCATAGCTGCAGCAGGGAAAATCAGTAGCTGATGGACATTCATGATGGAAAGATGGAGATGAGTTAAATTTCAAACTTTTGGTTTTCAATGCTTGCTCTGACACTTACTGGTTCCTCTCCAACTTTCTGGTCTAGGGCTTGGAGCCTGACGGTTCTGGACTGTGTTTTGCCATTGTATGGTAAACAGGACCATTGTCAGTTCTTCCAGGCAGTATCATTCCTAGTGCATTTAAGCAGGAATTTGGTGAGGAGCACTCTGTAAGCATGAGGTCAGAAGGAAGGAGCTGGTAAGTGTTTTCCTGCCAACAGAGTCCTGATATCAAGATTTGCCTGCACAGTAACAGGTCATGTCTTTTAGAACAACCTGCTCTAAACTGACCCTATTTGCATAGGCAAACTGGACTAGATAATCTCAAGAGGTCTCTTTCAACCTCAGTAATTCTGTGATTTCTATCCAAAGGCTTTCACATACGTTAACACCTAATTAATGAATTACTAGCATGGGATGTTCCCCTGTTTACAAATCATGATAGCAGTGTGAAATTTCCTGGATTTTATTATTTTCTATTATGTTAACCTTAGGAGGCAATACATTTAATTCAGTAAGTTGGGAAGACTCAATTTTCTATAAGATATAGAAAATAGATATATCCTTGAAGGCTGTGTAACCTTTCCAGGACTAGCGTTTAAATTAGTCTCTCATCTTCCTTTCTAAAAATCACTTTCTAGGTACTTTCACTGATTTGTTACATTGGTATAGCATGACCGGAATAAACTTTTTGTATTCCTTTCTGGCCTGGACTTTTATCTGCAGAACCATGAATGTGCCAAGCAGATCCTGATTTACTATTAGGATTTTAATATCAGATTGAGGGTCACATAAAGATTTTTCTGTCTTCTTACTTAAATGAACAATTTTTAAGTAATATATATTTAATTTTTAAACTGCTGTTAAAAAGCTTCTATGCTTGACCATAGAAAGACATTATACTGGTGGAGGTTTTTTGTGCTATAGTGTCATTGATATCTGTGAAGTAACAGGGATCTATATTACTATCATTATTTTGTCTGCTTGTTTCTCAAAATAGAGAGACGATATGTTTAAAAGACAGTTCAACAATGCCCTTAAAAATATATTTAATTGTTGATCAACCCTGAAGTAATCAAGCAGTTGGACTAGATGGTTTTTGTAAGTCCTTTCTGACTGACCTGTCCTATCCTATCCTATCCTATCCTATCCTATCCTATCCTATCCTATCCTATCCTATCCTATCCTATCCTGTTTCTCTCTTCTCTTCTCTTCTCTTCTCTTCTCTTCTCTTCTCTTCTCTTCTCTTCTCTTCTCTTCTCTTCTCTTCT
>JAOQGH010000019.1:7124035-7171885 GCA_025769975.1 Gallinago jamesoni | reverse complement strand
CCTCTCCTCTCCTCTCCTCTCCTCTCCTCTCCTCTCCTCTCCTCTCCTCTCCTCTCCTCTCCTCTCCTCTCCTCTGTCCTTTCTTCTCCACACTTCAGCAGTATGCATATCAAAGACAGTATACTTCACATTTGTCACCCCTTGCATGCACACACACACACAACTCCTGCTCATGCACAAATAAATAGACTTGCTGATAGAAAAAGTGTTCAAGGAAAAGGCTGTGCTTGCCTGAAGCAGAGGCCAGATGCTTTGACTTCCAGCTTTCTTCCATCAAAGCTCTGCAGTTTCGAAATTAAAATCTACAGCAATAATGAAACATATTAAAATGCATGCAAAGTCTTGAGGGCTTATAATATGCTAAAAACTGGCAATGCATGTTTACATCCATATATCAACTTGGATGTGCTGAAAAGATTTAAAGTGTAAAATATGCAAATATGTGTCATATTGTCACACTTGGTCTCCCTAATGGAACTCCCTTTCATCTCAACTCTCCTTAATTTCATGAATATTGCATGCCCCTCACACCTTTTACTCCTGCTGTTGCTAGGCTGAGAAGATTATGAAAATATGTTAATAGTAACTTTCATCAAATAAAAGTTGCAATATTCTAAATAATAAAAAAAATCTGTTAAAATACAAATGGTTGAGGTTTTTTTTAAGCCACTTTATTTTTCACTGGATTCTCAGATAACTACCGGTCAATTAAATTAATCCAGAAATAGTGAGAAAATGATAAAAACCTTTGCATGTAAATTAGTGAATTCAGCAAATATTTGTGTGCATGTGTGCACACGTGTGCATGTATGCATGTAATCATGTTAAACATTTTGAGTAGATCTATATGGACAAAGAACCCAGGGAGTATTTCAGTTTTCCTGTGCTTTCATTTGGGCACCAGACTCCTTCCTTATTTTCTTTGATTTACAAGGCCTGCTAAGCAGGTAAAAGTAATTTAATTTTTTTTTCTCACATTCACTATACAGCCTGATTCTTCTAAAGTTTTCCGAAACCAATGCTTCTTTGATGAACAGAGAGAGCTCTTTGGACATTTGGGGCTAAAACCTGGAGCTAAAATGTAGTCTAAAAAGGATTTTTTAAAAAATCTATATATTTTTAAACTGTATGTATTATTTCTAGTGGATTGTCAGATTGTTCTTGGCATTTTTTCCTGTGTATTACACTGTTGTTGCTAGAAGCATTTATTAAAAAGAAAACTGGGTTTTAAAGTAAAAGCTTTAAAGAGAAAGAGGAGATGAGATGTCACAAGAAAACAGCTCATGTAGATATCATACAGACAATGACTCAGTACCATTTTAACAAAGCCACAGGATGGCTTAAGCAACTGTGTACTGTCTGAGGGTATAACATGGCCTCAAAGACACATGGGGAGACGTATCTTTGTTGGGGAAATGACTGTGGGTGGGATGGGACGACTAGCTGGCTACAGAGAAAAACATGCAGCCACTGCTACGGGGAAAGAGGGAAAGCGAGATGCAGAAGCAGATGTTGACAAGGGTTGCTGATGCATCACTTATTAGGCTGTCATGGACACATCTCTGCAGGGTGTCTCTTGCAGCAGGAGTTCTGAGATAAAGACTTGGACCCCAGGTGGCTTCAGTGATGGTGTATGTCCACTCCTGTGGAAGGAGACGAGCTCCTGAGAACATCTGTCCTTGTAAAATCAGAGCATCACAGAAGACATCTTACCCTTTGTAACATTCATCCAGATACACTTTTGAAATCTATCAATTCATAACAGTGTCAGCTGCAATGGGCTAATATTGTAAAGAGAAAAAGGTCTGTCTGATTACTGCTTCCTTTATTTAAAATCAAAGGAAAAAAAAACAGGGAAGTTTTCTAAGCGTGTCTACTGCAGTCTTCCTACAGAGGCAGAGCTCTGATGTCAAAGAGCTTTTTGTCAAAGAAGAAATTACAGCGCCACCTCAGTTCATGGCGCTGAGGCAAGCTCTGACATAAAAACTGGTAGATGTTTAATTGTACCAAAAACCTTTCAGAAACATCTCCCTTCTTCATCATGGCACTACCATGGCTGCGGTCGACAGATGGCATGGTGAAACCGCTCTGTAATAATCATGTAACTTTCTAAAACTGTTCCTTTTATTATCTGTCCTAAGCTCATCTATTTTTAACTGCTGAGATTTATTATAAATGGAATAGCACAGCTTATAAGGTCGGGTAACCCTTGATTACAGCTACTGTAAATCAACCTAGATTCATTTTAATGAGACACATCTTGGTTTTTTTTCTTTTTTTTTTTTTTATTTTAAAGAGTTTCTCAAAGTAAAAATTTTTTCATTGCTTTGTGCATAATTATTTTTCCCACAGATTTCAATGAATTCCTTTTCATTACTTATTTCCAGAAATCCTGAGAGTTTTAGGTTTGCTCTAGAGCTGTGGCTGTTGAAAATGGGACTTTACCTGAAATAACAGTGTACATCCTTCTGATAGTTCTGTAGTTCTTAGTGTTTGGGATAGGCAAGCTAGTTTACATAAATAAACACATATGGATTAGATGCTCAAAGCATTTTAAGCACTTTTGTTAAACTTCAAATGGTCCTTAAGCTGCATCAATTACTAAAAATCCCACATGAAAATGGGATAGGTATCTCAGACTGCAGATGTTAGTTGAAGCAAAGGTCAGAACTCATGTGTCCAGAGATAGTATTGCCCAAGCACTGTACATGTAACTCTCTATTGGGCTGCGACAAAAGACCAGAGGTTCAGACAGTCACTATATCTGCTCTTAAGTTGCCTGGAAAAGATCCATCACTTGCTCTCCAGAAGGGACCCAGTGGTGATATTGCCAACTGGAATAATACATCTGGACAAGGACTTAAGCCCAGGACCTCATATTGAGAGTCTTTCTTTCTAACCAGTAAAATTCCATCTGCTAGCTGAAGCTATCTTTGGTCCTATGTATCTTACAGTTAGGGCTAAAAAGCAGGCTTATGTCAACAGAAGGGACAAATAGTAGCCTTTCTCCCTCACTGATCTACCATTTCGTAGCCATTCATCTGAGGGTCAGCATTGATTGAATCTCCCCGTGTTGTAAACTGCAGTCTTTTTTTCTGATGTTCTAGTTGAATGTAAACTACTGAAACAGTAAGCAAAAAGTGTCTGTCTCCTCTCCCTATTAATGTTATCTTCTGTTTATCTGTATGCAGCAAATTTGACATTTGAAAATATGTGTGATTAGGTGGCATGTGTATTCCTTTAAGAGACTTTATTTCTTAGCAAGGCTTCTGAAGAGTCTATTTCTTTTAATTTTTCATAAAGTGTAGCTTATGAAAAATTTAAATGAAATCATTTAGTAGTGATTGCTCCATAAACACAACATGAACTCCTTTAAAATTCCAATTATATAGGAGCTCACCTTTTTAAGTGGTTCTGAATGAGAATAGCTAAGTGCAACCACAGTCCTTTCAGATGGATGGGATGTAAAACCAAGGGCTTGACCATTTTTGACCATTAGAAATCTATGGCTTTTTTCCCCTGCCATGCAAGTACAGGGTGGATAGCCAGATGATCTGGCTAAATTCCAAATGGAATAATTACATTCTAGCTACTTAAAATGCTCCCTTCAGTTTCAGTTACAGACAATATTCTCCACTTCCTCCACTCAGGCGATGTGCTTTGCTGCTGCCCACTGTTAAACAGCTGCCACATTCCACCCCAAAGTCAGTGGCATTTTACTGGTTGATAAAATAATAACATACTAGCACACCCTTAGAGAAGAGTGTAGGAGAAAAGCTGATTACTTTATAGACTGCTAATAGATGGATATTAAGGTGTGATATCATAGTCGCTACAAGGGATCTGTACAGAAATGTGCATTAAGATGGTTCCACCAGAGTCAACAAAGCTATGCTAATTTATACACTTTGGAAGACCATTTCAAATTAATGACTAAATTCAGAAATGCAGGCCTGATCCTGACCTTTAAGAAACATAAATTGGGACCAATTCGCAATTCCATCAAGGTAAACCTGTTTCATAGATGGCAACTATGATCAAAAGCAGACACTTCACTGTTTTAAGGAAGAAGACTCTCCCACTTAACTTCAGGCATGCACTTTGTGAAAGGAGAAACTTGCTGGAACACAGAAGCTAATTTCAACTTTTGTGTGAGAGTCAAACCCATTTTAATAGTATTGAATATCTCAAATAAGAAGAGATGTGCTTTTAAACACAAACTCTCAGCAAAGTTACAACATAAATATTTCTGAGTTTGAACACGGGCAGGCAGGCATGCTTACCGTCTGTCTGGCAGTGTACTCAGCAGCTCATCCTTTATCATGCTTTTTGAGTGCATTTTCCATTCCTGAGAATAATTGCACTTTTACTAACACGTACATAAAGAGAAAATGCCTGTCAGAATTTTTGTACTAAACCAAACAAAAAAGAGATAAATAATGCCAGCTCAGATTTAGCAAACATATTTGCAAACACATTTTTCTATTATTCAATGAGCTTGATATTTAACATATATTTCCTGCTGTAGTATAAGCCTGTTACCTCTTTCTCCTCATGGATGGGGGAGAATAATTCATTTGTCCTCCCTTTACAATGTCCCTTTACATATTTGTAGACAGATATTTTATGTTGCCCCTCAATCTCCTTTTTGCCAGAATGAACATGACCAGCTCTGTTGACCTTTCCTCAAACTGGCAACATTATTTTCCAGTCCTTTTTATGATTCTCTTGCTCCTCTCTGAATCCATTCCAATCAGTCTTTTCTTCTTGAAATATAGTGCACAATATTGCAGCATGGCATTGGTTTCCTAGAAAATAGTGAGAAAGAGATAGAAAGAGAGGGATATGTCAACCTCCACAAAAGTGAAGTTCATTGCAATTTAACTGCATATGCTCAACATACCCAGCAAGTTCAAGACTTACTGTTTATGAAAATTGAATAGATGTGATTGAAATCAGCATGGTGGCAAGTGGCAATGGTTATCCAAATGGATTCAAAATATGCATATATATTTTAACTATGCCAGGTTTTGTTTCACTACCCAATCTACATAATGCTTCTAATAAGGCGTATGAAATTCTGATCTTACAAAGACTTACACAAGTTTGACTAGCCTTGGTCATCTTCCTGGTGCTATTTCCTCCACCACATGAGAAAGGCTGTGAATGTTCTTGAACCAATATAACATCCAAGACAGTAATGTAGAGAAAATGTTGATTTCCTTGCATCCTCCTGATAACTTCTTGCTGTACAGTTTTATACACAGTATTCCACAAACTTTTAAACAGCGTAGCTAATACTTTAACATCTCATTTATATTTAAACAATTCTTTTATTTGATTTCATGCCATTCTTCCAAATATCACAACTGTATTGTATTTTCTTTGCAGCTGAGATCCTTGGAAGATATTATCTGGAGGGAAAGTTAACGCATTCTGTTCCCCAAGTTGCTAGCTAAAGCACAAGACCTCAGGGAAGTTGCCAGTGAACTTCACACTGACAGCAAGTGTCAGACACAGTTGTGTCCACAATTCTAGGCACAGATTAGATAATTGTGTGGGCAAATGTCAAATGGTAACTCTGTGTGTACATAATTATTCAATCTACACATGTAATCCTCTTAATACTTGCAAATTAGGCATGCAACTTCATCTATAAGTTAGTTGAATGTGTTTCGTACTCATCTAGCTAAAAAGTCAGGTGTCCAAACTCTAATAATTATACTATTGCTATGACTCTACTTTAACTTATAAGAGTCTAGATTGCACATTTTCATCTAATGACAATTCTCACAAACTGTATAAAAGTCTTTTGAGTAGAATCAGGTGCTCTGTCTTTAGTTTCTTTCTCAGCATTTTAGATGCATTATGAAAACAGCAAGTAGAATAGTGTTTAAGATGTTATTGAAACCATCACCTGTTAAACTATTTGCTTCTTTCTGTATTGTCTGGCCTAAGCCAGAAGAAAATTTAAATATATATTTATGCTATGTGCTGAGCTTTAAGTTATTAAATCCCCTAAATCAATGTATTCACACTTTTTTCTTTGCTTTCTGAAATCCTCTTTGCTGGACCTATGAAAATAGACTAGAACATTTCAGCTGCTGTTTACACTTGTAATCCCCTTCTCATTCTGATTCAGAGCACTCATAGACATGCTGATGGAAAGACCATCGAAGTCCACAGAATGATTTTCTTTGGTACCAGCAGAGGCTGGATCAGGACATAAGTTCCCCAGACTGCCAGGGGATTTATTCTCCTTCTTCTCCCGAAAGGTGGAAAAAATAGTTTTGTATTTGCTTTTGGGACACAGAAGAGAGTCCCAATGAATTTGAGGTCTAACACTAATTAACATAGTACCAAACAAGATAAAATTGCTGACCTGAAGTTTCATTGATATGCCTTCCTTCAAATACTAGAATACACCTTCCTTTTGCAAGTCATTTGGGCCTTCTCAATGAGTTCTCAAAAATAGTTGCTAAAAGTTCCCTTACACCACTTCTGGCAGACACTTTAAAAATTTAATAGATTTAATTCCATCAGGCCTTGCTGATTTGACAATGTTCAGGCTATCCCAATGTTCTTTAACCTGGTCTATCCTAATTCTGCCTTGTGACCTCTTTCTTCTCTTGTTAACTATCACTGCCTTAAGTACCTTGTTACTATCAGCCTTTTCAGTGAAAGCTAAAGTAACACACTCATTAAGCATTTCAGCCTTCTCCTTATCATCTATTATCTGCTTCTTCCCCCTCTGATAAGTAACAGACTTAGCATTTTCTTTTGTCCACCCTTCATTTCTTAGACTCTTGGAAAACTTTCCCTTGATGCATTTTACATCCTTTGCTAACGGTACCTCATTCTGTGCCTTTGACTTTGTGACTTCTGCTCTTACATGTCCTTACTTTTCTTCTATAAGGGACCCTGTGTCAGAGACGGTGAACCAATTTCCACTGTGCTGTTTCACATTTGAATGGAATGTCAAATATTTAAACAGTAAAGTTCATCTTGTCATTGTTAAATCAGCATTAAGTGGTAGCCAGAGTCAGTATTCAGGGAATAGGAGGGTCCTCTGACTTACCGTCACGGGGAAATTGCATTGGGACATAGTATCTTTTCAAAATTAGGATACTGTATTTAATTGAAGGTTTTCTTACTTTCCATTTTCTCTTTCCTTTTATCTAACGACAGCTTTAGTCTCAGTTTTTCTGCTCCTTAATAAATTAAAAAGAAAGTAACTTTAGTTTATTTTTCTACTAAAATAATTTGACTGAAAACAAAATATAAATAAATAAATCTATATTTTTTTATTCCCACCATTTTAAATAGGACTTTTACAGTTTCTGTTGAGATGCTGAAAGCTTCAAAAATTGATAAGAAATATAATTTTGAGAGGCTTTTGTTGCCAAAAAAGGTTGCGCTTCCCACTTCAGGGAGAGAAATAAAATGTCTGCTTTCTTGAGAGGTAGACCATCATATTTAGAATGCCAGTATTTTCCTGCACAACATTATTTAAATAAAAAGATCATTTTCTACTTAAAAAAAACAACAACAACCCAATAAAACAGAAATCAGAAACAAACATTTCCCCAGAGTTCTACAGGGAAATAACTAATTTTCTCTTCAACTGCTTGATCTGCAGGCCTTTGAAAAACAAGAGCAGTGAGAAGAGCTTCTTTTGGGTTGCATGGGTGCTGGGATAACATAAAGTAAATTGTTTCCTTCCATTACTTTAATTTGATCTAGAAGTTTTTAGAGAAGCTTCTGATGCAGAACCAACAGATGAAGCATGCGGTTGATATTACCTCAAGTAAGTGGACCTCTGCCACATCTGGGGTGGTGTCACTTTCCACCAGATTTGTAATGATATTTAAATGCCTAAGGCTATATATTCATGACTAACAATGTCTAAAAGTGTCTGAACAGGTTAAGGATCTACTTTCTCTTAAGATAAGTTCATCTGAATATCTCACAAAGTTTCTAATTTTTTTTATCAATATGATACCAATTATATTTACATTATCATACACAGTAAAAGGGGATAATTTATCTGTTGGGAAATTTCAGTAGAGAATGCAGCATCCTGAGAGTTATTTACAATAGAGTAATGTGGATAACAGTCTTTATTCACATACATTTGTGAAATTCACTACCTTTTCTTGAAGAACTTCCAATTTTTAAGTCAGCAGCTGTTCCCACAACTATCCTATATCTTCAGTATTGAATTGTCTCAGTTACGTCCATTTCTGTATATAAATTTATGTGTCTTGACTTCATAAACTAAGTTGTTTTTGCTTGAATGTTCAGACCAAGGCTGAGTTGAAGGGAAAAGAAAAAAACAACTTTGAAAGGGAAGAGTTATAATATTCTAGGTGCCACAGCTGTGTTTTACATTCTGTTCTTCTTTTTTTTGCCCTAAGTTTTTGTCCTCTAAAGCTATTTTTACTTTGTTTTTCTTTATCTCCCGTCCAGTAAAGGAATTGACAAGACTAAGAAATTCCCCTCAGCAATGGCTATAGTTCTGCTGTGCTTGTCAAATTTTGTATGACCACTGATTACTGCCAAAGGGGCTTTAAGTTTTTTTCTGTACAATTTATTGGTGATCTGACTGTGTCAAGTGAAAACTCATATTCCACTTCACATCGTTAAAGCAACATATTTTGAACAAAACACCCCCAAGATTTTGTTTCTCTACATTAAAGATGAACAAGAGATGGAGGAAAAAATATATGACCTGGATATCACTAGAAAAAAATAAAAATCACTACTGCCAGGAAAAATAATTACTCTGTTTAACCTTATGTCTTGTTCCTTGCAGCTACTCTTCCTGATTCTTTCAGATGGAAGTAAAATGAGGCAGATACATAATGTAAGTACACTGCTATTTAACACAAAAATCTCCGTGGAGTTCATGGATTAAGCTGGCAATAAATCTATGGAAAATTTTATGGCTGGCACATCAGATCATTCTTTAAAGAAAGAAACACAGAGGTAGGTCTCAGAAGATTTGAGTATGGTTGTAAGTATTGTCTGCTCTATTTACGTTTTATCCCTTCTGTATCCTATAAAATGCAGCAGTCATACTGGCATCTTCTGTAAGGTGATTTGAGGTAATGGTGATTTAGAAGACCAAGAAAAGTAGGAAGTGTTTAACAAATATATAAGTGTGATGAACTTCAGGCTTAGTAAAAGAAAACTTTGCTTCAATATTAATGCACAGTTA
This sequence comes from Gallinago jamesoni, assembly GCA_025769975.1. NCBI lineage: Eukaryota > Metazoa > Chordata > Aves > Charadriiformes > Scolopacidae > Gallinago > Gallinago jamesoni. The sequence goes on along the minus strand of JAOQGH010000019.1, from coordinate 7,162,665 downwards.
TTCTTAAAAATATTTAATAAATTATGACTGCCTGAATCAATTTGTCTTTCTATACAACTATGTATTTGATTTATCTATTTTAATATAAAACCCACTTATTCTCTGGAATTAATCTGTATTTTTGCTGTTAAACTGGCCCACTGACTGAACTGACAGACTGCAGGCCCTCAGTGATCTGTAAGAGGTCACTGCTTATTATCACTTGTCACTATGTAACAAACACTGGATCAGACACCTTCTGGGACTCTGACTTTTGTAATAAATGGAGGGAAATTACTCAAGATTAATATCTCTCTTTAAATGAACACCAAGAAGGATGTGGGTTATGCCTCCCGTATGTGGACATGGTTTTAGCAAAGGATGGACCTATGGTCTTGTTGCTGTTTCCTTGGCTTTGGGTGGTTGGTGGCTGGGTATTACACTTTTGTATGCAAAGTGGAGACACAGCCTCTTGCAGTCTTTCAAGAGGAGAAAGTTGGTGTGGTTGTCTTTAGGCAGATCAATTACAAAATCCTTTACAGAGCCTGCATCTTATCAGTATTGTACATCTTTTTAGAGCTGTAAATATATACATTCTCTGCCTCCCCAAAGGAAAAAAAAAAAAAGAGAAATCACAAGGAGGACAATTTCTTTCAAAAAGATGTGATTAAACAAAACAAAACAAAAACAATTTAACCCCCAAAACTGAAGATAAATGAGAGGAGTTTATTTGTAGAAATATGTAAATCTATTTTTGGTGTCTAAAGCTCAGTGACTGTTTTCTTTTTCCTAGATTCACTTTGTATTTCAGTTTTGAGTGAGCTGTGAATAAGAAATAGTCAGATCAAAAGTGCTTTTTGACAGATTACTTGTGTTGAAGTCTACCCTGGTTTGGAAACTGTGGTGAACCTTGATGCTTGTCACCTTGGTGCTCTCAGAAGAGCTTTTACAGAAATATATCCCAGCTCTTTAATAACCTTATGGTTTTATTTCTTGTGGTTTCTACTGTGGTTTACCAATTCCTCTGAATGCTTTTAATTTATACTCAATTTCTCCACTGAAGCTTTCTGTTACTTATGATAGTAGTAGTCTGGTGCCTACTGGAGTTATTTTTTCCTTTTTATATTCCCTTTGTCCTGCCTAGTTTCATTGTCTACTCCCTCACCCCTCTCAATATTGAATCACATAATCCACATGCCCATATCTGTGGGGTTTTTTGTGTTTTTTGTTTGTTTTGTTTTTTTTTTTTTAATTTAGAGTATTTAGAGTTATCCTGTTATCCTTTTTGATTGTTTGGTTTTGATTGACTATTTTTCTTTCCTTGGTTACTTGTCATTTGTGCATATGTATTTTCCTACCTTTGACTTGATGGTACATAAACTGAACACAGTTGGTTCTTTTACTGATCCTGTTATCACAGGGGACACTTGAAAACCTTAGTTGCCCCAAACTTGTGGCTATTGCAGTTTTATTATCATTCTTATTTTTGCAGATTGCATAGTTTTCATTAAAAAAAAAATATATGCTCTTTTATTTCCCTCTCTTTTCCCCTGTACTAGTAAAGGTGGCTTTAGACTAAGTAAGGTAATATCCTGTTTTCTTTTCAAAGGTGAGCTGAAAAACTAAAAAGGAAATTGAGTTAAGTTTGATTTATGTGTTGAGTGCGCCCTGCCAACCAGTCTATGAGTGAGGGAATTCATCATGTGGAAAAGATGTAGATAGCCTTTTCTGAACTGAGGTTTACTCTGTGTTGACATCCTGCAACTCCTGGTATGCTGACGCCAATGCAGAATACATCAGAGTTGCATTGTAGATATTCCAATATCAGTCACCCAAACCAGTAGACAATGTTGCATTGTATCGGTTTGACTTTATAACTAGTGTCATCATCTGTACCTAAAAAAGTTGCATATCAACATTTAAGCTCAAGAATGTCTGTGTCACACAGCGCTTGCAAAGATAGTAAATGACTTGGTTTAGTGAGTAAATCTGCTTGGGAAAGGCGAGTTGTGTTTTGTACATATGAATGTGTGTGTGTAAAAGGATATATCTAGCTTTCTTGATGCCTATTTCTATAATCTTTCCAAGCTTGCAACTCAGGGAATCTTACTGCAGTCCAACACAAAGCAGTTAAATTAGGGTCATAGAGCAGGGAGTAAATGCCAGCATTTCCTCATTTTGCCATTCTCAACTTTGCAATCTCAATGATCGTCTAATTTGCCACTGTATGAAATTTACTGAACAAAAATAAAAATAATACAAAACAAACAAAACCCAAACTTGCTCCCAAAATTGAGTTACACCGAGCTACACTGACAACCATGTCATTCTGTCAAGTTTAGTTATTAAAACTACAGTCAGCCTTCATATGGACTAATACAGTAAGTGGTCATGAAGCAGGAGACTATTTTAATTGCTGCAAGAAGTCCTACTCATGGTTTTCTCATTTCTTCCCCACAAAGGATTAATGCACAGCTATCAATCAATTCTAGAAGGGAATCATCCCTGCTTAAAATAAGTTCCCTATTGCCCCCATACCTATAGCTTAAGCTTGTCTGCTTTTATATTTGTTCGCCAGTCTTATTTTCATCTTCACCCCCACTGTTTGTGGCACTTCTGTCTAGAAAATTGTCATCAATTTCATCAAGATTTTACTACTGCTCTCTTATCTTCTGGTAACTGTATTCCTCTGGTTTACATGCTTATTTTCCTCCCTCTAATCTCATCACCACTCTCAGAGTTGGACTTCTTACGCCTCTATCCAAATGTGAATAGAAAGAAAAATGAAATCACTTCCAGGTCCCTATGTGTGAGATTCCAGTTTTCACCCCTGGTCTAGATGATGTTAATTTGTTCAGGTAGTCTCATTTCACAAACAAACACATTTATAGTTTTCTATTCTCTCTCCTGTTTCTCACTGCCTTGCATTTTATTATATCTCATTGAGTTAGCATGAGTCCTACAGAGCACAGACACATGTCTTTTTTCTGATTGATCTGACCCTCTGAAAAATATTTTCAGGCAGTAAAGAGGAAGGGCTGGACAGATCAAGTGTGGCCCACCACTTCATAAAGCTAATACAAGCAAACTCCGTTTTACATGGAGATCCCATTTTGGGAAGGAAAAATGCCCAATTCACAGGGAATTATCAGAGAAAGTAGCTGTCTATTGGCTTGCTTTTTTTCCCAATATAATTATTTTATAATTTTTGGAAAAGAACAGATGAACAAAAGAAAAAATTCAGGTTGAAAGGAAAACTTAGAAGAAAAATTAAAACCTTGAGTATGTGCAGTATGTGCATTGTTAGCAGCTTTGTCTAAGATACATACAGTAAATACCAACAAGTGCAACTTATCTGAATTAGCAATTTAGGACATTTTTTTAGCAAGACTGGATATCTTAAACATCTGTCTGAGCTGACATTTTTAATGTATTTGTACTTTTCTAAACAGGCAATGGATAAAAAATAAACTGAAAACTTCAATACCTCATGCCTTTTTTCCCCCCTGTGCCTTAAAATATCCAGTTGATATTTAAATAAAATAAAATTAGATAAATAAGTTCACTTGTAGTAGTAATGTGATGTAGATTGTTTGTGCCAAATGCAAGCTTGGTAGGAAATTATCTTCCTCTTGCTCAAAGAATTATACACTAATTAACCCTCTGGAAATAAATGTTTAAAAAGGAGAGTGCATTAGAAATTTAAAGAAACATTTTTACATAGCTTATCTTAGTTCATTTTTTTTAATGTGTAAAAATGTTTGAGGATTACTTCATTTTTCTTTCTCTCTTCCTTCCTCCTCCCTCCTCCCTCCTCCTGTCCAATGTAGGCCAAATCGTGCCAGGCAGATTAACACAAACTCAATAGGCCAAATTCCAGTATGATTTAAATAGGAGGTAAATTGGCAATATAAACAAGCGTAATTTACATACTGAGTGTTAAGAGCTGGTTGAAAGAATTGCATGGAGGAAGTCACTCATAGTGCATATCAGGGTTTTATTAGTCCAGCAGAACCTGGAAACTATGCCATATAGCACTGAATGCCATCTAATGGTATTGTATATATTAATATTAATAAGGTCATAGCTTATGAAGTAATCCAATAATAGAAGAAAGGGAAAAATAAGCTCCAGAGTTTGTTTTTCTTAATTTCTCATCTTCAGATTGTAGAGAAATTTTTATCTTTTCCTATTTATGTGGGTCTAGTCCTATCCAATATTTTTCTCAATGGACTGTGTGTTTATTAAATTTGTAGATGACATCAGGTAGAGCAAATGTTTTACAGGTCATGATTACAGTTCAAAGTTAACTTGAATTTGAGATAAAAGCTCAAAAAAGGAATTCTACTCAATAGAAGCAAATACAATTTTTAATACATAAAGCAAATGATTGTGAAAATACAGGACAGAGATATCTTGCTCAGCCAGCAGTTCAACAGAAAAAAAATCCACATGACTTTTTCATGGATCATTAAATGAATATAGCCAGTGATATGGCATTGCCATAGCAGAGGTAAACATTATGCTGAAGTGCGTAATTGAAGGTTATCCCTACAAGATCTGTTCAGCTTTGGGCCTCAATAAGAACATTGAGAGAATACCTGAGGAGGAGGGTTTGTGGATGTTGGTGGATGAGAAGCTCAACATCAGCTGCACTTGCAGCCCAGAAAGCCAATTGGATCCTGAGTTGCATTAAAAAAGGTCATCTATCAGGTAGGGGGAGGTGATTGTATCCCTCTACTTTGCTCTGGTGAAACCTCACCTGGAGTACTGCATCCAGCTTTGGAGCCCTCAGCACAGGAAGAACATGGGCCTGTTGGAGAGGTTACAGAAGAGGCCAAAAAGATGATCAGATGGATGGAACACCTCTCCTATGAAGATGGTCTGAGAGAGTCGGGATTTTTCAGCCTGGTTAAGAAAAGGCTTTGGGAAGACCTTGTAATGACCTTCCAGTACCAGAAGAGAGCATACAGGAGAGATGGGGAGGGACTTGATTAGGGAGTGGAGTGATAGGATGAGGGGTAATGGTTTTTAAATTGAAAGAGGTTAGATATAGCTTGGATATTAGGAAGAAATTCTTTCTTGTGAGAATGGTGAGGCACTGGCCCAGGTTGCTCAGAGAAGTTGCTGCCCCATCCCCATCAACGTCAGGTTGGACAGGGCTTTGAGCAACCTGGTCTAGTGGAAGGTGTCTCTAAGCCGTGGCAGGGGTGTTAGAACAAGGTCATCGTTAACATCCCTTCCAACCTAAACCATTCCAAGATTCTATGACTGTCCAGTTTAGGTCTTGACTTTCAGGAAAAATAGGGGGGAATTAATGAAAACGGATGTAAGGCCAGCAATGAGACAGCTAAAAGCCAGCACCTAGGATAAAAGGTTGAACGGATGCTGCTCAGCCGAAGAGCATTGTGAGGGAGGACATGATTACAGCCTTCAAAGAAAGTAATAACCTTTATTTTTCATTGTCCTGATACAGTGAAAAAGACAGAAAAGTTTTAAAATCCAACAGGGAAAATTTACTTTACATATTAGGAAAAGCTCTTGACAGTAAGGCTAGAGAAGCAATAGAAAAGGTTGTCTGTGGAAGCTGTGCAGTGTCTACCTTTGACAGCCCTCGAGACGAGATTAGAGAAACATCTGTAAGGAGCGACAGTGACAGCCAGCCAGGCGTGGGAACAGAAGGTGGACTTCCATTCTCGGGAGGCCCGAGAGGCCTCCTCCTGCCAGGGGGAGACGTCTCAAATTCCAGGAGATTCTGTGATGTTACAGGCAATGACAAGAAGTCATCGGAGCTATCGTCCATTTGAATAGCTAAATGGAAGTGCGATGCTGCCTGTGACAAGTTATTTGTGTAGCATTATCGTTCATGGTCCAGTGAGGGTTGAAGAGTGTTTCTTTAAGCAGCCATGATGAATACTTTTATTATCTCTAATCCATATTTTATAGTGACTTATCTCATTCTACAGTGTTACATGCAGGAAAGACAAGAAAGACAAGAATATTATAGCCCGTATTCATCATGCTTTTTTTCATGCGCTTGGAGAATAACTTCATACTGCAGTCAATGGAAAATAATAGTCCTCATCAGAAGTTAACTCAGATTTTAGGGCCATTGAATCATTGGACAGAAGTGCTTATCTGTTCCTACTGACTAGAAAGTGAACCTGACATGGAGGGGCTTCTGATTCAAACTTCTGAATAGTTATCTGAATTTAGGAAGTATGTATCTGCTGTACTCCAGCAAACACAGAAAATCAGTTGTAGCTTGGACTGGAGCTCATCACACTCCTGATTTAAGCAAAATAAGTGTTTTGTTTAACAGAACTTCTTGATTTGTTGTAATTGAGACAGACTTTAACTGCCACACAGTTTACTATTGTTCTAAAGAGATTTTAAATAGATCTATGAACAGTTTTCTTTATCCGTATTTCTTTTTACTTCTGTCAACACTAAGGCATGGAGCCCATCTGGCCCTGAGAAGAATTTTTTTTTTTTTCCCCATAGTGCAGATTATTCTGAAGACATTGTCCAAAAGGAGAGCAAGAGATGTTTTCTATTTTTCTTTGATTTTTCATTGGTTAGAATGTCTGTCTCCTATTGCAAATTGACTTAATTTTTTTCCATCTGCTGCTGGGATCCTAATCTAAATGTAAATTAAAATAAATACATTTCTTGGGGAAAAAAACAACAACAAACAAACAAAAACCAAACAAACAATAATAACCAACCCAAAACTAAACGTGACAGGAAAAAAAAACAACCCAAACTTTAAACACTCAGAACCTTAGCATATTTTGTAGTGTCCTAATGATTTTTTGTGTCATGTCTCTCTTGCTTCCAAAAATATTTCTAATGATATGACATAAAGAAGGGCTTCTGGGCTGTAGCTATTTTATTAACAATTGGGATGAGATATTTCAGGAACCACTAAATTCTTTCCAGACTTTCAGATAAATGGGGATGAGGCTGTTCGCCAGCTTTAAACAGTGGCAGGAAATGGAAAGAAGCCAAGCACAAGACTTGGAGTGTTGTTGACTAGGATTAGAAAGAAGAATAATTTAGAATAAGCTGTTACTTTTATTGCATTAATATTTTTTTTCTTTTTTAAGGACATTTAAAAATAATAACGTGACTAAAAAATCTCAATCTGCAACAAATCATGCTTAGGCAATGCGTATATAACTTTTCCTGCAGTTCTTAGGAAGGCTTAACATATTATAGACTTCAGCTTTTTGTACACAAAATACCTTTTGTACTTCAAAAGTTAACTTATCATCTTCCTTTCCCCCTTCCTCTTTCCTTTTTCTGAAACATATACCCAATGGAATAAGGTTGCCTGAGATTCTTTTTATTTTGATCTGTGAAATATGTGACCCTTCTAACTTATACTAAATTATCCTTGAACACGAATGGAAAAGACAATTCAGAGAATTGTTTATAGTTTACACAACCTTTCAGTGAGAGGTTATCAGTTCAGATCCAGCAAGGGGTCAAAAGCAGTGAACTACTGATAAGTGTCTGGCACCCTGTCGGAAAGAAGCTCCCAGTGTTGGGTTCCTGATGGAGACCTGTTCCCACCACACTTTGACAGGTTTGCCACAGGCTGGCAACCCCACTGCGATTTTCCACAGAGAGCTCACAGAGAGAAGTGGATACCGAGTAAGTTTTAGTTTCCCAAGCATGGCTGGCATTTTTATATCAGATTGGAGGCCTAACAGCAGGAGCTCTATCCATCACCTCCCTATGATCCATTGCAACAGTCTCTGGATAAATGAGAAGGCTGCTGGAATTTAAAAACAAAAGAAAGCAGCTGGTTTCTCAACCCCTGCATTGCACAGGTCAGGTCACTGTGCCCTCTGTGTGTTATTTTGCCTATGTGTACTGAGCACAGTAACACATACTTTCTGTAGCTTGCCTTTCAGAGTGGTATCTCTTCATACAAGGAGAATTAGAGATGAAAACTCATTTCCCTTTGTAGTTTGTTCCAATGGCTAACAATTTCGACTGGCAAAAAAAAAAGTCTTTCTGGTTTTTGGGTGTTTTTCTTGTTCCTCAGCTGTGAGCCATGAGTTATTTTATACATTTCTATTTAATTGCATTTGGTCACCAGTGAATTAAAGTGTATTTCCAATAACTTTAAGAAATCTAAATTAGACCACCTAATAAGTTTAAAATTTAACTTTTATCTTCATTTTAATTCTACAAAAGATTGGAAAACAAAATGTTAAAAGAGCTTTTTCTTTTACCTCAACTAATAAATGTGACTCAGATTCTTTATTTTTAATTTTTAAATGACTGAACCACATCCATTTCAGATGGTGAATTCCAAGTGGTCATACACATATCTGGGTGCTTACCTCAGCTGGAAGTGGGTATGTCATTAAATTTACAAAGACAATTCTAAATAACAGCAGCATAAACAACAAATACTTAAAATTGGCCTAACAAATTTTATCAAAATAATCCTAAAAAAACCCAAACAACTAAAAAACGAACTAAAACAACAAACTAACCAAACAACAAACCCCTTCACAACCTAGCTCAGCTCATCTATATGCTTATAGTTCTGTATGAACTATAGAAGTTCATACTTCTATGTGAGATATCCTGGAGCAGTAGCAAGTCATTCACATAGACTTGTCAGAAATGGTCAAGAATCTCTGGGAAACCTGTGTCTTTCTGCAGTGCCAGCTGGAAGCCAGAATGGATGCTCAAGGGCATCCCTGTTGCTACTAGGTGTTTGTGCACAGGGACCAACCCCAAATGGCAAATCTCAAAGAAAAATCCCATTTTTTTATCCTGTCTGAAGTGTGGTTATGTTTCTGGTTTCTTCTCGCTCAGTGTTTGTTCAGATTCTGCAGCCCAGTAAGTACAGTAATGCCAATGCTAATAAGATGCCATGGGGTAACATGCTCAGAAGAGGTTTAAGCTTGTATTAATTGAACAGCATGAACTCTCAAGATCTGTCAGACTTTTCCTGGGCTTGTCTTGGTTGGTCTTGAGCTTCTTTTAGCTTGTTCATTAATTGTAGCAGGAAATTGACTTTCTAACAGGTTATTAGCTTTTGCTTAACCTTATGTGATTGTATGGTTTAACACCTAAAGAACTTACACCACATATGGCAATGGTCTAGCAAACCTAGCACTAGCTCTGTAAGCTAAGTTATGGGCTTTGAGGAAGAATAATCAAAAACATTGTCTGAAAATATGTAAAACTAACCCCAGGTCAGGTTCCATACTGACTACATAAGTCATTCCAATTCTACCCCACTTGCCAAAAGCCTCTCCTAAAGTAACATGTCCCAGAGAAACTGTAGTTTGTTCTCAGTTTAGGTGATTTGACCTGCTCACAAGAGCAGCCTGTACAAGAGCAAGCAGGCAGCCTATCATCCTTCTTTTGTTTTATAACAAGCAGAAAAAAAGGTAACACTCATTAAAGCATGGACAAAAAAATTCAACACCTATGTCCTTCCTCAGAAGGATGTCTATTGCGGAAGAAAAATTGTGAGGCATTATATCAATTATCTCCATTAATGGTTATGAAGTAAATGTAAAATACAAATAAAACATTGTTAATTGTAAAAAGCAGGAGCAAAAACAAAAAAAAACAACACAAGACATCAGGATTAGTTTGGCATCTTGTTCAACTCAATGTGGATTGTCAGTAAATGAAAAACCTCAGCTCAATGAATCCCAACAGAAACTAACAAATCTAGGAAGAAGTAGCATTGTATGAGAGGATCTGCCTCCAGAAAAACCCAAGTCCAAAGAAAATATGGGAGCTATGGTGGACATTTAACTGGATCCTAGATAATGCTGATTTTATTTCTTTCATTTTTCTTTTATTTTTTTTTTTTCCAAAGATGATGTGGAAAAACTGGAGAGGGTTCAGGGAAAAAATTCAGAAACTGCAAAAAGTTACAATGTTTATTTTTAACTTAGGTGACTTCATTACAGGCAAGGCTCTTCAAACAAAGAAAATAGTGTGCTGAGAGACTTTTAGTAGCAAAAGGTATACTAAAGGATGTATTAGTCATACCCAGGATTTGAAGTTCAGTTCAAGAGTGATAAAATGAATGTATGGCCTGTGAGATGAAGGAAATAAAACTAAGTTTAGAATTAACTTAAACTAACTTTATCCAACTTTGTGATAAAAGCAGCTGGTTTAAATTGGCTCTCTAGGCTGTGATGGAGAAATTATCAGACAAGGCTGGACAAGTTGAGGATAATTTCCTTCTCCAAGTGAAAGAGGAGACAATGGGGAGAGGTGCTATGTTGTACCTTGTTGCTACCAAGAAGGAGGGGCTGGTGGGGAAGGTGAAGCTCAAGGTCAACCTTGGCTGCAGTGACCATGAAATGGTGGAGTTCAAGATCCTTAGGGCAGTGAAGAGGGTGCATGGCAAGCTTATTGCCCTGGACTTCAGGAGAGCAGCTTTTGGCCTTTTCAGAGATTTGCTTTGCAGAAGACCAAGGGATAAATACCTGGAGGGAAGAGGGGCCCAAAGAAGCTCGTTAATATTCAAGGATCACCTCCTCGTAGCTTAGCAGCTATGCATCTACAAAATAAAAAAAAAATAAAAAAAGTTAGGTAAAAATGTCAGGATGCCTGCATGGATGAACAAGGAGATCTTGGACAAACTCAAACAGAAACAGGAAGACTTCAGAGGGTGGAATCAAGAACAAGTAGCCTAGGAGGAATACAGAGAAATTGTCCAGGCAGCCAGGGATCAGATTAGTAAAGCTAAAGCCCAGACAGAGTTAAAACTGGCTAGGGATGTCAAGGGCAACAAGAAAAGTTTCTACAGGTAGATCAGTGATAAAAGGAAGACTAGAGAAAGAGTGGGTCCTCCCCCAAAGGAAACAGGGGACCTGGTTACCCTGGATATGAAGAAGGCTGAGGTACTCAGTGACTCCTTTGCCTCAGTCTTTCACTGAGAAGTGCTTCAGCCACACCACTTAAGTTGCAGAAGGCAAAGGTAGAAACTGAGAGAATGAAGGAGAAAAACAGGTTTGAGACCATCTAAGGAACCTGAACGTGTACAAATCCTGAGATACATCCACAGGACCTGAGGGAACTTGCGAATGAAGTTGTTAAGCCACTATCCATCATATTTGAGGAGTTGTGGCAGGTATTGGTTAAGTTCTCACTGACTGGAAAAGAGAAAACATAACACCTATTTTTAAAAAGGGAAAAAATTAAGACCTGGGGAACTACAGGCCAGCAAGATCATGAAGTAGATGCTAAGGTATGTGGAAAACAAGGAGGTGATAGTTGACAGTCAATATGGCTTCACCAAGGGCAAATTGTCTGACAAATTTTGTGACCTGCTATAATGGAGTTACAGTGTTGATGGATAAGGGAAGAGCAAGTGATATCATCTACCTGGACTTGTGCAAAACATTTGACATGCAAAAGCACATGACATTCCTGTGTCTAAATTGGAGAGACGTGGATTTGATAGATGGACCACTTGGTGGGTGAGGAATTGGCTGGGTGGTCACACTGAAGATGTGGTTAAGGGCTTGATGTCCAAGAGGAAACCAGTGATGAAAGAGGTACTTCAGGGGTCAATACTGGGACTTTTTAACATCTTTGTTCAAAGGGCTTTTTAACATTTCAGTGCTTTTTAACATCTTCATCAGTGACATGGTGATGATTGCACCCTCAACAAGTTTGCCAATGACACCAAGCTGTGTGGAGCTTGGTGTTGACATGCTGCAGGGAGCGGATGCCATCCAGAGAGATCTGAACAGAGAGGTGAGAGGTGGGCTCACACAACCCCCATGAAATTCCACTAGGCCAAGTGCAAGATCCTGCACCTGGGTCATAGCAGTCCCAGGCACAAATAGAGTCTGGGTGGAGAATGGATTAAGAAAGGCCCTGAGGAGAAGGTTTTGGGGTTGTTGGTGGATGAGAAGCTCAAAATGAGCCAGCAATGTGTGCTTGCAACCCTGAAAGATAACTGCATCCTGAGCTGCATGAAAAGAATTGTGGCCAACAGGTCAAGGGAGATGATTCTATCCCTCTACTTCACTCTTGTGAGACCCCACGCGGAGTACTCCTCCAGCTCTGGGGCCCCCAACATAAGAATGACATGGACCTTTTGGAGCAAGCCCAGCAGAGAACCATGAAGATGATCAGATGGCTGGAGCATCTCTCCTGTGAAGAGAATCTGAGAGAGCTGGAGTTGTTCAGCCTGGAGAAAAAAAGGCTCTGGGGAGACTTTATAGTGGCCTTCTGGTACCTGAAGGGGACCTACAGGAGAGAGGAGATGGGACGGCAAGGGAGGGGGGGCTCTTTCTCAGGGATTGTAGTGACAGGAGGAGGTGTAACAGTTTTAAACTGAAAGAGGGGAGATTTAGATTAGATATTAGGAAGAAATTCTTTCCTGTGAGGCTGGTGAGGCACTGGAATATGTTACCTAGAGAAGTTGTGGGTGGACCATCCCTGGAAGTATTCAAGGCCAGTAACCTGAGTCTAATGGAAGTTGTCCCTGCCCATGGCAGGGAGGTTGGAACTCAGTGACCTTTAAAGTCTCTTCCAACTCCAATCATTCTGTGATTCCATGTGGATAACTTTCTTCTTCACTTCCTTCTTCTTCTTCTTCCTTCCATTGACAGGGTGGAGGGGGAACCAAGTGACCAGTTCAGGTTGGACACCTAAGTTAAATGTCTAAAAGGCATGCAAGAGAAACCTATTCTTAAAAGATATATTTTCTTTTTTTCATTTTTTAGCTCAGGGAACGTGTGTATAACTGTAGTATTATTTTTCAAGCCTTTTAGAGGAACTCTTGAAGTGTATTCTTCTCTTCATGTTTTCACTTAATTAAGCAACACTGGTCTTCATTCTAAGTATGAAGAGCTTACTGAATAAAGAAACGGCCTCTTAGTGATAGCATACCTGGTTCGACATACCTTAGAACCAGCATACCTGGTTCCACAAATTACATGGAGATGTTATAAGCTCCAGAAAAATTGCATGTTCAGTAAAAGCATAATAGACAGATAAACAGTCACAGAAGAATAGAACTATATGTATAATATGTATTTATCATTCCAGTTAGTATTAATATATGAGGACAAAATGCATGTAAATCACAGAGAAAGGAGAAGTCTGTGATTTCTAGACAAAAAATCCCAGACCCAGGATTGTTCCTGAAGCCAGTCAGAATCCTCAACTCAGCGAGTAGGTAGGGGAGATTGACAACCATAGTAAGCCAGAGTAAATGCAAAAAACACCCCAAATTTAAATGCGAGAACTTAATAGTATGAGTGGTGGTGTTCCTAAATAAATGAAGCATCAGAAACTTGGAGTAACGTTAGTCAAGAATAAAAATATTATGATAGAACATTATTTTCAAAGAGTCAGGACAAAACACCTGGGATCATATTCACACTGCTTATTTTGTTCTGCTTAATTGCAAATTTCACTGATAGAAAAAAATTTCTTCTTATCTTCTGACTGTGAAATGTAAAATTCCTAAACTGAACAAAAAAGAGTCTATATATGTAGTCTTCTGGAAAATAAGGAACATGACCTGGGAGTTCAGATTAATTTTCCATTCTCAGAAAGAGCATTTTGCTTACAAGAGAACCATGACATTGTGAGATATGTGTCACTAGGTCCATATATGAATGTAGTGCTGAGGATTGCTCAGCCTAAGGTAGATTGATGTTTTATCTTAAGTGGGACCAGTGCTAACAGGAGCAGGTGAAACTGAGAGCAAGTGTTCCTAATTGCTTTCTTTGAAGAGACCTCTTAAATATCAGACAAATTCTAATTTAAGCAGAATATACTCAGCATGACTTTTTTTTTTTTAACATAGTAACTGAACTTTTCCAGGAATTATGTTTGCAGTTCTCTGTGTGGGTTTGTGTGTGGACAGAGGAGAGGAAGGATGGTACTTTGATCTGAGTAATTTCTTGCTAGCTTTTCTTTAGGTAAATAAGGGATGTTGAGTCTCTAGGGACCACAGTCTGGTACATTTCCCAGAACTCACTTGGCCTTGTAGAAGTAATTTAAATAAATAAATGAATGGTAAGTAAAATCTCTTACAGGGCAGCACTTTCACACTGAAACAGGAGCAACTGTGATGGGTGAGCAGTCAAACACTACGCTATTTAGCAATTCTAGGCCAGTTTTTGTTGCTGGATAATTTTCAACAGCTTGAAGACTCCAACACTTGGATAATACCCATATTCTAGCAACAAGACAATTTTTTTTCTTCTAATATAAAAAATATATTTCTAATCTCTATGTTAAATTCATATATAGATATTAGTTTCTGAAAAGTGTTTATCTTTTTTTTCTTTTTTTATAGACTGCCCATTTTATTTTTCTGTTGTTCACTTGCTTTATGGATTCACAGATTTGACAGAGTTGGAAGGGACCTCTAGAGATCATCTAGTCCAACTCCCCTGCTAAAGCAGGATTGTCTAGAACATACTACTCAGGATCACATCAAGGCGGGTCTTGAAAATCTCCAGAGAAGGGGACTCCGTGACCTCCCTGGGCTGCCTGTTCCAGGGTTCTGTCACCCTCACTGTAAAGAAGTTTTTCCTCACATTTGAGTGGAGCTTCCTATGTTCCATCTTGAGCCTGTTGCCCCTTGTCCTATCACTAGAAACCACTGAAAAGAGTCCAGCTCCATCATCTTTCAACCCACCCATTAGGAACTTGTAAACATAGATAAGGTCCCCCCTCAGTCTTCTCTTCTTGAGGCTAAAGAGCTCCAGCTCTCTCAGTCTTTTCTCCTAAGGGAGGTGCTCTAATCCCTCAATCACCTTTGTTGCCCTACACTGTCCCTCTTGAACTGGGGAGCCCAGAACTGGATGCAGTATTCCAGATGGGGCCTCACCAGTGCAGAGTAGAGGGGGAGAATGACCTCCCTCAACCTGTGGCCACACTTCTCCCTATGTAGCCCAGGATTCCATCTTGTCAATAAGCCTGCCATTCACCAGGACTCCCAAATCCTTTTTCTCAGAAGTACTTTCTAGAAGATCCACCTCTAACCTATATTGGTGCCTGAGGTTCTTCCTCCCCAGGTGCAGGACCTTAACATTTGCCTTTGTTGAAACAGTCACTCTAAATTTCTACAGGTGAGGGCCTTTTGAAGCTTATCATTCACACAAAGCAAAATATATAAGATATTCATATTCATAGGTAAGAACCAAATATGCTAAATGCAGATTCATGAATCCTGTGGGAGTTAAGTTGTCCATGGCAGGACTTGGAGTTATAATATTTATCCGTAAATAATTTCCAGAGATGGAAAAAAAACTGGGTACCATTTATTTATAGCTTTAGGTGTACCATCACTGTTTTTCAGCTTTAAAAACCTAGAATATGGGACCATTTTTCTGCTGTGATGATATAGAATTTCTACATTCAGAAATCCTGGTGGTAGGGGAATCTTCTCATCTCCAGCCTACTGACTATGGTGGCCCCTCTGCCCAAAGTGAAGGTTTTAAATTGTGCTCAGAAATGCAGTGAGGCAGGCATGAAAACAGAGAACAAGACCCAGTTTGTGTAACGGAAGTCATCACATGACTGGAAGTCATCATGCCAACATGGAAGTCGTTCTAGGTGATGGTGAAACTGTCTCCTCCTCCCAGTCAGGATTTCCCTATGTACTTACTGATTTGATCAAACAACAGTTTCAGCAAAAGGCATAAGAGTGTTAGAATTACCTGATTAAAATCTTAGTGCTTCAGTTTTTCTTTCCATTGCAACCCAAAATGTTCCATGAAAATTTTCAGAGCTCTATTTCTGCCTCTTCTCAAAACAATCATATTAGAAAACAACCTGAACTATCACCTGGTAGTAATTCTGCGGTTGACTTCAGCTAGGGGAGGATTTGTATCTTCGTTCAGTAACACCATACAGTAGAAATGAGAACTTCAGTACCATCTTATCCTTACATTATCCTTGTTCAGAAGTTAAAAAAAGGTATTTCCTTTCTCCTTATATCCATCACATTTGACATTTGGCTTACCACTTTCTGTGAGAAGCTTGGGAAATATTTGCTTATTTGTATATAGAAGAGGTACGGAGGTTTTTTTGCAGGAACTGAGATAAATTCACCCGAAGAAAGGAACCTGAAGGACAGTCTAACCGGTGGAATCAAGAGCAATGTTTCCAAGTTATATGTCATCTCTTCGCGAGAAGAAGAGAAAGGCCTGAAGTTTCTTTTGCCATAGTTTTCCTTCCTGGGAAGGAACTTCTGGGAAGCACTCTGGTGTGCAAACCATTGGGGTCCAGGGCACACTCATGGAGGGCCTGGGGCAGGTCAGATGGAGCCATTCACACAGAGCTGTGAATTATTGAAATTATTGAAAGCAATTTTGTGCATATATATAACTTAAACGTCTCCTTTGCTGCTTTCCCATCATTTGACTTAAGATCTACCACCCTGAAACACTAGTATTTCCTACGGACTAGGGTTAAAACTGGAGCCGATGCTGTCTGGAATGCAATTAAGACCTCAGAACTGCAATGGTAACTTGATCTGACAACATCAGGAAAAGTCAGCACTGGCTTTGGAACAAGTAACTACCCACAATCTCCCTCCTGCTTCTCCCTGAAAGCCAGCAGCATCTGGGAGAATGCCGCATGAGAGCAATTTGATATAACAACAAAGGTGTGCAAAGTCATATAAATCTGAGGACAACTTTCAGTCATGACCATCCCTACAAAGCAAGGGGAAGCATCAAAATTTTTTATTCTCTCTGGAGGAAATAATTATTAATAGTAATAGTAACAACAACAATAACAATAAAAATATTCTGACTTTCCAAATGTAGCTATGCTTGTGCTATTTTCTTTTTTTTTAACAAGAAAACCACGCTCCCCTGATGACAGACCTGCTGAATATTTCTTTCCTTTAGCAAAATCCTGATGAACTGACATCTCAGGTTCATGCAAACAAATTCCCTATAGGATGAATTTATGATTTGTATCGTTATTAATATTGCACTTGGATGTGGAATTGCTACTTCAAAAGATTTCATCTCATTTTGGTGAGCATGTGTTTATCTGCAAATCAGCTGCAACTCCTCTAACTTTCTTTCCCTTTTTTTGTAAGACAAAGCAGTTAGAATAATTAAAATAAAATCTATTAACTGCTTGTTACTGCGGGGGGAAATAACATTGCATCCAAGCTCACATCTGCAACCATTGATTCTGAAGTAGTGACTGACAGCACCCAACTGACTAAGTAGGTTATAACAAGCTTGCTCCAGGCTGGAACAGCCAGTGGAGTGCAGAGGAGAAACACTGGCCTTTAAACTTGTTTTAAGCCAAAAGAAAGGCAGGAGAAAAGGAAAGAAAAAGAGAAAGATGGAAGAAAGAAACCTCTGCCAACAGTCCCTGTCCCTGTTCTCTTGTTCAGCAGCAGCAGCTTGTAATTACCAGCTTTCCCTAATTCATAGTTATATCTTGAGGGGACAAGAAAGAAAAAAAACTTTGTAATAGATAGCAATAAAAGTATTATTCATCTAATTATTCACAAACACATATGTTTGTATTTGAAATCTGTGCTTTCATATAGCTACAGCATAACACATTCCCAGACAGGCAGAAGCAGCCACAGCAGTGCACAGGGACAATATCCAAACGAACACCACTTCGCTGCACAAAGACACATGTGCACACAATGGTGTACAATATGCAGCTGAATGTACTCTGCCCAGCTGGACACAGGACTGGAGCACATTCAAATGCAAATAACGTATTTTCTACAAGAACTTTGCCTTTCTGAGATTTTATTTCATCCTTTCGGGTCACTCTCTGCAGCAGCCATGAAATGCTCTTTCTCCCACCCAAACCCCACGTTTTGCACATTTACTGTTATATAGACAAATTGCAGCGCTCTTTTATGTCTAAGCATTTAGTGTAAATGCAAATATATAATATCACAACATGAGCCAAACACAGACTTCAGGACACTTAAAATGCCATTTCAAAACCAAAGCACTGATGACTCTCAGGCAGTGATTTCTATTATTGCACTGCTTCTTTGTGGTGATTGTAATTTCACTATAGGTCAGACTGCAGGAGACCCACACAAGCAGAAAATCTGTTCATATAACATCATTCCCAAAAATGTTGGCAAGATTCAGATTCATTCTTCAATTTGTCCCAGTGCAGAACAGGAAAATACCTGCAATCTAGAATATGTTCAAAGGTAGCAAATGATACTTCCTACTTTCTTTTACTTAAAAATTAAGATCCTTGATAAACCAGTTAATTCTACTTCAATGGACTCAGATTCCCAACTGGAGATCTATTGCATGCAGTAAAGCTCTAGCTGAGGCCAGACATTGCTTACAATTTTCATGATTCACATATTTTAAAGGCATAGGGGACAATGAGATCATTAAAACTGACTTCCTGAATATTCTAAGTCCTTATTTCCAGCTGAATATCTCCACATCAACATCAAGCCCACTAAAAGATCTTCCTGTCCTCATGTAAACATTCCTCCTCTTGTTCAAGTCTCACTCAAAACATAGCTACTTCAAGAGATGCTTAATCTTTCAGAGAGGCATCCAAGCTTGATTTAAAGGCATCAAGACAAAAAAGAAACTACTTTTTCCCTTAGCAGTTTGTTCCAGTGGTTAATCACCCGCATTGTTAAAAAATATTGTGCTTTATTTCTAATTTGTCTGGCTTCAGCTTCAGACAACGTCTCTTGTTATGCCTTGCTCTGCTAGATTAAAGAGCTTTTCAGTAGTTAGTGTTTTCTCCCTGTGAAGGTACTTAGACACTCTAATCAAATCACCTCTCAATCTTGTTCTTGATAAGGTAAATAGGTAGAGCTCTTTAAGTGTCTCAATGTAAGGCATTTTCCATGGCTCTTAAATAATTTTTGTAGTTCTTTTCTGCATCTTCCCTGAATTTTCATCATTGCTTTTGAAAGATGAGTAATAAAGTATTAAAAATATATATATTCTACAATCTGTTTTATCTTTGTCATATATAAATGTTAAACTAGTCCCTGTTCCTACTCATTTGTTGAGACAGTCGGCGATTGCATCTTTTTCTCATTACAGCTGCAGCTTGGAGGATTTACATTGACTTGTTTGCCCACTATAGCCCTTATAAGCAGTGCTACCATTTCCCAGAGTACAGTACAGTCATCTGTTTCTTAGGTCTGCCCTTCATTTGTTTGACTTACATTTATTTCTTTACATTACACCAGAAAGAAGGCAAATATTTTCACGCATACTTAGTAATTCTGTTGGAGGAGTGGTGTTTGAGTAGCATCCTCAGTAAAAAAACCACTCCTCAGTTAAAAATCAAAGCTTTAACATAAAATACCCAACCAATCAAAAACAAAAACCCAACAAAAACCACCCCAACAAACCAAAACAAAAACCCCAACCAACTTCAAAACACACAAAAATCCACAGGGTTGGGATGTAAATCCCCTACATTGAAGAAATGAGAAAGTGTGAAATATCAGAATAATAATGAAGACTACAATAATGATGACCAAATTCAAGTGGCTTGTTTATTTTAAATTTTCCCTTTGCTGTTTGGTGACATGTAAAGTAGGACTTATATACTCACACTTCTGCAATTTACGGAAGAATCTTGTCTTTAGTAGTCATCATTAACACCCTGTAAATTAATGGTGAGACACAAACTTCTACCTGGAAAAGTCATCCTACTATCTTGAACACTATTTCAGGACGGGATGAATGGCTCTTTAAAGATGCTTTCCCTTTTCTATTTACAACAAAATTGTTTTACATTATTACTTTACATTAATCACCTAATTTTCAGATGGCGAAAGTTAGCTGAGGTGAAACCCATCCTTATTGCTGTGTGGTTTAATGTTGCTGTGAGCTGTTAAAGGTACTATTTATCAGTACAGAGATGGTTGCTATGTAGTAATGGGTGACATGAAGCATGAAATGTGTTTAAAGTGTTCTGACAATTGAAAGGAGCAATATTACTCTTTGAATTCAGAAGCAGTTTGTGTTTTTAAGGCAAAAAAAAAGGCCATTGTATTTGATTCTTAACTGGAAGTTACATTAGTGAAGATTCAGCTACTTGAAATGCTTTAAAATCAGCAGTCACCATATCTACACAGGTGTGCAAGGTATTCTCTAAAGATCCTTCTGGCAAATTAAGGAATACTAATCTTTTGTCTGATGATTAAACTACAGCTGAAGCAATGAAGACTTTACAATGTAGGGAAAGAAAATTTGTAAAAAAAGAATCAAGATAGATAGAAGCTACTAAGCAAACTATTATGTAAACTGATGTATAAATCGAGTCTTAAGAAACATTTTAGGGCAAAATATAGGCTATTTCCAATTACTACTTTGACAGATATGTCATGGCTCGGCTAAGAAGAAATTTGTGTAAATGATTTCTGCTATGAAAAGTGAGAATTTTCAGTCCTTGGTGAGATGAAGAGAAATGGCTAAAATGTTATAAACAGCTTGCAGAGTACTTTTTCAAATGCTTGAAGTCAATATTTCACTTCCAAAACATTCTGATTGGCTCTCAGATTAATTTACACCTTTTGTATTTTTATTAGCATCAAATCCATACCTTTGATTAGTTGTCAGTCACAACTTGCCTTGCTTTCTTGACCTCTAAACTCTTTCTATGGTGTACCACAACCAGACATGTAAATTTTCTGGAAGTTTTGATGACATGAAGAAATAAATGGACAAAACCCTCACACCCATTTTCTTGAAAAAATTTAGATGGACATATTGGAATTATTAGCAACAGTCAGTTGCTTATCAAAACCAGGGTGCAGTAGGTTCTTCCTTCAAGAAATGGAAGTTTATTTTTCATAATTCAGTAACTTCATAGAAAGAGTAAGCAGAATACTTATTGAATGACTAAATATAAAATCGTTTACCTTTGAGTAACAACAAATATACCTAATATTTGAGGTGGAATTGTTCTGCACACAGGAGTAGTACTCATTACACCTTGTTTTAGACATTGAAAAGACTTAGGTGTTTAATCTAAGTTAATTTTCTAGACTTTGAACATCAAATAAGGAGATTTTTTTCCATCTCTTCCTACTTTTGTAACCAACACAGTCATATGATATGGATTTAGTATGTCGTTACTTGCCAGCTCTCACAGAATCAGGAAATCTAATGTGATATTTATGTGTGTAGCAAACGCATATTACTATATATCTATAGTAGAATCATACCTAGAGTCTGCCATGTTATGGAGTGCTGTAATATACAGGAGCTGTAATATAAAATATTGCCAGTTTTGAAATAGAGCTGAAGTGTGACTTCAGTATTACCATTATGGTTACTGTCCTAAAAAAGTCTTTTCTATTCTGAATGAAAGTATTTTACATAACCTTTTTCATTGTTGCTGTTTTCATTTTAGACTATGAAACATATTGGAAAAACAAATGAGGCTTTCATATGTTTTCATTCTTCTTTTGTTTTGTTTTTTTTTCTTTTTTTCTTCTTTTTAATATAATTTCCCCTGCATCCTATTCCAGTACAAAAACTCACACACATAAGTTTATCTTACTCTTCCACAGCTTTTTGAGACACATACAGTCTTTACAGACCACAATGAGAAAATACAAATAATCAAACAAAAAAATGATAGGGACTCAAAAGTACGTTATGTTGACTAAAATCGGAATTCCTTTAGTTGCAAGCAAGTCATATAACCTGTCAATCTCTGTAGTGTCTTTTTCAGAGTGTTATTCATCTAACCGGTGGATTGATTCACCACACAATTTATTTTTGTTGAACTTCAGCTTTCCATATCTTGCAGGATCCAGCCTCTTTCCATTTTTGGTGTATGCATCTTTCATGCATTTGTGGATGGTTACTATGAAAGCAACAGGGCTTTAGGAGAACGAATCTTGTCAGATGAACTTGATTGCTTGTTTATGACAGAATTACAAAATTAGTGGCTGAAGGGAATGCATTTGGCATAATATATTTGGATTTTAGTAAATCATTTGATATACTGTCTCAAAAAATTAGTTCAAATTGGCTGAGATATGAACTCAGCTTCATGTACGGAAAACTAACTGAACACCCATAAAGTAGGAGTAATAGTAAGTGGCACTGAACGGAGATGTCTGGGATTCAGAAGGCCAGACAATATTGAACTTCTCCATTAAATGTGCATGATGTTGTGATGGAAGGTTGTACAAAGACAAAGAAACCTGTAGTCTAACATGAGTGAAAATGTTTGGGAGAGAATAACTACTCATTTACAAGGAATTGCAATTCATTTTCCTCTTTATTTTCATGAAAATATTTGGAATGCATATTATTGTTGAAGAACCAGAATATAATCACTGTTATAAACTCTCTTTTTCCCTCTTCTTCTTAAAATACCTGGCATTATGGACTCTACATTTTACATTATCTAGTGAATTGCATTGAATATTACTGTCACAGGACCTCACATCAACTAAGAATCTGCTGTGGACCTTTCTAAAATCTGTACTTAAGTTTTTAATCCTCAAAATCAAACAACCTTTAACTGTGAAAAAGTTAGAGTTAATTAGAATAAAGACCGGATTTATGGTTTTCCCAGAGATCAAAGTAAGGCCAACCAACTGATAAATATATAGGTCACCTTTTTTAAAGATGGTTCAATATTGATCTTTCTCCACTTATTGAGAACTTCACCTGATCACTACAGCCTTTCAGAGGTGACAGAGGACTTATTGCAAGGATATCAGCCAACTGCCTCAGCAGCCTTGGGTACAGCACATCTGGTCCCATGTTGCTGTGTGGGACCCTTGTCTCTAAAGTGGCAGGACTTAAATGCATTTGTGTTGTAGCCCTAAATATTTTCCTGGGGAAGGCAGAAAATCTCACTTATTATGATACAGTATCTCACTATCCAGGCCAAAATTAGTGCTTCAGAATTTACAAAATTATACAGATGTAACATTATCATTATATTTTTATATCCTGTTACTGTATCATATATGCGCTTAATGGCCTTAAGCCAATCTAGAGTTTTGCAGTTTCTGAGAAGTGATTTGCAAATGCTTTGGCTTAACAATATTTCTCTCCTCTTAGCTCTCTTTACGCCCCACCTTGCTGCTCTTTCTCGTTCTCCTTCATATTAGATTGTAAGCTCTTTGCAACAGGGCCTGTTCATTTGCATTTGCTCTATAATGTGCATGTCATGCTTGAGAGATACTGACTGTTCTGGTATACGAGTGCTAGCTACAAGCACTGTCTCCGTTAGATGTACCTGAATTGAACTGTCAAATGGTAAATAATGTCTGTGGCAAGTACACTAACTGTGAGTGGCAAAGAAGCCCTGGAGATTGATGAATAATAAATAACAGCTCCCCTTTCTTTGTTAGCAGTATGTCCTTGTTCACCTGTGCTCATGCTGGGCAGATGGTAAGCGCTGGGGGTGAATTCCACAATGCTAGCATGTGGGTGGAGGGGATGTCTTCACATGGGGAGACTGAATGTTATCTTTATATCAGTTCAGGGTACACGTTCAAAAGGACTGAAGTTCAGTCTTCTTTTTCCCTTTGCCATGTTTTTGCACTGATGGAGAAAATAAAAAGAGGACTGAACAGAGCATGGGGTCATTTCACTACAATTCTGTGCTGTTATTTCCCAACTTCACTGAAATGTGATTTAAAAAAATAATAAAAGTTATTACTGATATTGGTAAAACTATTGGTAAGCTATTCTCTCTTTCACTTCTTTTTATAAATTCCATTCCTTCTTTCATGAAATTGCTGCTGAGATTCTTAAGAGATATGTTTTGAGCTTATCTGTTCATGGTTTAAGTTTATCAATAATCAATAGGGAAGATGCCCTATCCAAAAAGTTAATTACCAATGAGTTATGCAGGTGTGTTATAACAATTTTAAGTTTTATTAAATTGTCAGTAGGAAACTGAATATAACTTGTTGAACAAAATAATGAGTACTAGCAATTTGGATGAAATTCTGACTTCTGATTGGTCATCATTGGGTTTTATATCTACACAGACACTATGCATGACCACATAAAATGTATGTAATCACCAAAGTTTTCCACCTAAGTGTAGTGATTACTTGATCTTTTAACTAGTACAAAAAATGTCTGATTTTCTGAGTCTGTGGGTCACTTTTTTCTGTTTTATTTGTTCTTTCATTGGCAATGAACCATGATGTGGTAATGGAATTAATAGAAAAGAAATTGAATATTGTGATTGAAAAATAGTCTCCAGCTTTGAAAATAAACATGTCTGCTTTGCTTCAGTACTTATATTCGTTATCTGTTGTAGACCATTATCCATTCACAACATTCAATTCCAATGACATTACACGGTAAATTCTTGCCTTCATTTCCAGCAATTTACAAACATTTGTGCCTGTTTGAAACAAAGATGTGCACATGAAAAGCAACGGCAAATGAAGTGAAATCAGATGGAATTTTGGCCACAATTCTAGAATAAGCTCCATTAAAATGTAGATAATTCCTTATAGCAATTTAGTTTTTGACACTCAATAGTGATCATGAAGGAAACCTACAAACTAAAAGATCAACTCCTCTCCATTTACAGATCCACTTGTCCTTCATTTTATGACATATCCAGTTGTAAGAAACATATTTATATGGACATGAGAGGTTTACAACTCTGTAGACTTGCATGTAACATCACACCCCTAAAATCTGATTAGTCCTCGTCACAGTTGGCAGCTTTATAAGAAGGGGCTAGTCCCAAATACACTGTAAGGTCACTATACTTTTTTTGTTTTAAAGCAGCTAATATTAGCTTCTCAGAATATATTAGTCCAGGAAACTGGGGTACTTGATAAAGATATGTTAGCTACAGTTTGGGTGTCTTGAGGAAGAGCAGGAAAGAGGTTGATTTCCCATGTAAAAGGTATATATACTAGCTCCTTAAGATTGTATTAAGGCATTTTCTGGTTATTCATTTAAATCAAAATTGTGATCATGGTTCCATAGTACATGAAGTCCAATTATGAAATTTTATGAATAACCTTAATGAGCTCTACCAAGATTCTTATTTAGGACAGTGTCTGATTTATGAATCTTGATGGGGACTGACACCAAATAAATGCAGTTGGTCAGCTCACACAAGACTGAAATTCCACGCCACATAAAGTAGATGAAGTCCTGGCCAACATGTGATCTTTCGTTAGAAAAACAAAGGCATTGTTATGCTGAAAATATTGTTTACAGGTAAAGAAGAAAAACATTTTGCATATAAATAATGCCAAGAATTTATTGTTACTACAATTGAAATCTTTGAAGTCCAATCATTATTAGTCCAGATGGGGAAAAAAGCACAACACAGTAAAAATTATTCTACAGAATTCTGAGTTTCCACCCCTTTTCCTGATATTATACTTACCTTCTTTCTCAGGGTCCCAAGGTCAGTGATTTCATTCTGGTCGTGGTGGTGTTGACAGCAGCAGGGGTTATGATGAGTTTTCAACATTTGGAGTCTTTAGATATGAAGAACACCATGCTGATGTTGATAGTTTCTTCTTCCTCCCTTTAGGATCCATGTGGGGTAATTTTAACATATTTTCAAACATATTTTTACACCCTGTTGTTTCTTCATTGATCTGAACTTCCACTTTACTCCCAAACATAACTATTTATATATCCAAATATTACTATATATGTTCCCTTTTATGATTCTTACATATTATTTCTTCATTTTCTTTATTACCCCTAGTACTAGTTTTGACCAGCTCCAGGTCTGTTTGTCGTTAACTGACTATCAATGAGTTGTTAATGGCCATGGGGTTTCAAATGGCCTATCTTTTATCAATCCATGCCTTTACTTCTCTGCAGCACATCCCATATCCCCACTACTCAAGTCCTCTACTGTAATACCAGGTCTATATTTCTCTACATTATGTCATTGTGTTAGTCATAAATACCTAATTCTTCATAGATTGACTGCTTATTGTTACTATCTATATATACTGTGGTTGTACCATACAAAGATAAACAGAAGCAAAGAAAATCAGCCATAGACACCTGGTCAATTAGGAAAAAAAAAAAAACAAACAACATTTTCATTTACAGCTAAGCCAAGTAAAACACAGCTGCAAGAAAAGTGCAGGTCTTTCTAACCCCAGACTTCAAGCCTCGCAAAGTCAGGACAAACCATGTGGCCTGCTATCAGCAATGCCAATACAGTACGACAGGGCTACCACTCTTAGAGCACCAAGACTGGATTTACTGCTGCATTGAAGGTAGGTGTGTAATTTCAAGTAGCTTTTAATAAGTTTGTTTGTTTCCATTACATCTTTCTACCCATAGGTTTTTTTTGTTTAGTTGGTTGGGATTTTTTTCTATTTTATTTGGTTTATTTGTTTAAGTGATAAGGTCTTCTGTAATAAAATCTTTTTTTTTGTTCCTGTGTCATTATATTATTGGATCCTGATTCTGGTTTAGGACCCTAAGTGCTACCTTAGTAAAGATGATTATTGTTATCATATCATCATGTTTTCTAAAATTGCTCCATTTTAAAATTAATTTTTAAAAAATGTTAGCTGAAATGCTTGTAGACACTTTCAGACACTTTTACTGTGACATTCAGAAAACAGAGCAAAACTACATCTTGTACCCAGAGATTTCTAGCAGATGTATACAGGTGACCACCAATGCTGGTAGTGTGTTCTGTAAAGATTCACTTACAAAAATACACAGGATCATTTTTAGCAAATGCTGTAAGATCTCTAAAAAGAACAAGGGAATCAGACCTCCAGTTTTGTATCTCAGCTGGATACATAGTTTTTTATCATCATTCTGTTTTATCATAGATGTTATCTTTTCTTGAAAAAATGCATTCACGTCTCACCTGTCTTTTATCAAGGATGGACTGTGTAAAAAAATGCATGACTGGGATTGCCAATAAAGTTTACCCAAAAAAGTGCCCAATTCACTTTGAAGATGACCAAGAACTTTGCTTAAAATTTACATACATGAAGATAACCAGAATAAACCATTGTAATTCTCAAAATACAGCTTTTCTCAATTCTCAAAATATGATATCTTTGGCCCATCTTGGGTAAACAGTTGAATTTCACTCTTAAAAAATTGTCAAGACACAGCAAATAATAACTAACAAATGCATCCCATTTACACTAACAAATGAACAGATCATTCATCTCTGGGAGCTTGTGCATATGGACTATTTAAATTGTCTTCACTTGATATTATAAGAAATATCATTCTTAATTCGTTTGGCATTTCATTATTTTACTTCTCCTAAATAAATGAATTCTGAAAGGTTACAGTAGAGATTCCTATCAAACATCTTATCTGGCAATGAAGAGAGTATGAAAAAAAACTGCCTATGTACATTGCAAACTCTAATCTAAATGTGTCATTAGATTGTGAACAAGTTGTTAATGTCGTCCTTGAAAGCGACCTTGTGCTGAAGACATGTAGAAGGTTGCTTTGTAGTCTTTATCTGAGCTGGCCTCCAAGCTTACTTATGAAGAAATGTATCATTTAGACATTCATATTCAAATCAATCTAAGGATAAGAAAATGCTCTCTAACAGCTTTGGCAGAAGGGCTTGTAGAAACATAGCATACTTTTTGAAACAGTTTATAAAAACCTGCATGCAGTGGGATCTGGTAATAATTCAGGTGGAGAGACAGGGCTGTGGAGTCATTAATCGCAGGGGTTCTAATTGTAACCGGACCCCAGTTTCCTCTGTCACTGGGATTCATAAAGTATACAGTTTCCTTTTCTTTGTTATGCTGACAACTAAAAATTCAGCTTTTAGCACTTCGATTTCCCTTCTGTGAAAAAGGAGATGATACTGCATTTCCTCACACAGCAGAGCTGGGAGTTTGATTATGCTTATAAGACCCTTATATTTGAAAATGGTAGGAATAATAAAGTATTCATAAGTGGGGGGTTTTAGGTGCTGAAATATATTGCAGAGATGGAAGACATGTCAATAGGTGAGGTTTGGTTTACTGTGTGAGAAAACATAATGCCTGTGCCTTCCACTGACAAGGATTCCTTTATATAGACCCATTGCAAAGTCATCATAACTAAATTGGATGAACTATGAAATTAGCCAATCATTTGTAGATGTCATGAACTTTTCACTATGAACCAGGGTAAGCGATTGGTAGAAACACACTAGATAACAGCACACCTACAAACACAGTTGAATTAACAGGGGAAAATGCATTCCTGGAAGAAAGCTCATTCAGCCTTTCTCTTTCTCATTTGCTCTTTCTTTCTTTCTGTTGTTAAGCATTTTTTCCCTCATATCCTGACAGTCAGGGCCGAAGCTTTTGGAAATCAAATGTGAACTCATTTTGAAATACCAGCAGCGTTTGAATTTTAAATTAACCTATTTACAATGAAACTATGCCTGCTGATTGCCATCATCTTCAGGAAAATTAACAGTAACGATCATTGGTGTCATAATGCAATTTCCCCGCAAAAATCACATAGGCTTCATTACTGTTTACATAAATTGTCATAAATACCAATTATGGCTGAACATAAAATGTAATGCTCTTTTTTTTAATCATAATCACACAATTGTTCTTCTAATTCATATGCTGGGGGAATAGGGTTTTGATTCAACCTTTGTTGTGAAGGAAATGTTTTGCTGGTAGTTAGTTTTGCTGTAAGTGCTTGTTGGCTTATTTTCAAATCCTCTCTCTCCCCCTCTCTCTCTCTTTTGCTCCATCCGTTTGGATTGTTTAGTCCTTGTCCCCTGTTTGCTTTGCCCTCTAATACACCAAAAGGAACATGTAGGCGTGTTAATAGCAGCTGGGGGAGATATGCTGTTTGTGTCCTCTAGACATCAGACACCAAGCTACAGAGTTATAAGTATTTCCGGTGGGGATTTATAACATCATTTTGTGCAATTACGTAGAAGACCCCATAAAGGAATAATGTAATAATAAACCTGTTAAAAGCACAAATTTGTTGCACCAATTTCTGTTTCTCTCATAAGTCAGCAGAACAAAGAGCTGATAAAGGGAATGACATGTTAAATTACTAAATTTAAAAAACAAAGGCCAGAAGAAAAGGTCTGGCTTTATTTTAAGCACATTGTTTGCTACATATATTTTTGAGTAACTACATTGTAACTGTCGGCCATATGCTATATAAGCAGTGCAAGGTAAGTGCTCTGTAATCGCGGGATAATTATCTTGTTATTTCTTTCTTCTAGCTAGAAATGCAAGTGTTGATCCCAGTTCTGTTTGGAGCTCAGGGCCTGCTACCAGCCACGAAATGCTCTCGCTTTCGTCTGTGTGTATGCGTGTGTGTGTATCAACATATCAACATGTACACACATGCACAAATATACTTATATATGCCTGTGTAGAGAAAATGACGAATAAATTTATAAATCAAAGTTACTCACTTTAAATATTTAATTTCTGGAAAGAACATTTCTTTCTCTTGTATTTAATGGCAAGTTTACGTCTCTACTGATTCTCTGGCTGAAGTCTCTCACTGTGTAGATTAGGTGAGATTGAGCTCAAGAGCAAGATACATAGTCACTGAGTATCACAAGAGATAGTCTGGCACTTGGGTAACCTTTCCTAGACAGAAAGGGAATCAGGTGCTGAGAAAATATTGGGTTTTCTGATACTAGATTAGGTTTCATAGCAGACAAATCTGTTCACAAAGACTAGAAAATCTGCCTTGGAGGTTTGGCTGGTCTGGATAGCAGTCCAGAATATTCTGCCTGAGCTTGACGTTTTCAATATATTTGCTCCCTTATCCACATTGCACTTACTAGATCCATGCCTATCACATCTATAATGTCTGCACGAACAGTTAGGGTTTTTTTCCCTTTTTTTTTTTCTAAACAGTCTGGATGAGCCACATTGTTAATCTTATTCAGTTTTTCTGCTGTGGCATAAATTCTTAGGATAATCTTGATCTGTGTTTCTTTACAGGAGTTAGATGAAGAGCACTCAACCACATATCCCCAAATTATGGACCATCCATTGTCAGATGGAGCAGATCCATCTTCAGGTCTATTTGCCAATATAAAGTAGAAACATTATTTTTCTTTTGATATAATGAAAGGTCTCTCTATAAGATAGATAAAATATTTCTTGCAGAGATTTCACCATTTTTTTTTTCATCCTTTATTGCTGTATTATTTTCTACCACTGAAGTTAGTTTGTGGATTTCAAAAAAAGTAGGTTGTTAGTTGCAAATTTACCAACTGTAGATGTTGCAAACAAACAAACAAACAAAAACAAAAAAAAAGAGTGCTGAAAAATCTGTGATAGTTTGAAGAGAAGACAAAATATTTGCTATGATTGTTGCAGTATAATGAACATGATCCTGCTGCATCAAAGTCAGTGAGGATCTCACTTTTTTCAAGGAGTATTGGATGATTAATAGTGGACATGAAGTGTCCTCGAACATGAAATTTTCACTCCAGACCTTTTTTCTGAAAATCTTCTCTGAAATCAGTGGATAATATGAGGACATAACAATTCTACCTTTGGTATTTTGTTGAATTGTTGGGCACAATCAAAGTATTTTTAAAGCTGTTAAACAGGTATGAAGCATTCAGCAGTGGTGTATTTAGGTCTGTGAACTTTCCACAATGGTATTCTGGGATAATCTTCAAACCTGAAAGTACAGATTAAAGATCCACCTTGTGATGCTGTCTGTAATAAGTGACATTTTGTGTGCATTGACATCAAAGGAGATATATACTCCACCATCACCACTATAAACTTAGGAGAAATATATATCCACTGGAATGGGGAATACAGTACAATAATAATTATTGAGGAATGGAAAAAAAAACCCAAAAACAAAAACAAAAAAATGCAACAAACAGGTGACTTGGCTAAGAAAATAAAAAAGGCTATAAAATAGTCCGTAGTTATAGGATTGTAGAATCATAAAATTATTTAGGTTGGAAAAGACCTCAAAGATCATCTAATTACAACCCCCCTGTCACAGGCAGAGACACCTGCCACTAAACCAGGTTGCTCAAAGACCCATCCAGCCTGGCCTTGGACATCTCCAGGGATGGGACAGACACAACTTCTCTGGGCAACCTGTTCCAGTGCCTCACGATCCTGACAAGAAATAATTTCTCCTTAATATCTAAATCTCTTTCAGTTTAAAAACATTACCCCTCATCCTATTGTGATGCTCTCTGATCAAGAGTCCCCTCTCAATCTCACCTGTAATCTCCCTTTAGGGACTGGAAGGGGCTATAATGTCTTCCTGGAACCTTCTCTTTCCCAGCCTGAACAACCCCAGCTCTCTCAGCCTGTCCTCATAGCAGAGGTGCTCCAGCCCTCTGACCACCTTTGTGGTCCTCCTCTGGACCCCCTCCAACAAGTCCACATCCTTCCTGTGCTGAGGACTCTGAATCTGGATGCAGTACTCCAGTTGGCGTCTCACCAGAGCAGAGTAGAGGGGCAGAACCACCTCCCTCAACCTGCCAGCTCCACATCCTTTGATGCAGCCCAGGATACAGTATGCTTTCTAGACTGTCAACACACATTGCTGACTCATGTTGAGCTTCTCATCCACCAACACCCACAAGTCCTCCTGAGAGCTGCTCTCAATCCAGTTCTCAAACAATTTTTAACACTTCCAGTTTTCTTTCACAAAACAATGAAATAAATCAAAGCTATTTTTCTCTTTCAGTAAGAAATACCATTTTGTCCCACCAGCAATGTGATTTTTTTCTAGACAAAATGAAAGTATGGAAATCACTAAAGTGTCTGGAAAATCCATTAAAAAATAAAAAATAAAAATTTGGGCATGACCTCTGCATAAATGTTGCTTACACATACCAATACAATATCACAAAACATATTTTTTAATACATTTGTTAAACCAGTCAAATTATTTTTTTGAAAAATCATGTCTTTCACAATTTTTCTTATATTTAACACAGACACAGACATAGACACACAAAATTCTTGTTAATTTTTCATAGTCTAACTCTGATTTAAGTGTATGGAGAGGTCATAAATATTAATTAATCTCATCATTGTTAGAGACTTTGTTGAGATAAGTAACCGTCATGTTAATTTTTCTGCACATAGCTAACTTGTGACAGTTGCTGTGACTGTTGTTACCCTCTTCCATCTCTTGCCGCTATTGTACATTTTTAGGAATGGGGGTTGATTATCCCTTTGTTCTCAATCTGTTTCTAATACAAGATTTATATACTCCAGATAAGATTATGTTAAGAAATTGAAGCAGCTTGATAAGTTTTATTTTTTTTTTGTTTGTGCAAAATGCCACTATTTCAGTCCTGAGGGTTCAAAATGGTTCTCTCAACCCTCTTCTCAGAAGTAATATTTTCCTATCACCATTATATTTAAATGCAAATATTTTCACTAAAATAATTGAATATAACTGAAAATGTACTTTTTCATTCCTTCTTTTTTATGTGTAAAAGTGAATAACTGATACCACTTTTGAAATGTCAGTTCATCAAAATTTATTGGTTATAGTGGCAAGAAATGTCTCTGGTGCAAATTTTGACAAAATTACTGCTATTAACAAGCCAATATACTGTAAGAAAACATTAAGGAAGAAAAAACACATTTACTAGGAAAAGTTATCTTTCTGGTTGAGAGTAGAATTATCTTCAGGAAAGACTGAAAATTACAATCACATACTGTTTTCAGTTGATTAGTCATGGTGTGTGCAATAGATTAGCCAAGTATGGTTATAGTGTCTGATTTGAATTCAATAATATGCAAAGAATGACAAATAATGAACATTGGAAAAAAAAAAAAGAATAACAAATAATAAATTATGTGCACACATGGGAATTTCAAGGTTAATCCAATACAAGTTGAAATAATGAAAAGATTCACTTTTTATTTCAGTAGAATTTGGATCAGACCTATGCGTTATTGTATAAACAACATTAAACATTAATTTCTTTAAATATCTGTCTAATAAAAACTCTTATGAATCAAAGCAAATAAAAAGGAAACAAAAGAGACTGAAACTGAATATTGAAGACTAACGAGGAGTTTGAGAGTTTGGGGAAATGTCTGATGTTTTTTTCCAGTTGCTTTGTGGTTTGGTTTTAATTTTTGCTAGTATTCAGCTATCTCTGGTAATTAGTTTGATACAATCACCTTCAAGAAATATACCTGTGGTAGGAATGAATTTGATTATTCCAAATCTAAAATCTTGATTATTGGTCTAGAAGAGATCAGGAAGATTTTCCTTCCATCTCAGAGGATGTTTAAATAGAGGATGTTCAATTGTTCATTTAAATGCCACAGTGCACATAATAGTACCCCAGGAGATCTTTTTTGTTGTTGTTGCTCCTAAAGATGTGTGAGAAATGCTAACAACAAAAAAAAAAGTTACTGTAATCTCAGTTGATGTAAAGCTAAATTCTAACATTGTGCATAACAAATGTGTTTATAACTGCTTTGTGAAGGATCAAAATTTGGTGAAGATGAATGGAAACATGGAAAGCATGATCTCTATTATGAGTTAAGAAGGGTTACCATGCTAGCTGCCTGTAATTCTAACAAGGACACATTGTGCTCTGTTGTAATTTATTAAGTTCCATCTTCATGCTTTTGCCTTTGGAAATATCTACCTAAACTTGTACTGCTCTAAAAGTTTCAGAAAAAAACATAATTTCCCATATTAAGTTCTTTTATGCCATCATTATCCGTTAGCTTAACCACTCTGTACAGAAAGGAGTGACTTCCTTATTCAACATTTTATGAGAAGACACACTTTCTTTTTTCATTTTTCTCTTGTAAAACAGGAGCTCTGTTCCCCAGCTAAAGGTGTAGTCTAACGACTTCTTATAGTTGATCTTTTCATTGATATTACACAATGTTATGATACAGTTATATTTTAGATATTAGACATTAGGAAGACATTTTAACTATGAGAGTGGTGAGGCACTGGCTCAAGTTGCCCAGAGAAGCTGTGGCTGCCTCATCCCTGGAGGTGCTCAAGGACAGGCTGAGTGGGTCTTTAAGCAACCTGTTCTAGTGGGAGGTGTCCCTGCCCATGGCAGAGGGTTGGAACTTGATAATCTTTAAGGTCCCTTCCTACCAGAACCATTCTATGATTCTATAACTTTACTCAAATTCTACTGATTAGGTTTTCAAGGACACATAATATATTCTTTACATCATTCCAACTTCCATTTGCATTTGTAGTTCCTTCCCGTGTCGTGCCTCTAGTGAATGTATGTAGGACATCTTTCATTTTACAAAGCTCATTAACAAAATCACTGAGTAAGACAACAGTTGAGGCAAATGTTTGAGGAGTACCATGAGCCATCAGTCACATTAAGTCCCATGCACTTCACCAGAGTTTGTTACGGTCCAAGGCAGAGAAGCCTCTGGAATAAAGCAATGCCAGGGTTACACATTGCTTGATACTTAATTTGATGGATCTATCTCTGTTACTTAGGTGTTTATACTCTGCCAGAATCTAACATTAAAGAGGTGGCTAGAGAATTGCATAAGTCTTTAAATGGGAACAGAAATAAAAGATGTTTCTCATACACAGAGAATCTCTTTCTTACTGTGAGTAGCTGAAGAGGTAAAGGAGGAAGTGAAAAGATACCAGACTACCCTAGCTGGAAATGTAGAGTATTTTAACCCAATGTCTCAGAGACCACTTTTCCATAAGCAAGTTCTGGCACTTCTGTATGGATTGTATACAGAAGAAACAACTTCAAACAACAAATTCCCCACACCCAAAATATGTACCTTCATCTCCCGCATGAAAACAGTAAAAGGGAAGACAAAATAAATTTCACCATTCATTTACAGTTATTCAGTGATACAATACACAAACCACACTTTTTAAATATTAGAAGTCATCAGTCTCCATCATTATCAAACTCCTTGTGAAGAATAGAACAGGTCGATGAGAGAATTGATCATACATGAAAGTTATGCATTTTAAGGAGTCTCTACCACATTTGTATTTTATCAAATAGCTCCTAATGATGTTCTATAATACAAAATTAAATATTTCTGTCTCTGTTGTGAGTTCTTATTCATGAGTTGGGCATTAGTCGTCAAACAATGCACCTGCTTGTTTATTTATACTAGATGTGATTATTTATATTCTGAATAGTCTGCAAGGTCTTTAACTGCATTGCCTAGCCATTTTTACGAGCTTAAGATTGTGTGGGGAGAAGGGAAAGGTTAAGTTATTGAACTCATTTTCCTGCTCTTGTAATGGAAACCATTTTCTTTATTATTTTATTAAAAATAAATTGATTTTCTTAAAAGACAAGAAATAAGAGAGCTATAAAAATATATGTTTACACCTACTATTCTTTCAGTTGTACTGGAAAGTGTCTAGAGCAACTCCACTTTGATATGAATGATATATGTGTATTTAAAATGTTCATACTCCTATTGATGACTGTTTGAGTGGTGGAATTTAAACATTTTCCAGGTGCTTTGCTAAATATGTTTTTTTGTTAAGGAGTGAAATTTATCTGACCACTTACATGCATCATCTGTCTTACTGAGAGCTGTCTAGATTTTTCTTGTACTTACTGAAAATAAATTGGTAAATTTAGATAATAACTCATATCATCTTACATTCAAGGAAGATCAGGTAAACAATGCACTAAAATTCTTAACTCTTCTCATTAATTAGGGAAATATCTCATACACACTTTGTAAAACTGGGGAGTTAGGTTAAGATGAATTTTCTCCTCTGCCAGCTTATATCCATTGTCCTTGGATTAGGCACCATGAGTGATATTGTTTCACTTTACCAATGGTAATATAAAATATAATAAGAACATTAAGATAACAGAATCACAGAATCACAGAACTGTGTGGGGTTGGAATGGACCTCTGGAGATCATCTTGTCCACTCCCCCTGCAAAAGCAGGTCAGCCTAGAGCAGGTTGCAGATGAAACTGTCCTAGCAGGTTTTGAATGTTTCGAGAGAAGGAGACTCCACCACTTCCCTGGGCAGCCTATTCCAGTGCTCTGCCACCCTCAAAGTGAAAAAGTTCCTCCTCAGGTTTAGGTGGAACTTCTTATGTTCAAGTTTGTGCCCATTTCCTCTTGTCCTGTCACTGGGCACCACTTAAAAAAGACTGACCCCTTCCCCTTGACACCCACCATTTACGTGTTTATAGGTGTACTACTCCCCCAGCCTTCTCTTCTCCAGACTAAAAAGACCCAAGTCCCTTATCCTTTCCTCGTAAGAGAGATGCTCCATGCCCCTAATTGTCTTTGTGGTCCTCTGCTGTACCCTCTCCAGAAGCTGCCTGTCCTTCTTGAGCCCAGAACTGGACATAGTACTCCAACTCCAAAAACTATGATATTGTTGTCATCACAGAAACATGGTGGGAAGACCTACACAACTGGAGTGCTGTTATTGATGGTTACTAACTTTTCAGAAGGGATAGACAAGGAAGGAGAGCTGGTGGGGTGGCCCTTTATGTTAGAGACACATTTGAAAGCATAAAACTTAATAATGGAAATGACAAGGTAGAGTGTTTATGGGTTAGAATCAAGGGGAAGGACAACAAGGCAGATATCATGGTGGGAGTTTATTACAGATCCTCAAACCAAGATATAGTAGCTGATGAAATATTCTACCAGGAACTGGCAGAGCTCTCACAATCACTCACCTTTGTTCTTGTGGAGAACTTCAACTTCCCAGATATCTGCTGGAACACAGCAGAGAGGGAACAGTCCTGGAGGTTCCTAGAGTGTGTGGAAGACAACTTCCTAACACAGCTGGTGAAAAAGCCAACCAGGGAAAGCGCCCTACTAGAGCTGCTGCTTGTTGACAGAAAAGGTCTCATGGGGGATGTAAAGGTTGAAGGTTGTCTTGGGCAGAGTGATCACAAAATCATAGAGTTTTCATTTCTTGCAGGAACAAGACAGAAAGCCAGCAGAACGGCCACCTTGGACTTCCATAAGGCAGACTTTGGCCTGTTTAAGAGAATGGTTGAGAGTGTCCCTTGGGAGACATTCCTGAAGGGCAAAGGTGCCCAGGAAGGCTGGTCATACTTCAAGGAGGAACTCTCAAAAGCACAGGATAAAGCCATTCCCAGGTCCTGGAAAATGAACCGTCAGGGAAGAAGGCCAGCCTGGCTAAGTAGACAGCTTTGGCTGGACCTCAGGGAGAAAAGGAAGGTCGGCCATCACTGGAAAAGGGGGTCGGCTACTTACGAACAATATCAAGGTGTAGCAAAGGTATGCCCTGGAAAAATGAGAAGGGCAAAAGTCCAAGGAGAACTTAACTTGGCAACAACAGTTAAAGATAATAAGAAGAGCTTTTTTCAAGGAAGGCTAGGGAAAATAAGGGCCCACTAGTGAATGAGGTGGGTGCCTTGGTGGTGGAAGACACAGAGAAGGAGTTGCTGAATGCCTTCTTCGCTTTGGTCTTCACTGCCAAAGCTGCCCCTCATGAATCCTAGACCCTGGAGACAAGAGGGTAGGTCTGGAGAGTGGAAGACTTCTCCTCTGTTGGGGAGGACTGTGTTAGAGACCACTTGGCCAAACTAGACATCCATAAGTCCATGAGCCCAGATGGGATGCACCCAGGAGTGCTGAGAGAACTGGCAGATGTTATTGCTAAGCCACTGTCCATCATTTTTGAAATATCTCGGAGAACAGAAGTGCCTGAGGACTGGAGGAAGGCAAATATCACACCAGTCCACAAAAAGGGCAACAAGGAGGACCCCAGGAACTACAGGCCAATTAGTGTCACCTCTGTCCCTGGGAAAATAATGGAGAAGCTCATGCTGGACATCATCTCCAAAAACATTGAAGATCAAGAAGTTTTCTGTATTGGTCAACACAGATTTACCAAGGGTAAATCACGCTTGACCAATCTGATAGCCTTCTATGATGTTGTAAGTGTTTGGTTATATGTAGGGAGAGCATCAGATGTCATCTACTGTGACTTCATCAAGGCTTTTGTCACTGTCTCCCATAACATCCTCATTAGAAAATTAAGGAAGTGTGGGCTAGATGAGGGTGCAGTGAGGTGGATGTAGTCCTGGTTGTGTGACAGGACTCAGAGGGTTCTAATTAATGGAGGGGGGGGTCAAGTTGGAGACCTGTGACCAGTGCGGTTCAACATATTCATCAATGACCTGGGCAAGGGGACAGAGTGTATCCTCAGCAAGATTGCTGATGATACCAAATTAGGAGGGCTGGATGACACTCCAGAGGGCTGCGCCGCCATCCAGTGTGACCTGAACAGGCTGGAGAGCTGGGCAGACTAGAATCTAATGAGGTTCAACAAGGACAAATGTAGGGTCCTGCACCTGGGGAGAAAGAACTCCAGACATCAATACAGGTTAGGGATGGATCTTTTGGGAAGCACTACTGAGGAGAAGAATCTGGGACTCCTGGTAGATAACACACTTTCCATGAGCCAGCAATGTGCCCTTGTTGCCAAGAAGGCCAATGGAATCCCGGGCTGCATAGGGAAGAGTGTGCCCAGCAGGTTGAGGGAGGTCATTCTCCCTCTCTACTCAGCACTGGTGAGTGTAGAGAAGGCTGAGGGGAGACCTTATCAATGTCTATAAGTATCTAAAAGGTGGTTTCAAGGATGATGGAGCCAGACTCTTTTCAGCAGCCGCCAGTGAGAGGACGAGGGGCAACGGGCACAAGTTGGAACATAAGAGGTTCCACTCAAATATGAGAAAAAACTTCT
>JAOQGH010000019.1:7103887-7120616 GCA_025769975.1 Gallinago jamesoni | reverse complement strand
TACCAGGACCCCCAGATCTTTCTCTTCAGAACTTGTTTCCAGCAGATCCATGCCTAACCTGTATTGGTGCCTGACATATGATTTTATGCCATTTTATGATGGACAGCATAAAACACTTTAGTTTTCTATTCACATTCTGCCCATGTATGTCTTTGAATAAATGATTCACATCATCCAAGGCTTTTGCTGATGCTGTATATCTGGAAAGCAACATTAGTATTGTAAGGAAGAGTAATAGCTTGACAATCTGAAACAAGGAGGGAGCTGATTAGGCAGTGATTTGAAAATGTTTGGAATGATAGTACTAGCTGGAGCCCAATCTTTAACTTTTTTGCCTTGTTTTGACTGCAATATGGAGTAGGGTGGGTGGAGATGTTAATGATTCAGAATCTGGGGCATTAGAGTGGCATAATGTTCTTTGGCCAGGAGAGGAGCAATGCCAACAATTAGTCATATTCTCAGGTGGACCATGAATTCAAAGTAACTCAGCTGAGTCCTGAGTAGTGTTACCTTGCGTATGCACAAATAGAACTAAGGACTTGTTTATGTCCTACTCACTGCTGAAACTGAACTTCTGTCACGACCAAATTTTACCACTCAGAGTGTGTATGATTAATTTAAAAGTCATTTAATCCTATACCTTGAGCAAGTTTGCAGTATTACTAGAATGGTCAGAAAAAAAAAAGGGAGCATGCAGTTTTTTTGAGAAAAGACAGAAAGTATTTCTTTTGTTGAAGCAAGAAAAATTAAAGCTTATATGGAATAGGGAGGGAAAGAGGAAAAGCAGCTACTTGAGCTAAAGATAATTTTAACACAGAATAAATCAGTATAAATGACCACAAGTAAATTTAGTCCATTAATAGGCTTTTATCCACCAGGATCTAGAAAACTTTCTGGGGAACCACTCCTATGACAATAGTGGGGGAAAAGTAATAGCTGGTTTTAGAATGATTGCTCTAAGTTTACAGCAACAGTTATATGCCATTGTGCCAATGCCAGCAGAGATGAGTTTGGGTGGACAAGGACACACATTCCACTTTATATCTTTCACTTAGCATATAGTCTGAGATAGATAATCTCCCATCTCTTCCACTGATGTTATTCCATGTCCTAATCTAAAAATAAAATTATTTGGAATTTGAACAAGGTGTAAGGTATAGAAATTTCTTACAACAGGCTTCCAGTTTCTGCTTCATTAAGATGCCCCACAGCATGCTCTGTGTATAAAGTCAGCCAGTAGCAGCTCCTCTTGACTCCTGGTGGCTTTTGAATACCATATTCTTGAGTCAACTTGCTCAATGCCTTGCTGTCTCCCAGCCCAACTAAGAGCTCTGACTCATTCTGGCAAAGGAGGATGAGGTGTTATTCAATGCTGAGATTTGCCACATGGCTAGATCGTAAGTAACTTTGCAAGTCCATTGACTTGGACTGTGAGTCAGAAGTCATTTACAGGATTTAAGAGCATCCATATATTTAACTGCTCTCTTTTTACCACTTTCTCTTATACAGCTGACAGCACCTTCATTAAAAAGCCTTACAAAGCTTTTCTTTACCTAGGACTTTTTATTTATTCTTTAGGCTGTCTCAGGTAGCCTGTAAACTCCACTGCCAAAGATCTCTTAAAAACATGCAAAAATGATCCTGTCATATTAGCACTTACAGTATAATTAATATAATCTTCTTTTTTTTTTCTTTTTTCCTTTTTTTCCTTTTTCTTTTTTTTTTTTTTATTTCTTATGTTATAACATTTACTCTCTTTACTCTTTATTTAATTCAAGTAAAATACCTCTTAATTGAATGATTCTTTATTCTAGGAAAAAAAAAAAGCATAACGAACAAGTAACAGGAACATGAATGAAAAGATGTAGATATAGTGAGGTTATGGTGGTAAGGAGAAAGAGTTCTGCCACTGACCCTTTGAGCACTGATGTAATAGAGATGTAGGTATCAAACTGCATAAATGATCTCACATGGGGTCTCCCAGATACAGGTAGATATCAGAAGAGTTGAAAGCAATACCATGTACCATTTGAATTTTCTTAAGAGTGACAATCAGCTGTGTAACTGAAACGTGAGAGTCATGAGAAGGTATTTCCAGGACCTTGCTCAGCTGGTAAATATCTGACTTTAGGTTTCTGTAAGTCTGGGGGGAGAAAGAGGTAATATAATTTTAATTTTCTCAATTAGACCATTCATATTTTTTAGCCTCCTTACCAGTGTTAAACTGGGCACCCAATTCACCAGATGAGGAAGATCCCAAAAAACTTTTCAGATAGATAGATCTCGTGACACACAAATTATGTGACTACTTTTTAAAAGTAGCTATATACAGAACCTATATTTTACTTTGTAAGGGATTTAGATTGGGATTTGTCTTGATGTTTGTGCCTGTATAATGCCAACCTATTTTCAGCACTAATAATAATAAGTAATTAATTGTTCTGATAGCTTTATGTGGGTTAAGGAACTAGTCCTAAAGCTTTAGTTCGCTTTATGTAATCCAACACTACACAATAATAAACCAGCCTTCTTTTTATCTCAATTTCTTGTGCCTCTTCTATCTCAGATTTCCAATGTAAGAGATACCTTTTACCCTACAATTAATTTGAAAAATTATATATATTTTTCCAAACAACTTTGTTCCAAGAAATGCATCAATT
The DNA here is from genome assembly GCA_025769975.1 of Gallinago jamesoni. Lineage (NCBI taxonomy): Eukaryota > Metazoa > Chordata > Aves > Charadriiformes > Scolopacidae > Gallinago > Gallinago jamesoni. The sequence goes on along the minus strand of JAOQGH010000019.1, from coordinate 7,117,956 downwards.
CAGTATATTTCCTAATTTATTTGGGTCCTTGTAAAGTTTCATCTGATAGACATAAAACTGTAAGATGATAGCATTGAAATGCAAGTCACAAGCTTCAATTAGGTACAATCAGAAATCATGCGGTGACTTCATTAAGTATCATTAAGAATGATCAAAATATTGCTCTTAGGAAAAATACATCAAAAGCATGCATTTACACATTGATTAAACAGGATCTGCAATTTCTAAAATCTGGTACGAGAAAAAAGAATGTAGTAAATTAAGTGCTCATATCCTACTTAGCAACAAGAGACTGCTTAGCAACCAACAAAGTGAAAAATAATAGATATAGCAGAGTACAAACTCTCGCCCCCCTTCGAAATGGAATTATTGGACAGCCATATAGAGAAACTGAAAGAAATCACTAGGAAAAGTGGGGGGAAAAAAGAGAGAAGTGTTCAGAAATGGCTGGCAACCATAAACCACTAGATAACTGTTACAGTCACAGTTCCTTAGTCAGCTCATCTCCTAGTCCACGTTCACCCTATTAATTTCTACATCTACAAAGTCTTTGTTTACTGTGTCTGAATGTGGGCTCAGCATTCCCTCTGCATGTGTCTTCAGACATTCCAGACTACAGCATCTGTGTAGAAAGAGTTCATTTATTAACTGGTCCTTCTCATACGCTGATGTTTTGCTGCCAGATATGAATTGCCAAGTTCATGCCAGTTGTCCAGCTACAACAGAAAGCAAGAGGTAGGTAGTTTTGCAATTGGAGAGTCTGAGCTTAATTACAATCTTGAGACTTGAAATAATATGAGTTTATAGATAAAATCTACAAGAAAAGTTCTTTTTTTTTTTTTTCTCAGTTTCCCAGTTGTCACCTTTGTTCAAACAAAATCCTTCAAATCTTTCCCAGAGTAAAATCTTATAGTCTTTTGACTTTAATCTTTTCAGCATTTTTGAACTGAAGTATTCTTTCTCTTAGAAAGGTGAATTGCAGAAAAAAAAAACCCACCCTTGCCTTGCCTGTTTTCTTAGAAGCCTGCTGAACCAGGATTATATATTTGAACCACTGATGAGAAAATACTTAAGGATTATGTAAGTGTACACAGTCATCAGTAGATACTCTGATTCCATGTGGTCTGTCCCAGGCAACATTATGAAGTGCTCTAATGTGGTACATAGACTTCTAAACAAGCTGCTCAGGGAAACCCCTTCCAGCACACAGTCCCAAAAATTATTCAGGCTGAACCCAATGGGACTTATCTGCATTTTCAACACAAGTATAAATTAGAATACACTAATAAGACAGTAATTATTATATTGGATAAGACCCATTAAAACTGGTGTTTTTTATTTGGGTGAACATTTTTCAACGTGGTTGCTTGCTTACTTACATTGTGATCAGTACTGCTAGCATACTCCCTGGATACATGAATCTTTAGATCCCTTTCAAATTTGTGTTACTTACTTAGGATAACAAGGGACATTTATGATGTGTATATACGTATCTACTTGTATTCTGTAGCTGTTAAAATCTTGTCTTAGGAACTTCCAGTAACTATGAATTCTACCATGTAAGCAAATGTAATCCAAAAAGTTATATATCTTTCTCATCACTGTTTATAATTTTATCTTTTTTTCTAATTCAGTTATGGTCTTTTTATGACAGAAGAACAATATCTTAGTCTTTCTTCTCTGGGTTCAACGCTTGGCCGTGACAAACCGTATTTTATTCAAAGATCTCAAAGCAGAAAGCAAATATTAAAAGCCATATTTTCTGAAGTGACCTCAGATTTTTACTTGACTCCTGTAAGGGAATTACAAATCTGAGTAGGCATGAATAGATGTGCATTGAGCAAGATTTACAAATTACATTTCTCAAGACCTTTGTACAGTATACAAATGCTGTTACATTTGTTTACAGTTGAATAAACTCAGGCACCAAGAGGTTAAGTGGATGGCTCAAGGTTGCAGAGCAAACCGATGCCAACACCAGAAGCAGGCTCCCAGGGTCTTAGTTTCCAGAGTAATGTGGTATCTGCTGTATTCATTCTCCTTTACAACCACTCCAATGTGTTAATGGGCTACAAAGCTAGTGGAATATTAAAAGGAGCTTAAGAATTTTATCTATGAAGGTTGGCTGGCCATGTAATTCTGCAAAAGAAGGTTTGAAAAAGAGCGAGAGAGAAAGAAAGAAATAAAAGGAAAAAGGAAAAATGTCAGAACTGATTGATTAAAGGAAGAAGTAGGTACCTGAGAAATGTCTGGTCTGATGCCAGTACTGGTTCAGGTCAGACAGGGCTATTTTTAAATTATTTGGTATTTTCAAAAATTGATTACTTGGCTAACACATTAAGAAGTAGCTCTACACATTCATTTAATGGGCCAGTGCTTCTTGTACAGGTCTGGAACAGTCACATTCAATCTCATCTACTCCTTGTTAAGTAGTGTTTTCTTCTTCAATGTGTTTATTTACTGCCGATGTTGTAAGCATAAAATATATAACAAAAAATAAATAATACCTTAAATAGTCTTTCAGCCATCTGGGCCTTCAGGACAAGTGGCTTCAGGCCTTGTGAGCTCAGCTAGGGCTCAGACATCAATTCTCATTTTTTCATATACCTGCAAATTGAGCAATACTTTCTTTTCATACTGTTACCTTTTTAATATATAGCCTCCTCAGTCTAAAGTCTCCCTGAAACAAACCATGGTAGGTTCTTACAATGCGAAAAGACAAATGAATAATGAGTCATTTTAATTTGATGACGCTGTATGTAATAAAGTAAGAGCAGAGTATTTTAGGTGAGGCAAACCCCAAAAAAAACTTCTGAAGAATAACTAAGAGTCTGCTGATGGCTTGATTAAATACAGGTAGGGGTTGGCTATTGGACTATTTCTCTCTTTTCACTGACTTTTCTGTACAAGATGACACTCAGAGCTACATTTATAAGAAATGGTATCTCCTTTTTTCTAAAAAATATTTCTAATAAAGGCACCCCTAAACATAATAAAGATTTTTCCTAACTTCATTTCATCAAAAATGAATGTCACTCTTATGGCATTCTGTGATGCTTAGAATAGCCGGATGAGTGGAACTAGGTAAAACATTTCAGTTACAATAAATTCATTATTATTATTATTAATAATAATAATAATAACATCCTTCCCATGAGAAACTCTATTCTCAGTACAATACAGACCTCTTACCTACACTTAAGGAAAACCTTCCTCTTTCTTTATTGTTAATAAAACAGCACAGCAGAAAAGCTCAAGCATTCCAGACAGTGAGGGAGAAACAGATTTTCAGTGTCTCAAGTCAGATGGTTGTTTTTTAATGTGGGTATTTGATTTATTCTCCCAGATTTACAAAGGTTCCCCTTAATCTTTAATTTCTCTAAAAGGGTAGTCTTCTAAGGCATGGTATGCCTTTGTCTGCTGTTGCCCTCAATGAAAGCCAAGACTGATGCAAAACATGAAATCGTCAGTCTTCGATGTTACAATGACATCTTAAATTATTTTTCTGTAGAAGTTATTCACTGATTCATTATATAAAGTGTATAGAAATAACTGTATAGGACAATTTTATTTGGGCACTACAAAAAGACATAGCCCACTCCCCAGGGTATGCCTTCCCATATATCACTCCTTATGGCTCATAATGTATTCTGACCCCATCTCAGAAGTAATCTGAGTAAACTGAGATCAACTTTGAAAACAATTTTTCCCTGCATGCTTGGGTTCAAAATCCAGGCTTGAAATTGCATTTTACATCTCTAAAAAATTCTGTAAAACTCCTCTAATTCCATAGTACTGTAAAATACAATGAAAAATCAATAAATTAATGCTTTTGCTATTTTATTATCTTGAATATTGTAATGATGATGATGGAAAACAAAACTATCATCAGCTTCAGTGATACCTTATGAGTTACCTTTCTATTTAATTTCCTCAGTAGAAAGTATATAATTTTATTTGTCACTGGAACTGTTAGTAATTTTTTATAAATGTCAAATATTGACATTTTGATAAATAAATAATTCATCAATTATTACAGAAAATTGAATTAATAAAACAATATTGCACAATTAGACAGAGGTGAGGGAACTGTCTTTACTCCTTTGCGTTAAGGAGACGTGCAGAAAATGTTGGATCTTCTGATCAAGTTGTATGACTTCTAGTATGCCCCCTCCGAAGTATATTTCTATGCCAAGTTAAGTTTCAGTAGTTTATTTATTTCAGTTTTCTTGTTATGTCTCTTCAGTTTCCTAAATCTTTTAAAACAAAACCGTAGTTAAACTTTTCTCTTTTCTTCTGTTGTACTTATCTAGTCCTTGAAGGACCTCATTGCTTACTAAAGATGTTGTACAAACGGAGAATCAGAAAAGATCTCTGAGGTCATATTGATCACGTTTAATGTTCAGGCTCAGCATAAACCTGATTATTCATTGCTTGGTAGACCCATAGGTTTATCCATTCCAGCAATAAATATTTCTATAATCTAATAGATCTCACAGTAAGGTGTATGCCATAATATTTTAACACATTTTTGTTTCCTTGATTTCATCCCCTCATTCTCAATTATACCCCCTATGAATCTCTTGTTAAATCTCTTTAATTGCACAATTGTATATTTTCTTTCAACTCAGTCAAACGATATATACCTAATTCAGCTCATCAAGCTTTACATTTACAACACGGAAGAAATTACTTACCCTTCCTTCTGCAAGAACTAAAAAATCCTCCAGCATATCTCCAAAGGATGTTTCTGGGTTAGAGGAGCTCACAATACTCCAGGGGAATGTGGCATTGGCTATAAATCATTAAAAACCTTTTTTCCACACATTTAATACCTGCAATTACATATTATTTAACTTTCTGAAATAGTTTAAGAACAAATTTGTTTTATATGCCACTTCAGAAATAACTGGACTTGTTACTCATGACAATGATAATCATTTGCATGTCTACTCACCAAGGATTTTGAACCCGTCTTTATAGGTGGGGATCCTAAAGCACAGAAACACAATGGAATTCACCAGAGGTTGAACAAATTATTCCTGCTCGGAATAGAAACAACATTGCTTCTATTTCACTGAAAATAGAGCATTTCACTGTCATAATCTTCATTCACAAAGCCACATACTGTTGTTGTTGTAAAACATTCACCTATTGAGAGATTAGTAAGGAATAGCTCCTGTATCAGGCATTTTTGGGGCATGAATTTTCAAACATGCATACATTTATATCTAACTCATGAAACTCTGAGATCATTGAACATTTTTATCATCCGTATGTCCTAATATAAAAATATACTGTAAACCCATTAACTACTTCAGTATGAACATCTTCATTAAAATATTCCCTGAAGAAAATTTTGCACCACTTTCTGAACAATTGTCATTATAAAGTCTGTGGATCAGTACCTAGGTCTTCGACAATAAGAAAATACAGGTAAGAAGTATGTTGGTTTTTTTTCTTTGTAAAGCTAAATAAACTTCATTGTTACTTCTTTCTGAAATGTATTATTTTATATTATTAATACTCTTATTGCCATTATTAAAACACATAGAAAATACAGACTTTTCTAAAGAACAGAGTGGCAGTTAATTATTTAAAGGTTCCATTTCATAGCTTCAGAAAAAGAAAATAAACAAATTCATTATTATTAATTGACAATATTTTACCAGTGCATAGGGGCCCCAGTGAACTAAACATTATGCAAGCCACTGAATTAAATCTTGACTCTGGTAAAATGAGTACAATAATTCTATCAAGTTCACTGAAAATTTCATCCCTGGCTAGAGACAGCCTCTCTTCTGAAAAGTATGCAAAATTTAGTCCCCAGTTTTGCACACACACAATATGCATAACTTTTCTCAGGTATTAATAAAGGTCTTTTTTTATTCATCCCCAGCACCAGAACAAATTACAAAGATAAAAACATTTCAGGGACTGAAGTAAAGTTGGATTAGTTGTCTGTGATGCCTTTATCATCTGTGATAACTTTACTCAAGGTTATACAGGTTTTTAAGAACAAGATTGGGGGTTAATTTAATAGATGATGTAACTAGTGGGTGTAATAAACAAATCTGAGGAAAATGGGAAAATCTTGCAGTAATGCAAACAGGCATTTAAGGAGGACAGATTGGTGCTTTATTTACTTATGAATGTTTTATGTTGGAAATTAGGTGCATGTAGATCAGACCAGAAAGAGCTCATGGCATAACACTCTTTCTTTAGGACATATCTTGCCAGCTTCTTTTTCTGACTTGCTATTATTCTGTTAATGCTGGAGTAAGCTCTTACTTCTCTGTGCTCTTCTTTTCAAGCTCAGGTCTTCATTTTAACTCAAAAATTCTACAGAATTGCATTTCATTTCTAAAGTTTAAAAGGCTTGTACTTTCTTGAATGTGAAATTTGAAAAGGACAGTGTGTTTCCTGAGTGAGGCATTCCTCAGTACATGCTCTATTCTATGTACTGTTGCAGGGCAATTACTAGATATGCTGAAGTGCCAGGATGAATCAGTGTGCTTTCACCGCCTGCCAGCATTGGCATCATGGCAGTTCAGACAGCTTTACTTCACTCTATCTGGAAAGATTTTGCTTCTGCAGTCAACTTAAGACCTAAATGAACTGAAGATGGAAACAGGTGTTTCAATACTTAGTTTCCAGTACCCAGTATCTATTTATTTCATTTATTCTGGCCAGCTTCTCACCTTTAATCTACAACTGAACTGAGCCTCAGTTTCAGAAAGAGAATTGAATATTTTGTTTAGTTAAATCTTATAAATTTTCCCTGCTGATACAAATTTCTGACTTACAAGAATTAGCATGAATGATGAATAATTTAGAAATAAAACACAAAACAACAGCAACATCCTGAAATACATTTGTTTTCAAAGCTCAGGAGCTGGTCACTGCTGAAGCTCTATGAAGATTTTCAACGAACTTCCAGAGAGGCTTACAAGTGGCTGGAGCTTGGCCATTTGGATGGAGGTCTTTACACACTGAGCACATTTCACCATTAGTGCTATTGTCAGGAGAAAAATACCCAGATCACTTGTAACCCTCAAAAAATGAAAATGCATACACCTGGTGCAAACCCATTACAGGTAGATAAGACTAACAGCATCAACATTTTTTCCCCTCCGCCTTTCCATTTTCCATCACGAAAGCAAACAAATAACTAAAAACCATGTATGTGGCATCTAATTTATCCTTGTACTTGTAATTTATTAGTACTGTCCATTTACTTTTAATGCCTTTGCAGCAATGATGGTGATTTTCACTTCCCTCATCTGACTATTAAAATAAATCTTCAACAAAACCTGAGGAATGGAGAATAGCTAAAGAGGTGCTATTGTTCAAAGTTAGTCTTTTCTACTTAGTCTGGTGTTGTATCATTCATTCATGCTTTGAAATCTGAAATTAAGGAAGGTAGGGCTGGAAAGAGAATAACAGACCAATGACAAGAGCACTCTAAATATCCATTCTTAAGAGATAAGGGGGAAAAAAACCACACCTAAACCCATATTTTTTCATATACTTCCTTTTCTGGTTATAACAATAGCACAGAAAACTGGCACTTAAAGCTGGATTGATCGCTGGGTAGATGACATATAGCCTTTATGAGTGGGGGAAAGAAACTGATAAATGTTTTTTTTTTTCGCCTTCACAACCTTTTTCTAAAGCTGCAGAAAATGTGTCATGCATAAAAAGTATGCAATTTTCATGTAATTAGAGGAACAGGAGATGAAAATGAGTTCCATCAGAGCAATCAAGGATGGTAATGTGGCATGGATTTGTCAGTGCCTATTTGTCATGAAAGCAAAACCCAACAAGTGTTCTATATTTTATTTCATTATTATCATTACTATACCTTAAAAACACTTTTAAAACGTAAAAAAATGCAATTTTATAATTGTGATATGAAAAAAACCCAACCAACAAACCACTGAATAAAATAAAATAATCTCATTTTTTTATAAAACTTGATAGTTTTGTTTTTCAGATTAGAGACTGGGTTAGCTTTATTTCTTCAAAAAGAGAAAAAAGTGGTATGATTCATTCTTATGTTGTTGTAGTTGTGCTCCAATACCATCTCTGGTTTAGCTGTTTCCATTCTGCAAATTCACATAGCAACCTCTGCTCTGTTAAAGACTCCCCGTTCATCCCACTTAGTAATAACTGAGGCATCCCAATTAGGAGTGCAATCATCCTAAATTGCCCTATAATATAGCAGAGAAAGAATTGTGTCCCACTACACCTGAGAAAACATGTTAATTCCTGACCTGTCACCACTTGCCTACTGAGGAAGGTCTAGTGAATAGACTCTTAAATTGTGTGGCTCCAGTAAGCACCTAAAGCTAGTCAGGGTGAATCCCAGCATTGTTCAGAAATCTCAGCAATGTCACTCTCCATTGGTCCTGTTGCATCTTCACTTCTCCTCATGAACCTCAAATAGCAATCAAATAATTTGAAATAGCAAATAAAAATAAAGCTCCCTTGCATGGTAGTAGCCAGGCCTCTGTGTTTTATAAAAGCAACAATTAAATGATTGAAGGAATGGAATTGTTAGCTTATGTTGTCTGTTTTCTTGACTTCCACAGAGAGTATAAATTGACTAGAACTGTGGCTGTATGTTTGCATAGTGCCTGGGGACAACTCTTATAATAAAATAATAGAAGCAAGAGGTCTGAAATCGGTGTCGGTAATAATAATTCAGAATGATAAGATCTGCCTTGCAGGGTCAGATCAAAGGTCCATCTAGCCCAATATGCTGTTGATGACTGGTCAAAGAGAAACACTTAAGGAAAAAAAAATAACAACCCAACAAATATGCAATGGTTGTTCCCCCGGTTTATTCTCTCAGCTTCTGGAAAAATCTGTGGTTTACAGGCCAATGACTCAAACAATGATATACATGGCTAATATGGTTCAATTTATTTCTGGAAGGAAACACTAAGCATTTACAACAGTTAGTGACAGCTTTAAAAATTGCTACTCAGGAAATATCCCTTCATTTATTTCTTATAAATATTTTATTTTATTATAGTCTAGTTATGCACCAAAAAAATATAGGCATTATACACAGACGGACACACTACCCAATTTGTTACAGGCTACTCTCATTAGAAATGCAGAGCCCTTTAGTTAAAGGTTGCTGATGGTTAATAAATTCCCTGTTTTCTCCCTTTGGGCTGAAGGTGGGAGACAGTTGCTCTCAAGTTGCATATGGCTCTCTCGAGCCACCCATGACAGGTCTCTTCTCAGTCTTTCAAGTTGCCATATGCACAGATTTCCTGCTAATGCAATAGGAATAACAAAAACAAGAACCTGAGATGGCAGAGAGTAGAAAACTGTTATAAATGGTTACTTGAGTGTTCTGAATGATGGATTTCTCCAATGGTACTTGCTGAGACAGTGCATCTGAGTTTGCAGCAGGGAAGGAATTGCTGAAGTCGCCCCAGATGAGCTGAATGGTGATTGAGTGTCTTAATGGATGGTGCAATTGTCAAAGAGCAGACTATACACCACTGAACCATGCAGCCCTCTGACCGAAAAAGCCCTGCTGAATTCCTTGTACCAGCTGTACACTGGTACTGGAGGACATGGTATTTTTCCACTGTCTTTTCATTTTAGAAACACACGAGACACAAACTTATAATACTTATGCAAGTAAAAACAATCTTTTGCTCTGCTGGGAAAGGGCTCTGGCAGGATCTTCTTAAGTCAAAGACTTCAGGAACTACCAAAACTCATATCTCATATCTGATGTCTTATGTTCATGGGAAGAACCAAGAGAATTAATATTTTTTTTTCATAACAAAAAAGCAAAACAAAGCCCTGAAACATAGTACTCTCACATTGAGGGGTTGGTTGGGATCAGAAAATATGAGAGTATTTTGGGGCTGAAAGTAAGTTGAAGAAGGTAAGTCAAAACTCCTAGAGGAAGATAACAGAGGCATTTGTGGTGATTGGCTGATTGGGTAGGTATTTTGGGGGGACATGCACACACACAGAGTCTTTCAGGAGAGGGACTAGCATGTGATATCTGCCATTACTTTAAAGCATGGCCTTCTGCCATACCTGGCCAGTTACAGTTGCAAATGAGAAAAGGAGCTATGGCCTCACTGCCTTTTCCATTTGAAGCATCTACGACTGGCAGTGCCTCACTGACTCAGTACTCAAGCTCCTTGCTCAAACTGACCCTTGGCTAGCGATTAAACTGAGATGAAAGTTCTTCTAAAATTGTCCTCTCTGTGCCAAGAACTATCATGATCTGGTCTTAAACAGGGTAAAATTGTCCCTTAGGAACCCACTTAGGTGCTGGTCAGGTGTTTCTGTGCCTTAGGATTCCCACCTATAAAGACAGGTTCAAAATTCGTGGTGAGTAGACATGCAAATGATTATCATTGTCATCAGTAACAAGTCCAGTTACTTGTTACTGTAGACTGTAAACAGTCCCATCTCTGCCTTTGCAAGCTGGGTCTATGCACTGTGTTGGCTCATTGCAGGGCCTCTGGGGCAGAAGTGAATTTCATACCTCCTTAGCTTCCAGTCAATCTGCATTTTGCATAAATATACACATGACTTCAAATGGCCTCAGTAAAATAAAATTACTGACATTTATCACTAATTAGCTAATAATATCATTATCTAGACTAGTTAAAAAATAATCATGAGAAGGAAAAAATATCTGGGGAAGAATTATTCAATTTAGTAAACTTTTTTTTTGAATTGGGTAATTATTCTTCTAAGGCCAAGATTTGCTGGGAGGAAAAAAAAACCCTTTAAGCATTTTTTCCATTACTCCATCTCTACATAAAGTTGGGATAAAATATTAACTATAACATGACAGAAGAAATGTTTTACAGTTAAAATGAGCAAAGTGAGTTGGTTTTTTTTAATCTTTTTTTCTAATTAAACAAAATTATGCAGGCCTATTTAATCCTTACAGCAAGGTAGGAGCTATGAGTTGTTCTCACTTCTCTGTAAAAAACCAGAGACCGATACCAGAGGAAGTGAGAAAAAAATATAACAAAGATAACAAGGTCAGTCAATGCCTTGACTTTCCAGACACAGAATTCTGAAAATCAAACCCGTGTGGTTGTTGGGATATTATACAATCCTTGGTATCAATACAGACTAGGGGATGAGGTATTAGAAAGGAGCCCTGATGAAAGGGACTTGGAGGTGCTGATGGAGGAGAAGCTGGACATGAGTGGGCAGTGGGCACGTGCAGCCCAGAAGGCCAACTACATCCTGGGAAGCATGAAAAGAAGTGTTGCCAGCAGATCCAGAGAGGTAATTCTGCCACTTTGCTCTGCCCTAGTGAGACCTCACCTGGAGTACTGCGTGCGGGTCTGGAGCCCTCAATATAAGAAGTACATGGACCTGATGGAGCAGGTCCAGAGGAGGGCCACAAAAATGATCAAGGGTTGGAGCACCTCTGCTACGAGAACAGGCTGAGGGAGATGGGGTTGTTCAGCCTCGAGAAGAAGAGGCTCTGGGGAGACCTAATAGCGGCCTTCCAGTACCTGAGGGGGGCCTACAGGAAGGCTGTGGAGATTCTCTTTACAAAGGCCTTCAGTGACAGGATGAGGGGCAATGGCTTTAAGTTGGGAAAGGGCAGACTTAGATTGGATATTAGAAATAAGTTCTTTACTGTGAGGGTGGCAGAACACTGGAACAGGTTGCCCAGTGAGGTGATTGAGGCCCCTTCCCTGAAGATATTCAAGATGAGGCTCGACGAGGCCCTGGACAACCTGGTCTAGTTGGGGCTATCACTGCTGACTGCAGCGAGATTGGACCAGATGACCTTGGAGGTCCCTTCAGGCCTAGACCATTCTATGATTCTGCGATCTGAAAGAACAAGATAAACATAAATTGTTAACATTGCCACAGAGCATCTGGTGGACACCAAGAAGGGGGTGTAGAACAAGGAAACCTGGGGAAGTAATTTTCCATCCAACCTCAAGAGGTGAAAATTGCTTTTTTTTGGTAAGTTTCCAGTTCCTTGTAGTCCAAACTCATCTGTGAGAATTGGTGAGCTCTCACAGTCCATTGGAGCCAAATATAAGGGTTTGGGACCTTGTTTCTTTTCTCCCGTGGGCACATAGGCCTTCTGGTTTGATGTGAATTATTAGAAAAAGGACAATTCACTTGGTTAACTTTTTTTGCATGATCTCTTACAAACAGAAACACCTGTGATTTTCCAGGAAAAAATAACACCCGTATGTGCATATGTAGTAAACATAGTATATTCTAGTGTCTGCACAGTTAATGTATCCAGGTTTGCTAGGTCAAAATGCAGCACTTCATATGTATAGTATTTCTGGAGCTTCTCAAAAATGTATGCCAGGCAGCTACAAGTGTACTTGTTTTGTGGGATTTTGGGAGTCTGGTGTGCAAATCAAAGATACTACATGCATTTTAAAGCATCTGATCTGCTGGGACCGTGAGACAACCAGAAGTTTTACATAAATATAGATTATAACTATATAGAATATAGTTTCAGCTGAAAAAAAGAACATGCATTCTAACTATGACTCCAGTGGGATGGCTTTTGCTGCAAATCTACAGTTTTCCTCTTTGCAGACATGTGAGGACATTAGAAGTCAGAGGGGAGATGAAAAAGAGCCAATTCATGAGTAAATAGAATGAGTCTCCACAGTAAGACACAGTACTGCTGGTTCTAGCATCCAGTGAAACCTCTATCCAAACATTTTCATCAAAGGGGATGTGGAGGAAAAGGGAGGTTCTACAATATATAGACTCTGAAGGTGAGAGATAGAAGTGACAAAGGGACAGAACAGAAATCCCAAGAAGGACCCAGTGATATTCAGGACTAGTTCCTGACCCCCGAACAGTAAGAGATGTAGAAGTGCTTTCTAACATTACCTGAAATGTTTGCTTTATGTCTCTGATTCTCCTAAATGTGTGTCAGTCAGTTCCTGATCACCGCATCAGACATTTAATAAGGAAGAAATGAATTTTAAAGCAGATTTTGACTCTCTCATATTATACAGGTCTTACTGATACGAGGGGAAGCTCACTATGAAAGAAGAAAAGACACGCCATAGCCATGAAATTTCTAGAATCCTCACTTGCTGCTTTATCATGCCAATATTCTAGTTGGTATGTAGCTTTGGCATCTTATTCTTTCTTGTTAGGGAAGATAAGGGAGTAACAGAATGTGGACACAGCACTGAACATAAAGGTGGCACAATCTCATTTTCTTCACTGCCATGATGATTATTTTTTTATTATTATTATCTTTTTCTGGTCATGGCTCTATTTCAGTCCCTCCCATCATCCCTACTCCCCCTTCCCCCTGCCCACCCTCCTTCTGCTTCCCAGAGATGAGCAACTTTGCTATCCCTACTAAGTAAATAAATAAATAAATTTCTGTGAGACAGCTTGGAAGAATGTTTGATAATCTGAACCATTACGGAGGTGAAATTTCATTACACAGATGGTGACATCCCAATGTCTATCATCAAAACACAGCAGGTAGAAACGATCAGCTAGGCCTATTCCCCACTATAAAATTACACTTACATTAATGTCACTCTAGATTTCATTACGCGGAAAATGATATTGCACAGGTCTCTGGCATGAGGGAGACTGGGAGAGAAAAAAATAAAAAAAAAGGAGAGATGAGAATCTAGGTGAGGGAGTGGGGGGAGAATGGGTGGGCACAACAGAGAAGCTGAACATGATCTAGGAACGCTTGGCTCTGTCAATGAAATAAACACAGGACCACATCAATACCTTGCGGTCTTTGCTGTAGTGTCGCGTTGCTTCCAAATTGTCTCAAACCCCAGTTTACACATCAGATTCTGATAAGAGTGCTTAGAAGCCCTCCTGCAAGAAGGCTTGATGGTCTTAGTTTAGTGAACCCCATTTCAGGAAGTCTCTTCTGTATGCTGAATGTACAAGCAGAGGTAAGTCCTCATACACACAGGAAGATAGTATGTGATTTCACATGTGTGCTGAGCAACCTCCCCATGTGAGTGAGGAGGGAGGCCTTCCCTTCCCTTCCCTTCCCTTCCCTTCCCTTCCCTTCCCTTCCCTTCCCT